>CM038045.1:1200000-1662500 GCA_021397845.1 Areca catechu | reverse complement strand
CTTCAACTGCTGGTTCTGACGTAGCAGAGGTTTCAGATTCCTTCTTAACATTGCCTACCTCTTCCACAACATGACCAACCAAATCATCTGAACCAGAAGCCTTGTCAGTATCTTCTTCGTTCATCACCACCACTGCAGAATCACTCTTATCTTCTGGCTTTCCTTCTGATCCAGTTAAAGCAGTTTCGATATTTGTTGAATTCTCTAACTGGAAATTTGCTTCCTCATTCTTGCCTTCAACTTTTTTTGGTTGGGAAACATTCTCTCGATCAGTATTTTTTATATTGTCGACCTCTTTCTTCTCCTTAACAATCTGGCAGAACATCAGTCAGATGCCAACCAACAGGTTCCGTAAAAAGGGATTATTTATGCATGAAAGCAAGAGTCTTGTGTAAAACCTAAGAAATGATAATTCTGAAAAACCAATAAAAATATATGGTTGATATCAAGGAATACCGAACCGGTACTGAGCCCCATACCCGTCACTGACCGGTACGGTACGGTATGGTACCATACCATACCGTACCGGGCCTACAAAATCTTTAAAAAAATTCCTTCTCTATCCATGAAAAAATTGTTTGACCCGAATTAGGGTACAAATCGGATCCAAACCGGACTGAATCGAGCCCAAACCGGACTGAATCGGATGGTACGTACTAGTACAGTACCGTACCATACTATACCAATATGGAATATAATTTTTTTCATTTTTTTTAACGGTCCGGCACTCCGGACCATTTTTTATAGGTGAACCGTACCTGCCCTTGGCTGGTATGGTACGATACGCCCGTATCGGGCGGTATGGAACGGTACCACAAACCCTGGTTGATATAGATTTTTCCTTTTTCTCTGCATTTTCTCAGAAATGGTGACAAGGGAAGCAGGTAAGTGCTTATGCAAGTGCATGAAATGATTAGAAATATAAAAGCAATTATCTTGGTTTTGGTTATCAAACTAATAATATACCTGTACAGAAAAAAGTTTTGTTTTTAAGAGAAAAGGAAAGAAACTTGGACCAGTAAGTAATGGGGATGAACATTAATGCCTTTCCAAAGGTTTTTGCCAATTGAAAAGAAACTAAGGCAGTTAGAAATTCAGCAGTCTTCATTCCGTTTTCCTGGATTTATCATATTAAACTACTCTACCTTGTTAGCATGGCCATAGACCAAAAACTCTTGCTCCTGCCTAATTCAACATCTCAAACGGGCTTTCTACAAGATACTAATACCTAGTCTAAATAATATATTAGCTGACATTTTTTGTTAAGCGGATCAACAAACTACTTGTTTCTTATGAAGATTTTAAGACCAACAAATAGTATTATTAAAAGAAATCTTTTGTTGAGAAGGACCTGCTTTCCCCTCCAATCAGGTACATTAAAACTAGTATACATGCAGAGTAGATGATAATAGACGAAGTCCGACTTAGGGTGCATCTATCTTCTAAGTTAAAATCTGTACCAGATTATCTGGTAGCTCTATATGGATATCCTTATTTCTGGCATTATAAGTGAAACGGAGAACATAGTACATGTCATGAATTTATTATCATGGGTGACAGAACTGAAGAAAAATAAGGCGTTCCAAATTTGAGGATTCCATTTTCCCATGACAAGTGATGAGACTTAATACATGATAGAGAAATGAAATCAAGTCTATTGTTCAACATTGATCAGGTGGAACTAGTAAACTCTTCTGAAAAGCAATGAATCTTCCTGGTTAATATAGCCAGGGCCAACAGAGCCAGGATCAACAAAGTTATTTCTATCCATGATAATATATGTATAGTGCTTGTATTTATATCAGCTTTAACGAATAAACTTACGGATTAATCTTGCGAATATAGAAGAAGCAGCATCTAAAGTCAAATCTTAAGAGCCAATGCTGTGGTAATTACAAAATACATACTCAATTTTAAACTTTAGAGAAAAAATTAAAGAACCTTATTTTCATGATTCCTGAAGACCAGAACCAGAGATGGGCTAGTAGGAAGTTGGAGGCAAGCACAAGAAAAAGAAAGAGGCTTTCTTAGCCCCCAAAGATCTATTCTTTAAAGCAAAACTCAGATGGCCCTTTTTTTTACAAAATCTTTAGCACTGGCTGGAAAAGAAGAAGAAGAAGACTGAGCAAATTATCATATCATTTTTATTACATCTGATCCCCCACATGATCCATGAATGCTAGAACTGGTTCTGCTGCCCAAAATAGTTTGTACACACAATCTGAAAGGGAAAGAACACGAAAAAGGCATTATAATAGAAAAGTTTCAGGTGTGTCTTGCTCCAAATTCCTAATTCTAGCAGGAGAGTCGAAAAGAAAAAAATAAAAAAAGATATTTTCATTTTAAGTTTCATCAGTTCTTTTACAGGTGGTGGTAGACAAGAAAGATAAACACAAAATAGCAAGGAAATGGAAATAAAGAATTGGGCGGGGGGGGAAGGGACAGAAAAAGAAGTGTTTTCTCCGTTACTTACCCTGTCATCTGTTTGATCGTTTGACGAAGCCTCAGAAGCCATGGATTCGAGATCAGCCACCTCGGACCGGCCCTCTTTTAGCTTGGAGATGAGGGAACAAGGAACGCAGGAAAAGAGGAAAAGAAACAGAGCAGCGCCTTTTTGAAGGATAGGAAACAGAGCACCATCACAGTGGTGCAGCAGCCCACAAGCTAAATCAGGAAAAATACATGGCTATGAGCTGGCATCAGCTCAGGCACATGCAACCTGATACCACCAAAGAAAGGGGGGGGGGGGGAATGATAAATGGTTAACAGCGACGCTCCTTTTAGGCCATCTGCGCTCCCATCGCGTCTTTTTTTCTTTTATTTCCATTGCATATGCTATAGAGAAAGAAGAAACAAGGGGCATGTATGCATCTTTGAATTGAGAGAATTATATGTACCCAAAACAAAAAATGAAGTGTAATTATCAATCCCAAAAAAAATAATAACTACAAGTGTTTTTACTTTTTATGGCAGAATATGTTTGTGGAATGACCAGCTTACCAGCTTTTTTTCCAGGGTGTGCGAGTGTGTGCATAGGTGGGGTGGGACCCAACGGCATGCGGGGATTGGCAATATACTGCAGGTATTGGAAGTGAGGAGTCTTTTACTCAACCATTGGGGCCGCTACCAGCTATGTTTCTAATCTCAGCAAAACATCAAAGGAATCTTTCATTTCAAAGCGATGGCAATACTTTACTATTTAATCTGTTTAATTTATTTTGATCCATTGGAAATCAAATTTGATTATCCATCGAGCAAAGTGATCGGGACCTTTTAATAAATAGATTAACATCATCCTGGGCAAATTTTTAATCTATCTTGTATTGGTCCATCCTGTATCTTGTTTGATCTGACCTAATTGCAACCCTGATTTGTTATGGCCTCTTAATTCTATCATTTTCCAATTCATCAACTTCATTTCAAGCTTTACTAAATAGCTGTAAGAAGCAAACGATGACCTTCTAAGATATTTGGATTCTGCTATGCTTTCAAAGTTTGGTAAAATGATGTTTTAGCCAATGGATCATGCAACCCCTCATAGGATACCGAGGCTCCACAATCACAGTTCTTTTTTATTTTTTGTTCGAGTGATGAAGAAGCAGCAAATCATGAAACCTAATAGAACATTGAAATGCCAAAGTAGCTTTATGGTCCCACGGTCCCACCTACAAGCTACGATGTCGGTTTACCGACTTTACTTTGGCTTTTGATTATCTCCAATCCAAAGGGCATACACAAATATCTTTTGACCAATCTATACCTTCAGATTTGTCTGAAAAAACTCGCTCATATTCTTATAATTTAACGGTAGCTTTGTTGTTCATAGAGGTTTACATTGAATTTAGACAAATGTTTATAATTCAACAAAATATATCAAGAATTTTAGTGAAAATGTCGGAATCCACAGGAATTAGTATAATAGAAATAGCTCAACTAACAATTTTGACAATGACGTAAAATTTACAAATTTAAAGGTATTGAAAAAAAAAATCTCAAACATCCTTAAAATGCATGAAAAGTTTTTAGAAATAGTAAAGCTTTTTAATTCAGATAGAAGGAAAAACATATCGTCCTTTTATAATTTATAAATATCGCCCTGTTAAGTGTGCATTCCTGCTAGGATATAGTAGCTTAAAGTTATGATAAAACAAAACAGTGTGAAAGGTCAGGAAACATTGTTTTAAAGCATAGGCAGATCAATATCGAAGATGGCTTGGGTGGGCCTTCACCACCATCCATTGTTTTCCTTAACCTTCTTTTCTCTGTTGTTTAGATGGGGATGGGTGAGATCATATCCCGAGAACAAACACCAAGCGAGGTCAATTATTAAATCCCTTTCATATTAGTCAATTTTAAAACGTATAAAAATATGTTAGATGTATGAGAATACGATGCCTCGTATCTATTTGGTCACAAGGGCCGGGAAGCATCGTGGTCAATGTTTGGGGATAATATTTGTTAATTATTGGTTGCTCCAAATAATAATAATTAAGAAGGTTTCCTGCAAGAGGATCTAAAACCATACCTATTTGAATCAGCTTCTTCGTTGGTAGAGTTCGGGGGATGGATGAACTCCTTCGATTGGGACTTCTTTTATGAAAAATCCGACATGAGACGTGAGGCAATCAAGTTTGAATGGTTCGGGTTGTTCTTTGATTTACAAGATATGTTGTTTTCCCTTTAATAAAAATAGAGACCCCTCGGTTCATCGCTCTCTATCCCGATCGGCTAGATTTGTGCTCCAACCATTGAAGGCTTTCGTTATTTTTTTGGCATGCTGGTGAATCCTAGTGCCGAGGTTGCTCTGCTTTTCAGCTTCATTTGTATGCTATTATTCTCTTTATCTTGAGTTTACATGGGACGCTTCTATTTCGTTGATGCTGTTCACCACCGGAAAGGTACTTGTTTCTTGATCTATTGTTGGGGCCGGTAAGGGTATTGGCCTATCTCTCACGTATTCTCTTCTCTTGATCCATCGCTGAGGCCAAGAAAGGTATTGGTCTTACTAGCCAGTGCCTTAGTGAAGTCAGGTTGACGTACTCGCCTTTAGATGGGAAAAAACTATAAAAATCTGAGTGTCTTCGATCGAACATTTTTTGGTGGGGCAAGGGCTTACGGGGATAGCTACCTATGATTTATCCCCCCCATCCCTTTTGCTTTACCAAAAAAAAAAGAAAGGTATTGGTCCATTCGATATTTTGTCTCCTCCTTGTGATTTATTCGGGACCCTTTCTTTAGATATTTTGTGTAGCCTTTTGTACTTAATTCAGGATAATTTATGTAGTGCATTGCTCCTCCCCATGGATGTAGGTATATTTGCCAAACCATGCAAATTTTTATACTTTTGTGCTTATTTATTTATGCATGTGATGTATTTGGTGAAATACTTGATTGAGATGAAATTTTAATTTAAAACCCTGAAGCGATCTAATCCAGCGCAAACCCAACAATTAGTATCAGAGCATTTGGATAGCTAGTGACAGGCATCAAAGTTTCTTAATGGCTAATGATTCAGCATCTATTTCTTATTCGCATGAAGTGGATGTGTTTGATAGTACAGGTGATTTCTTACTATGAAATGTAAGGATGAAATACTTGGTCAAGGAAGGTGTAGTAAAATCCTTTAAGGGTATAGATGCAATCCTAGGAGATAATGAGGTCGCCAAAGAGGATATCAATGAGAGAGCACTAGGGATTCTATTTTTGGGCTTGAGTGACAAAGTCCTGTGCAATGTTATGGATCTTGATATAGCTATAAATGTATGAAAAAAATTGGACAGTTTGTATATGCCAAAGTCTCTTACTAATAAACTATATTTGAGAGAAAAGTTATATATATTTTATATGGTGGAAAGGACTTCAATCAAAGATCACTTGGATGAGTACAATAAGCTTCTCCTTGATTTAGTAAATGTTAGTGTTGATATTGATAAAGAAAACAAGGCTTTGATCATGATCTACTCTTTGTCTAAGTCCTTCGAGCATATTACTACTACCATGCTTTATGAAAGAGAAATTATAAGTCTTGAAGAAGTACAAGCCACTTTATTATTTAATGAAATTAGATTAAAAGTACAGCTACAGCATCAGGCTCAAACTCTAGTTCAAAGACTTATAGTTAGAGGTAGAGATGAACAAAAGAAAGGTGGACAAGATAAAAGCAAGTTCAGAAATTAGATCAAAGTCTAGTCCTAAAAGATCACGTATTTATCACTATCGTAGAAGCCATGCCACTAGAAATCAGAGTATAGACTTCTATAGTCTAAGAAAGAGAAAGAATAATTTCAGATTCAACTTTAGTTATAGTTACATCAGAAAATCATAGCAATGTGATAAATGATGCAATATTTATAATTGCTTACAGTATTAGTGTCAATCAAGCTGATACTTGGATCATGAACTCTGGAGCATCTTTCTACATGACACCCCATAAGGAATTGTTCTTTTCCTTTAGACCATTTTAGGGGGGCACTATTCTTCTTAGGGATGATGGCATCTATAAAGTGAGAAAGATGTTGATACAGTTTAGATAAAATCTAATGCAAATATTATGATGACTTTAGATGATGTCAGATATGTTCCTTGATTGAAAATGAACCTTTTCTTAGTGTATGACTTTGATAGTATAGATTTTGAGGGTAAATGGGATAAAGATCAATAGCTATTAGTAAAGGAGTATTGACTTTATTGAGAGATAAACTTAATGGCACCCTTTAATATATGAACGGACAGTATAGTGGTAGGATAGGTTTCAATAGTACATTTTTCTATTGAGTAGTTGACACAGTTATGGCACTAGAGGTTGGGTCATATATTAGATAAAGGTTTACAGGAGCCAAGCAAATATGGTCTACTAAGTGATCAGAATGTTGGTGCACTTGGATTTTTTGAGTATCGTGTATTTAGAAAATAACACATAGTCAGCTTCTCTCTATAAGCGTGCATAGGATAATTGGTATATTAGACTATGTTCATTCTAACCTATGAAGACTTGCTCCAATTACATCTAAGGATGGATCCAGGTACTTATTTACTTTTATTGACGACTACTCCCATAAAGTCTAGATATACACTATCAGGAATAAGAGTGATGTGTTTGACATATTCAAGAAGTGAAAGGTTATGATCGAGAGACATACTGAGAGGAAGGTGAAAACCTTTCAAACTGACAATAGATTAGAATTTTACTCTACAGAGTTGGATAACTTTTGTAAATCAGAGGGCATTGTCAAACACATAACCACAATGCATACACCTCAGCAGAATAGTATGATAAAACCCATGAACGGTACACTGTTAGAGAGAGTCAGATCTATGTTATCCAATTTTGGATTGAGTAGAGAATTTTGGATAGAGGCTACATACATAGCCTGCGATATTATAAATAGAGATAGTAACAAAATGCAAACCCATGGGTACTCGACCCGACCCGACCCGATTGAGCCAAGTAATCAATGCTTTGACTGGGTTTGGGCCAGGTTTGGGTAAAACCCGAATGTTTAACTTTGGATTTGGGCCGGGACTGGGTAGGTATACACCTGACCCAAACCCAGCCTAAATTATTTTAATATTTAAATATATATATATATACTTAATATATATTATATTTTTATTTATTTTAGAAGTATTGAATTAAGTCTTGTTAAATTTTATTTGTTTAAGATAATTTAAATTTTATTTTGAATATGAAACTAAATGCTGTTGAACTAAAAATATAGTTAGATTTTATTTGTTTAATATATGTATAATTTATAAAATGGTAGATGATTTTAAAGTTGACAAAAATAAAATATATATATTTAATATGACTCAATTGGGTTCGGGCCAGGTAAACCCGAATTACCCAATATCCAATTGAAATGGGTTTAGATAAAAAAAACTAGTCTCGATAGTGTTTGGATCGGGTTTGGGTAGTTTATTGAGTATTTGGATTTGGGTTTGGGTAGTTATGCACCCAACCCGAACCTGGCCCATTGCCATCCCTAATTATAAATCGATTTTTAGCAACAACTTTAAGTATAAAGATTTCAAAAGAAATGTGGATGGAAAGACTTGTAGACTATTTGTATTACCCAGGCAATTCAAAAAAATTAAGGAGAAGACTCCCGTTCTCCTTCTCCTTCTCAGAGAGGGAGTCTCCTTCCCCCTCTTGATTTCATTAGAGGGAAGCCAATTCTAGAAGAATTCAGCCTCCCTCCACCCTATTTAATAGTCCCTTGCCCCTTGTTCTTCTTCACGGAAGCTCGAACCGTGTTCGTCAAAATTGGAGCCCGACCATGACCTCCAATCTGGAAAAAAATGGGGAAGAAGCTCGCCATCGCAGCGGTGAGTGTTGAGTTGAGGCTCGAGGCGGTGCGGAAGATGATTACGATCCATCGAACGAAGGGGAGGACAGATCCGAGGTTGTTCACTCAAGATCTGGGAAAGAAGGGGAACTCAAAAGAGTCTTCTATTTTGGCTAAACCGAGCAGAAGAAGAGAACCAAGAAAGAAGAAGAAAAGAAAAGAAAAAGATAAAGAAGAGAAAAAAGACAAAGAAAAGGAAAGGAAAAGAAAAGAGAAAAAGGAAAAGAAAAAAAAAAAAAAAAAGAAAGGAAAAGGAAAAGAAAAAATATATAAATAAAAAAATAAATTCTCTCTTTCTCTCTCCACTTTCTTTCTCTAGTTTCTCTCTCTAATTTTCTCTCTCTATAAACTTATCTCTTAGGGATTGAGAAAGTTGTGAAGATTGGGGCTAGGGATTAGTGGGTGGATTGTTGATAAAATCCGGATAGAGAATTCTAAACCTATAACTACCATACCATGAAATTATTTATTAAAAATAAAATAATTATTATAAAAGATAATTTTTTGAGTAGAAAGACATTGAGCAAGTTTCGTAGTACCTAGGTCAAGGAACCAGGTGTAGACTGATATTGGGCTTGTTAAATCTGTCTCTAGTAGAGGTAAAGGTTCTTAGACACAATCACCAGTTTGTATATGTATTTTTATATTACATAATTTGATCCTTGGATATGATCATTGGCATGTATGATTATTTATGTACTGCATGACTTTAGTTTCTTGTGATGTATATTTATTTTATGAATTACCAGTGTGGTTATTTATAGCTCTTGTATAGTATGTTTGTACCAATACAATTACTTTTTGGATGATTTGGATCATGATACCGGCTATTGAAAATCTTAAAAGAAGAATGTGATTTGATAATATGTTGAAAATTGATTTAATTGATAATCAAGAAAATGATGTTTAAACTAGCCATGCCAAATAGAGAATAACCGAGCCATGGGTAGATACTACGTGGACAGCTGAGCCACGGGCCGATAGTACATAAAATAGCCAAGCCATGGATGGATAATACGTAAGATATCTTGGCCATGGATGGATAGTACATGATCGATCTTGAGATTACTAGTCATGGGCTGGAGCATGATCGTGATTAGCCCAAAATTTTAAAAGATAACGGTGGTTGATCTGGATCATGTCAATAAGATATCGGCAATAAGAGGTACAGTAATAATTAAGTAAAAAGAATAATTTTACTTAATAATGTATGTGGTATTTTATTTTTGAATGAGATGTATGTTTGGTATTAATTGATACATGCTTTTGCATATATCGATATTGAGTTATCTTGATTTCTTGACATGAAATTTTGAGATTTATATTCTATTTGATACTATTTACTGTTATTTCTTGAATTATATTATATTATACTGGTGTAAGTGTATGTAAATTCTTATTGAGTTGTAAAGCTCACACCCCTGCTTTTTTTTTTTAGAGTTGTAGGATGTCCAATGGATTCACAAGTGAAAGGATGAAAATATAGAGAGCCATTGATACCGATCGGACGACTGAAGAATGACTAGATTCATAATTATGTGAGTTATATTATTCTCTTAATATTAGGTATTCCCTTATGAATTGTGATCAATAGTTTTCTTGAAAAATGAAATTGAAATTAATTTTTTTTTAAGGCCTTGCATGACCGCTAGGGTGTATTCTAGGATTCATGTGATTCGAGATTGGGATGTTAAGTTCGTTTAAAAGAAATTGAAAGAATTTATCATGTATTGTAGATAGTAAGGATTAAAATAAAAATATCATATAACTTTGTTGTGTTAAGGTCCTATGAAGAAAGCACTCTAATAGGGGGATTATCTGAAAGCTTAAGGATGATATTAGGGTTGGATGTTTCTAAAGTCTAGGCCATCATGATTTTCTTGTATTATTTTAAAAAAATCTAAGAGAATTCCATATATATTATAGTTAGAAAAAGATCTAGTCTTGAGACATCATATAATTAGTATTTGTAGAGCAAATCCCTTAAAAAGTAAATTATTTGAGAGATTGAGGATGACATGAGGGTGGGGTACTTGCAAAGTTTAAATCTCAAAGAAGCTAATTTTGAGAAAAAAATTATTTTAAGGGAGGGGAATGTAAAACCCGGTCTATTTGAAAAAAAATTAAGAAGAAGACTCCCATTGGGAATCTTTTTCTTTTCCTTCTTCTTCTTAGAGAGGGAGTCTTCTTCTCCCACTCGATTTTGTCGAAGGGAAGCCAATTTCTAGTAAGAATCAGCTTCCCTCCACCCTATTTAACAACCCCTTGCCTCCCATTCTTCCCCTTATTCTTTTTCGAGGAAGCTCAAACCGTGTTCATTAGAATTGGAGCCCGACCTTGACCTCCAATCTGGGAAAAAATGGGGAAGAAGCTTACCATCACAACAGCGAGTGCCGAGTCGAGGCTCGAGGTGATGCGGAAGATGATCATGGTTTGTCAGATGGAGGGGAGGATGGATCCGAGACCATTCGCTCGAGATCTGGGGAAGAAGGGGGACTCAAAAGAGTCCCCTATTTTGGCTAAATCGAACAGAAGAAGACAACTAGGAAAGAAGAAGAAGAAGAAGAAGAAGAAAAGAAAAGAAAAGAAAAGAAGAGAAAAAGAAAAATAAAATAAAAAAATAAAAATAAAAATAAAAAGAAGAAAAAGAAAAGAAAAGGAAAAAAATATATAAATAAGAAAAAATAAATTCTCTCTTTCTTTCTCCAGTTTCTCTTTCTACTTTATCTTTTTATAATTTTCTCTCTTTAAAAGTCTCTTCTAGAGATTGGGGAAGTTGTGAAGATTGGGCTAGGAATTAGTGGGTGGATTGTTGATGAAACATGGGTAGAGGATTCTAGACCTATAGCTATCATACCATGAAATTGTTTATTAAAAATAAAATTATTATTATAGGAAGATAATTTTTTGGGTAGAAGGATGTTAAGCGAGTTTTATCACATCTAGGTTGGGAAACCAGGTGCAGACTGATATTAGGCATGTTAAATCTGTCTCCAATAGAGATAATAGTTTTTGAACATAATTACCAGTTTATATATATATATTTTATATTATATGATTTGATCCTTGGATACGATCATTGGCATGTATGATTATTTACGCACTTCATGATTTCAATTTCTTGTGATGTATATTTATTTTATAAATTATCGGTATGATTATTTATAGCTCTTATATAATATGTTTGTATCAACATGATTATTTTTTGGATGATTTGGACCATAATACTGATTATTAAATTTTTTTTAAAAAAATATGATTTGATAATATGTTGAGAATTGATTTAATTGATAATCAAGAAAAGAATATTTGACTAGCTATGCCAAATAGAGAACAGTTAAGCCATGGATAGATAGTACATGCGATAGCCTGGCCACGAGTAGATAGTACATAGTCGATCTTGAGATTACTAGTCATGGGTTGGAGCGTGACCATGATTAGTCCAAAATCCTAAAAGATAACAATGGTTGATTCGGATCATGTCAATGAGATATGGATAATAAGATGTACAATAATAATTATTTTAAAAAAGATTTTATTTAATGGCGTATATGGTGTTTCACTTTTGAATGAAATAGATGTTTGGTATTAATTGATACATATTTTTGCAAATATCGATATTGAATTATCTTGATTTCTTGACATGAGATGTGGCTAGAGACTGACATGGTGGCTGCATCTAACGTGGCATATATGTCCGGCATGGCACTCTGCACCCGACGTGGCTGACTGCTGACATGGTACACACGATCCATGCCCGGTTGAGTAAAGTTCCTGGTCGAGTAGAGCTCCTGGTTGAGTAGGGCTCTAAGACGACCTAAACCTTAGTTGCGGGAGGAGTTGGCCCCCATCGATCAAGGGAGGAAAGGAGGATCGAAAGATGCGTCAACCCTAGATAGGCATGTGTGGCTTGCTTGGTCCCGATGATGTCGAATAGCGACTGAGGAGAGTAGGGTCACTATCTCTGCCAAACTTGTCGCAACATCCTGTGAAGGAAGAATGGCACACCACCGATCTTGTGTCCCTCACAGAGGCATGCTCTGCCAGGATAGTGATCCGTGTGGCATGCCGTCTACCTCCAATATAGGAGGTCCCACAGGGACTCTGATCTTTGTAGGATTTGCACCCTTCCTATAAGGGTAAGCACTGTAACATGCCGCCTGCATCCGGTGTAGGGAGCCCTACCGGGACTCCAGTTTTTGTTCCATGGGGTCCTACTATGCCTGCAGCCTCTTCCAAGAGGGTGCACCATGGCATGCCACCTGCATCCAATACCGAGGGCCCAGCCGGAACTCCAGTCTCTATCCCACTAGGTCCTGCAAAGCCTGCACCCCTCTCAGGGGGTACGCTACCAGGACACCTGATTCTACCCACCACATCGACGTCCATATATATCGATAAGGGGAACCTCCAGCAAGGGTAAGAAAGAAGAAACAACAAGTAACTCTCATTACTGAGAAGGAAACCCATTCTTTCAAAAGAGCCTCTTCACGGCGATAATTAGGCCTCCGTAACTGAGGATCTGTTATCCTTGATCACCATACTAACTTGATCGTCGGAGTGTCCCTACCGGGATCCTCGACCTAGGTTCTTTCTTTTTTACAGGACCGCTAGGTAGCTAGGAGCGTCCGAGATGAGGCATCCAGTGATGTTCGAAGTGACTGACATAGTCCTAGGATCCATCGAGTCTACAAGCAGGAAGCGATCTTGGCAACAATAGGCACTAACCAAAATAGAAGCCATACTGAAAAAATGCCACAATAAATACAGATAAACCAACCATCCATGAATGGATCCACCACCATAAATTCACTCCTTGAGAAGCAAACGGTATAGTTGGAGATCCTTAAAGAGAAACCACAATCGTGCCATAAAACTCTCAAAAACTAGTGCAGAAGTAAGTCAACCACACATCCCCATTGGAAGTAGATAATAATCATACAAGAACCATAAGAGCTGAAAGCTAAAAAGTTAGGAAACATCATCGCATGAAAAGTAAATTAAGACATGATTAGCATCTTCCAACCCATGTGGGCAAATATCACAATAGGCACTAATTTCATTAATTAAACCTCTATCAACCAAATAGCTTTTACAAGGTAACCTTCCCTATGATATTTTCCACCAGAAAAATTGGACTCTAGGAGGCTCTTGAAGCTTCCAAACCCAGCTGATGTTCAACTCATTAGCAAGGCCATCATAACTAAGAAGAGAGTAGATGTCTTTGATATTAATAGTTTTAGTACAATTCATTCCTCACACTAGCTGATCAGGCCACTCATTTTTTGCCTATAGGCAGCCTTGTTATGTGATTCATCATATCAACTCAGAAGAAGTTAGCCATCAAAGGGGCGTCCCATTCCTTGTCATGGGTAATAATATCACTTACCACCATAGTATTAACACCCTCAAGAGCAATGATATGAGTAGGCCACTTTGAAAAAGGTAATAGTGATGCCCAAGGATCATTTAAGAGATTAATAGAATGCTCATTCCCAATCACCCAGTGAAATTGGTATTGGACTGTAGAGCTAGTAGAGGTAATTCTCCTCCAGATTGTAGAGCAATTTCTGGGCTTAGTATAACCAATCCAGGTACCATGAAACTTGTATTTAGCAATGACAACCTTAGTCCATAGAGATGAAGGATTAAGAATAATATTAGCAGCCAATTTGCAAAGGAAAGCTTGCCTTCTTCGATGTAGAGGAATAATACCTAATCCTCCCTTATGAAGATGAGAATAGATATTTTTCTAAGCAACTAAATAAAAACCTCGCTAATCAGAATTATGATCCCATAGAAAGGCCTTGTATTCTTTTTCAATCTTGGTAGTTACAACAATTGGTACATGGATACAAGAAAATACATTTAAAATAGATTTTAATAAAATAGTTCTACCGATCATAGATAGGGCCTTCCATTTCCAACTTTGGAATCTTGCAGTCAGTTTGATATCCAGAAAAGAAAAATCAGATATATTGAGAGCCTTTCTACAATAGGCATGCCAAGATATTTCCATGAACCAGAAGCATTATTCATATGAGTAAGATGATGAATTCAACTCTTAATATGACTAGGATTCTTAGAGCTAATCTAGATCTGAGATTTTAAAACATTAACTTTTTGAGCTGATATTTTATAATAAATATCAAAATACCTTGTAGGCTAACAACATCCTCAATAGTGGCTCTTGTAACCAAAAGATAATATCAGCAAATAAAAGATGATAAAGTAGTGGTCCCCCTCTGGAGGGCTTATAGACCCATAGAAGTTGATGTTGAATCACAAAATTAAGAAGTTTAGAAATATCTCAGAACAAAGGATGAAGAGATACAGGGACTGAGGGCATCCTTATCAAAAACCTCTAGAAGCTTGAACCAGTGACTCGATTTGCCATTAATCAATAGGGCCAGATTAAAATTCTGAACACAAACTCAAATCCAGGCGACAAACCTAGGATGGAATCCAAAATGAGCAAGAGTAGTGAATAAGAAAGGCCAATGAATCCGGTCATAGACCTTCTCTATATCAATCTTCAAAGCAGCAAGACCCCTCATTGGAGCAGCTTTTTCTAGAGAGTGCATCAGTTCCCGAGCTAATAGAATGTTTTCAGCAATACCCTTGCCTTAAACAAAAGCCCCTTATTTAGTGGAAATCATAACAGGAAGAAAGGGTTGTAGCCATTTTGCCAGAATTTTAGCCATAATTTTATAAATGGAATTACACAAGCTAATAGGCCAAAAATCATTTGGATGGAAAAGATATTCTTTCTTAGAAATTAAAGTAATATATATTCGATTCCAAGAGTTTGGTAACCTGTTAGATGAGAAGAAATGCCGAATTGCATGCACTACCTGGCCCATGATGCGGTACCAAAAGATTTGAAAGAAAAAGGTGAGAAAACCATCCGGTCATGGTGCCTCATCTGGATTCATTTCATTCAATACCATTTCAATATCCTCCACTATCACGGGTCGAATAAGTTGCTTATTTATTTCAGAAGTCACTAGTCATTAAATAATAGGATTATCAACATCCGACACTCCTTGCTGATAAGTCCATCTTTTATGGAAATGATGTAACAGGATATGCTTTATATCATCCGGATGCTCCCTTAAAGCATCATAATCATCTTTGATCATTAAAATTCTATTCCTCCTAATAATTGTGGATCTATGGAAGTACTTGGTGTAAACATTCCCATCCCTTAACCTGTTAGCCCTTGCCTTTTGCTTCCAAAGCACCTCTTGCTTATGAAGATTTAAGTTATATTGACTTAGCAATGTCCTAAGCTTCTTACTTTGTGCTTCCATTAATCCCCCCCTTTGAGCTTCCATTATTTAAAACTCAAGAATTTGTTGATACATTTCTTGCCCTTTAAAAAAAAGATTTCATATTGTATACTTCCACTTTATTGTAGCCCGGTGAGTGTTATGCAACAGAATGGTTAATTTCACTCCCAAGGAATAGTTACCCTAACAATACCAAGCCTTATTTACAACTTCTTTAATCCCTTTACAATGAAGTCACATCTTTTCAAATCTAAAAAGAGGTTTTTTCCAAGATGAATGACCTTCTAACATTAACAATAGAGGAAGTGATTAGAAGCAAATTGAGAGAGGTGCATGATAGTAGCCTCGGGATGTATATCAAACCAAGACTCAAAAGGTAGGGCACAGTCTATCCTCTCCCACACATAAGCCTAACCAGCTCTGTTGTTACACTAAGTATACTTTGGTCCTCTGAATCTCAAATCAACAAACTCGAATCTCTGAATAAAAGCCCCAAACTTCTTGATGTCTCTATTAACCTGGAATGGTTTACCTCCTTGTTAATCAGACTCATTCAGAATACAATTGAAATTATCCACGATAATAAGAGGCAATCCTAACTATAAAACAGTCTCAACTTGCATCCATAATCTTCTTTGGTCAGCTCCATTAATACTGGCATATATAAACTCTACCAACCAAGATTGATTACCTTAGCCAATAGCTACCCCAAGATAACTTGATTGCCAGAATAAGTGAAAGTAATATCCCCCAAATATTTCTTCCAGACCACTATGATTCCTCCAGATAGACCTTGAGAAGGGATCAAATATACATTCCATTGAGTACCAAAGACTCTATTAACCCTTGGAAGACCCTCTTGAGCAATATGAGTCTCCACGAAATAGCGAATATCAAGATCATATAGCCTAATAAGAGATTTAATATAATTTGCAAAGGCTTCGCTGCACCTCTGCAATTGTAGGCTATTATTTTCATTGAGATAACTAATTGGATGCAACTAAATCAGCCACACCTTGTCCCTTCTCCTCATTAGGCAAACAAACACTCTTTTCTCTATTAAGGCATTTATTATCAGATTCAATAGAGCTTTGACTAGAGTTTCAACCACCATCCATGCAACCAAGCATGTTTTGCACTTTAAAAACAATAACATGATGAGGTAAAGTATCATTACCTTTGTTAGACTCTGACAGCCCCCCAGCATTTGGTTCCTTCTCTGACCTCTTTGTTGAAGAGTCATGCAAAGTCATTGATTTAGTACTATTGTGAATAGCTCAAATCGGCCTCTATGCCTCCTTGCATGTAGTTTTATTCCTAGTAATAATAGCAATAGATATTTGTTCATGCTGTTTCTGACTCTCACTATAAAAAAGTCACATATATCCATACTTTTTAGACACGTAAAATACATACATGAGTAGAAGTTCAAATTCTAAAAAAATGGGTTATATATATATATATATATATATATATATATATATATATATATATATATATATATATATATATATATATATATATGTTTAGCAAACATGAAAATGCTATAATCAATTTGTAACTTACATTTCAACTATTAAACGTGAGTAAATCAAATATAATGGATAAACATTGGTATGCCAAGAAAAGAGTGTCTAAAAAAATTAATATTGATTCCAAGTCTAGAGCTATTCCAAACTTGGATCCGATTAACTCTAACATAAATGGATCGATCTAGATATTTAATATCTAGACCCGAGACCAACTAAAAATATAATATAATATATATTTAAATAATATAATATAATATAATATACATATTTTATAAATTATTATTTTAAATTTATTATTTTAAATATTAAAAATATAATTACACTATATTATAATTTATCATAATATATTAAAATGCATCATATTATTTTATATTCTATTATATTTAATATAATTCCAAATATTGATTTTAGTTATATTAAAATATATTAATATTTAATATAATATAGTTATATATAATTTGATTTGATTTTGCATGATTTTATATAATTTTGCATGATAAAAATATATAATATAATATAAAGTAATATAATATAATACAACATAATATAAAATAATATGATGTAATATAGCATATTTTATAATTTAATATAATATATTATATTATATTTTATATTTTTATAATATTAAAATATTATGCTATATTATAATATGTCATAATATATCATAATATATCACATTATTTTATATTCTATTATATTTAATATAATATTAAATACTAATTTAAGTTATATTAAAATATATTAATATATAATATAATATAGCTTTATATATTTGTGTTTGGTTTTACATGATTTTATATGATTTATATAATTTTATCAATTAAAATCATATAATACAACATATAGTAATATTATATGATATAATATAATCTAATATATTATAATATAATATAATATAGCATGGTGTAATATAGCATATTTTATAATTTATTATAATATACTATTTTATATTTTCTATTTTTAAATATCAAAATTATTATACTATATTATAATATATCATATTATTTTATATTCTTTTATATAATTTTATAATGTAAAATCATATAAAATAACATAAAGTAATAAAGTATAATATAGTATAATATAATATAATATAATATAGCATATTTTATAATTTATTGTATTATACTATGTTATATTTTATATTTTGAACTATTAAAAATATAATTATACTATATTACAATTTACCATAATATATTATAATGTATCATATTATTTATATTCTATTAGATTTAATATAATGTCAAATATTGATTTTAGTTATATTAAAATATATTAATATATAATATAATATTATTTAATTTAATTTGATTTTACATGATTTTATATGATTTTGTATGACAAAATCACATAATATGATATGAAGCAATATAATATAATATAATGTAACATAATATAATATAATGTAATATATCATATTCTATAATTTATTATACTATATTACAATTTACCATAATATATTATAATGTATCATATTATTTATATTCTATTAGATTTAATATAATGTCAAATATTGATTTTAGTTATATTAAAATATATTAATATATAATATAATATTATTTAATTTAATTTGATTTTACATGATTTTATATGATTTTGTATGACAAAATCACATAATATGATATAAAGCAATATAATATAATATAATGTAACATAATATAATATAATGTAATATAGCATATTCTATAATTTATTATAATATATTTTATTTTATTTTATATTTTCAAAAATTAAAAATATTATGATATATTATAATATGTCATAATATATTAAAATATATCATAATATATTATAACATGTCATATTATTTTATATTCTATTATATTTAATATAATATCAAATATTAACTTTTAAATACATTAAAATATATTAGTAAATAATATAATATATTTTATATAATTTAATTTGATTTTACATGATTTTTTATAATTTTATATGATTTTTTTTTATTTTAGATTATTTTATATGATTTTACACATATTTATTTGATCTTATATTATTTTATTTATTTTTTATAAAATAAATTTTTAAAAAGTTGATAGCAAGATTTAAACCTGCTATCTGCTATAACAAACCATTCACGACCATAAGCAATGATATAAATTTTTTGATGATATAATATTTAAACTAATTAAAGCCCTTTTTATAAAAATAACTTAAATCTTTCCTACCGTCCAAGCTTCTCCATTTGCACGTCTCTTCCATTCCAGACGCCTCTTCTATTCTAGATACCTCTTCTGTAGGTAAAATCCTTCTCCATTCCAGGTAAACCTTGGTCTAACCACTAACCAAGGTTCATGTATATTTTTAAATTGATTATTAATATATTTATACCATTTAAAATTATTACATATAAATATCCAACACAAAATCCATCGTTTCGTTATGTAGTTTGGCCACTTCAAGCCGCCCACCTGATCAAGACTCCTAAGGATGTAAAAAATGGCGGAAGACATAAAAAATCAAAGAAAAAAAAAAAAAGATGGAAAAAATTAAAAGGTAAGGCCTTTATTGATGTTTTTTTTTTGCTTTTAGCTTCTTTTTTGGAGATCTATGGGGAAGGAGAGAACACGAGGGAGATTTAAAGGGTTTCTGGGTTTCGATTTGAATTTTTTTGCAGAGGGTGACAATGATGAGATTAAGGTCAGGGGGGCCTCACGATGGTTGGTTAAGACGATGAGGAGGCGAAGGGTGGGGCGAAGGGAGAGTAGGAGGCGAAGGATGGCAAGAAATGAGAGGACCCATGAGGGGCAATTGGAGAAGAGAGGGGATAGAAAGGAGGAAGGGCAACGGTAGATGGAGCAGGCAAAAAGGGGTCGGAGATGATGGTAGTGTGAAAGTAGAGCGTTAGTGTGGAGGTAGAGCCCAAAAATTGTAGAAAAAAAGCATGCAGTGTATTTTTTTTTATACGATTAGGCATTTTCTGTTATTCTTTTATTTTATAATTCAATCATCCAAGCAATGATTAGAAAAAAATATATATATTCATAGGACCCATTGATTTTGTAATATTTGGACTATCCCCATCCTCTCCAAGCAGGCCTTAGGTTGTTTGGGTGCTCTTGTGTAGCAATGAGTTGGTCACAAAAATTGAATAACAACCATTGAGAGATGTCTAATCATTAAATGGACTAGGGTTAGTGCACTAATCCTACGGTCACTCGTCATGTTATGTTCTTGTATTTAAATAATTCAAAATCAATTGAGAGATGCCTATTACCTACAGTACATTTGCTTTGCAATTTGATTGGTCGATTGGATGAACAGCTATGATGTGGCAATCATTATGATGGTTTAAATTATCTACTAGGTGAGGTTGTTCGACTACTCGTCCAAGTTTGATCTCCATCAGGATAAAGCTGTTAATGGATCGGGTCCGGCCCTGAGACCCACGGGTATTTATCCAACGGGTTCGGGTCTGGTATTAAATCTGGACCCGTTTACCAAAACCTGAATCCGAACCCGTTTAGTCATAATTAAATAGATCTGGGTCGGGATATGTAATATCCAGACCCGACAGACCCGAGACCTACATATCCAGACCCAACAGACCCGAGACTTACATATCCCCGACAGACCCGAGACCCAATTATATAAAATAATATTATATATATTTATATTATTAGGGACCGTTAGATCATGACCCAAGGGTTAGAAATCAACCCTTGCTTTTACTATACAAGCCCTCCTTTGCCCTAGCCTTTTTCCCTTCGACCGAATCCTCAAATCCCCCCTCGACGACCGACACCTCCCCCACCCTCGATGGCTGACGCCTCCCCCGTCGATGGCCAACGCCTCCCCCCCTCGATGGTCAATGCCTCCCCGCTCGATGGCCGACCCCTCGATGGTCGACGCCTCTCCCCTTGGGCCAATCTGGACTGGCATTCGATAGGCGCCACCCTCCGATGTTCTCTGGTCCTCTCCGTAACCCCTGGTATGTCCCTCCCTCCATTACTCGCTGTTTACCTCTCCCTCCCTCTCTCTTCGTCCCTCCATCGGCCTACCCCTCCATTAAACACCTGGAACATACTATCCTTGGAGGAATCACTGATGCCAAGGGCGGAGAACTGGTTGGCCACATTCCCAACCTCAGCCCCACCCTTCGTCGATAGGATCCATGTCAGCCGGGACTCTCGGTCGTAGGAGGTGTCCTTCCTGGGATTCGAATCATAAGCTCCCATGGACCTCAGATCGAAAGACAACCGAGTAATGGTAATGAATCTGACTCGAAGGAGCACAAGAAACCCAGATCGAGAGTAGATAGAGGTGAATTGGACCTCAGGGGAGGGTCGACAAGCAGATCAGAAACCCTAGAAATGGAAAGGAATGGAGTAATTGGGGAGGCGTTGGAGATGGGAGCTCTCTCGCATTTTTGAGATGCTCTGTGGAAGAGAGAGTGCTATGGGGTTTTGAGAGGTCGCTGAGACTAATTATGTAAGTCATTCTGGTCTAGGTTCAGGTCTGGATACCCGAGATCTATTCGAGTCAGAGTATGGTACTTTAAAATTAGACCCGTCGGGTATTCAGATCCGGGTCTGGGTGTAGTGGCTAAGATCAAGTCCGGGTCTGGATATCTGGATTCTGACCTGAACCCAACCCATTGACAACTCTACATCAGGAGGCTTTTGAATGCAAATTCGAGACCTTCATTCTCCTTGTTTTGTTACCGCCAAGCGGAGGAGCGTAGCTCAAGGTATGCTCGCTTATTGTTATTGATCATTATATGTTAGCCTTTTAAAAAAAAATTATCTCAGTATCCTTTACTTATTTTTATTTTTTTATGTTTATTTTAGATACATATATATATATATATATATATATATATATGGACATAGATTGGAGTTGGTTGAATCTACCAAGATATCGAAGATTGATTTATAAGGCTAGAATTTGTATATATATAATACTTTAAAAAATGTCCAGTTAATATAGTCAACAAATTGCGTACTTCAGAGCTTTTTATATTAGCTAATCAAGTGGAGCAAGTATAGTATGTAAAAGATCCGAAAGAAAGTGGATGGCATGTAGTTAGAAAGGCAAAGCCAAGGGATTATTTTGATATGAATGAGGACTTCAATGATGTTGATGAAGGCTTGGAAATTAAGCAACAAATAGATCTCCATGCTAGCAATTATGACAATGAGATCGATGTAAACGATGAGAATGTAACATGGAAAAGATGTGATATTCAAGGAATTGAGATTGTAACGTAGTTATCCATGCATAAATATCCATATATGAATAATGTATTTCCTTGAATATTTGTTAACTATGTATGGAAGACTTGTTTGTTTATGTTGAATAGTATTAGTTATTATTTTCTTAACTATATATCGAATGGTATTCATACTTTTTTTTGTTAACTATATTGGAAAGGCTGTTTGGTTATGTTGAATGGTATTTGTTATTTTTTAAAATATTTTTTATATATTTTGATGCGTATTTAACAATATTTCTATTTATTGCTTAGTTTTACTGTACTAACATCATTCTTTTTAATTATAGGTATTATTACAAATATATTTGTTACCTCAACTGAAAGTCTTTGTAAGTGACCTAGTTATTATCTTAATCTGATATTTATTATATAAACAAAAGTGATGACTATTTTAATTTGTTTTATAGGGCTAAAAAGAAAAATTTGGTAATTGTAAGGGCTCAAGATAGAGCGAGAACAAGGTCTACTTATAATGAAGTACATGATTCTAAACCAACAATGGATCATGATTATAAAGTAGTTGACCTTGAAGAGACACAAGAAAGTGGTACTGAAGATAAACAATCAAATGAGAGAATGTTACTTGAATTGGTAAATAATTTAAGACGAAGGAGGTTGGCAACTAGTTACTTTTCTACTTATATGGGATGAGTACGATCTTAATTCTTGATGTTCTTACACTTAATATATCAAGGATTGATGGATGCTTAGTTTCTAATAGTCTTTAAATATTTACTTTTTCTTACTTGCTTATTTTTATTATTGCTAGGTATATATGGAGCAAGCTAAGTTCAGAGAGACAATCATGGTTTCATTATTTTGATTACTTATTATTTAGCTTATGTTGACTCCACTAATTGATTTTGATGATAAGCAAAATAGTTAAGTATAAGTTGAGGACTAATGATTTGCTTTGAGTGTATTTTTATTAAAAAGGTGCTCATAAAATTTGAAGAATCCAAATTGTCTTGAAAATGCCAAGTTTGAAAGAAAAGTTTGCTCAAAGAGGACTTGAACACTTAAGAGATGGTTGAATGGATGGCCAAGCTAAGTAGAAACTTGTTCCAGCTCAAATTCAGCAATTTCTGTGTATTTTTCAGTGAAGTGTTGACTCAAAGTGAAGTGTCGACACATGAGGATGAAGTGTCGACTCAGGTCGGTACGCAGCAAAGTTCAAATGGCACAAATGAAGTGTCGACACATGGATCTGAGGTGTCGACTCAAGGTGTCGACACATGGATCAATACATCGTTTGAGACTTTTAAGCCACAGAACTTGTAGATGTTGAAGGAGCAGCTGAAGTGTCGACACATGGAAGCAAGGTGTTGACTCAACTGAGAAGGTGTCGACACATATGAGATTTTCAGATAATCTGAATGGAGCTTTTTGAACTATGTGTCGACTCAAAAAGAACATGTGTCGATCTTTTGTGTCGACTCAACTGAGAAAGTGTCGACACATGAAGTTCTGGCAACAATAACGGCTAGTTTTTTCAAATACAGAACTCACCCAAAATGCACCCAACAGCTAGTTTTTCAAGTGTAACGGCTAGAATTCGATTTTGAGGCCTTGGAAGGGTATGTATATGCTCCAAATCAAATAAAAAATGATGATATTGAAGAACATTAAAGAGCTTTGAGAAAAGAGAAGAGAAGTGAGCTTTAACTCCTATTCCTTCAAGTTTCAACCACCTTCAAGCTAAAGGAAGCCTCCAAGCTTTCAAAGCCATCAAGAGCATTGAAGATCATTCAATCTTGGGTATTCAAAAGGCTTCAACAAGTGCAAAGCAACTTTACTTCGAGCTACATCGAGATATTCGCTTTGTTATTGAAAGCTTACATTAGTTCTTTATTTATAAACCTTATTTCTTGTAAGGGTTATTGGTTAGCCTATTGTAAAACCAAGTGATATTATTGGTAAGCCTTGAAAAATTAATTAGGTTGGTGGTTAGCCCGCAAAACCACTAAGATTCTTGGTTAGCCCAGAAAATCAAGGGAGGTTGTTGGTTAGCTGATGGGGAACTAATATGCATGCAATTTTTTTTGTATGTTTTACATGTTGAGTTAGGTGATTAATTCCCAAATTTTAGATCAAAATTATTTGTAGGGAATTTTGTATGAATTTTTGAAGATCAGCATGCAGATTAGGACCTAGAAAAGTAGCAAAGAAGGACCGCCGGGGCTGAGAAGCCTCGGTTAGGGCAAGTTCTCCTACAATAAAACTACTGGAGGTAGAGGGATGTACCTGACAACGTCTATAAAGATCGCAGTGAAGGGGTCTCTCGTTCCTCGACGGATGCGGCCTGAAAAATCGAGCCAAAGACCCGTGGATACCCGGCTTTCTGCTCGGTGATCCGATTGAGGCTTGGCTGGAGTCGTTGGATTCGTAGGAACTCAGGGACCTGCAAACGACCTGTCAGGGGTTAGAAAGCTCACAAAGGAACAAGAAAATAAAGGAAAAACAGCAAGGGAAGACTTCTTTTGGAGTGGGCGTCCAGGGATCTGGAGGGTTTGTTGGCAGCAGGAAGATGATTGCAAACACCGGAAAGAAGAACTCTCACAAATCCCTTTATGCACACAGCAGGGTATCACACCACTCAATAGAAGAACTCAAGGTTTTCATTCATCAAAAATTCTCCTCATACAAGAGGCTAGGGTCCCTTAAATAGACCCTTAACCTTGGGCTCCAAGTAAGGGTACATAAGTCTTTACATAAGAATCATTTTCCCTCTCAAACCCTAGCTAGAAAATAAGGAAATATTAGGTAGAAAAATCCCTAAAAATTTTCTTGACTTGGTCAAGACTCCAAGGATGCCTAGGGAGCGTGTTGGGCTTCTAGGAGCAGCAAAAGGCCGGCCCAAAGGGGCTCGGGTGCATGGGTTTGGGCCTCTGGAAGCTGGGGTGGCCTGGTAGTCAGGTAGCAGGAATATTCCCTGGTATCTTGCTTCTTAGAGGCTTGGGCTTGGCACCTGGGATTGATTTCTTTGGGCTAGGATGCAGATGGACCTCTGGAATCATGGATGTCCTTATTTATGAATATACTTTGGCATCTGGAAGGGAATCTGGGTATCTGGAGGGCATCTGCAAGAAATCAGGGTTTTCTGAATTTTCCTCCTGGGGTCTTCAAATCTTCAAGCTAGGTTGGACTTGTGCTATACTTCCATGTCTTCAATCTAGTTGGATTTGGTCTTCACTTGTATGATATAGTCTTGAGTCTTCAGTATGCTTGGACAGGACTCAAAAAAATAAAATTAGCTCAACATGAGCTGACTAGCATTGGACTGAACTAGCTCAACATGAGCTGACTAGTACAGAACTAAAATAACAACTAAAAATACTCAAATAATAACTAAAATGGACTCAGATGAGCTAATCCCTTATTACAGATGGACTCATAAATTATTGATCAATTTACAGAGGGTTGAAAAAACCTCTGTCTTATTCTGGTGCCTCAAGTGTCCCCACCATTAGTCTTGTAAAAATTAATTAGGTTCTTGGTTAGCCCGCAAAATCAAGTGAGGTTGTGACTTGTGAGCCTTGTGAAAATAAGTCAAATTTTGATTAGTGAGCCCGGAAAACTAATCGGCTATAATCATGTGATTATAGTGAATTCCCAAGGAAATCTTGGGGAGTGGATGTAGGTACATGGTTGGCACCAAACCACTATAGTTCTTGGTGTTTATGATTGCTTGATCTCTCTCTCTTTGCTCTTTATTTATTGCTCTTAATTTTCACTGCACTTATATTTTAGAGCATTGCATTTGAATCATAGTACCTTGCCTATATATATTTGTTGAATTGGATTGCCTTGCTTTGTATCAAGTTTTGTTAAGTTAATAGCTTATATTAATTTTTAGAGACCCAATTCACCCCCCCTCTTGGATTGCTTACTGGGCAACAAATGGTATCAGAGCCCTGTTCTCAGTGTATAGGCTTTTTACCGTCTTGAGTAAAGATCTATGGCAACCCCAATTGGTACTAGTGTAGTTGAGGGACAAGCCTCAAATAGACCTCTATTTTTCAATGGAACAAATTATACTTATTGAAAAACTAGGATAAGAATTTATATGCATTCCGTTGATTACAATTTATGGAAAGTAGTAGATAAGGGTCCTCATATTCCTTCGGTAGTGGTTAATGGTGTTTCCATCCCAAAACTTGAAGAGGATTGGGATAAAAATGATATTAAACAATCTGAGATTAATGCAAAGGCAATGAATCTTCTTTATTGTGCATTAGATCCTAGCGAATTTAATAAGATATCTATATGCATGTCTGTCAAAAAATATGAGACACACTTGAAGTTACCCATGAGGGTACTGATCAAGTGAAGAACACTAAGGTTAATATATTAGTGCACATATATGAGATATTTCGGATGGAACCAAATGAATCTATTACTGATATGTATATACGATTCACTAATATAGTTAATGGTATGAAATGTCTTGGTAAAGTCATGTCTAATGCTAATCTTGTGAATAAAATTCTTAGGTCACTTCCAACATCATGAAATTCGAAGGTGACCGCAATTCAAGAAGCAAAGGATGTGGATAAGCTACCTCTTGAGCAGCTAGTGGGATCGCTCATGACTTATGAGCTCAATCTCAAACAAAAATCTATGGACATGGACAAGAAGAAGAAGGGGATTGCTTTCAAGTCAAATATACAAGAAGAATCCTCAATTGATGAGTCCGAAGATGAAGAAGAAGAAAAAGGTGAAGAAGCCCTCCTTGCACGAAAGTTTAGAAGATTCATGAAGAAGAGAAAATTTCCTTACAAAAAGAAACATCAATCCAAAGAAAAAGGAAAAGAAAAAGAGAAAGAAAAAGAAAAAGAAAAGGAGAAGGAAGTACCTATATGTTTTGACTGTCCCTTCCTCAAGAAATCAAGAAAGAAATTAAGGAAGAAAGCAATGATAGCCACTTTGAATTACAGCGAAGACTCCAGTTCAAAAGAAGAGCAGACTGAAATTGCAAATCTCTACTTCATGGCACATTGGGACAATGATGAGGTAAGTTCTGACACTGAAATTAATTTCACTTTTGCTGAACTTAGAAATACTTTTGAAGAGCTTATGCATTATTATAAATTAGTTTTATCTGAAAATAAGAAATTAAAAAAGCATGCAAATAGTTTTTTTTTTTAAAACAACTCTTTACTTAATGATGTTAGTGCTTTGAAATCCAAATTAGATGTTTTGAAAAAGAAAAACAATGCTTTGTCTATGAAAAATGAAGTTTTAAAAAGATCTAAAAATGTTATTTCTAACAATGATATTTTAAGAAAAACAAGGATTTAGAACTTGAAAATGCTAAATACAAAAATGAACTTGAAAAAATAAAACCTTTTGTTGAAAAATTTACTTATAGTTCAGAAAAGTTAAATTTACTTTTAAACAATCAAAGAGCAGTTTTTAATAAGATAGGTTTAGGATATAAACCACAAAAGCAACAAAAGTATTTTAAAAACTTTTTTGTACCTGCATCATCTAGCATTACTTGTTTTACTTGCAAAAAGCTAGGTAATAAATCATATCGATGTAATTTTAGAAAAATCATTTCTTTTGGTAAAATGTGGGTTCCAAAAGGAACCATTTGAATGCTAACCCTAAAGGATCCAAGTTGGCTTAGGTACCTAAAAACAAAGTTTGATCTTATTGCAGGTGTGTCTTGCAACCAAAGAGAACAAAAGAGTTTGGTATCTAGACAGTGGTTGCTCAAGATACATGACTGGAGATGTGAAGCAATTCACTTCTCTTGAAACTTTGAATGGAGGGAGTGTGACCTTCGGTGATAATGGTAAAGAAAAAATCATTGGTATTGGTAAGGTTCACATAACTCCTTCTTATAGTATTAGTAATATATTTGTAGTAGATGGTTTAAAGCATAATCTTTTAAGCATCAGTCAGTTTTGCAATAAAGGTTTTTAAGTAGTTTTTAAATCATCATATTGCATGATTACTAGTCCGGATATAAATGGAGTACAATTCATTGAAAAAAGATATGAAAATATTTATTTGGTTGACCTAGATGATCTATCTTTGCCTAATGGAGAATGCCTTATTGCAATGAATTCTACTAAAGAAGAGACTAGTTGGCTATGGCATAGAAGGTTAGGGCATGCTAGTATGTACCTTATTTCAAAACTTTGCAAAAAGAATTTAGTTAGAGATTTACCTGAAATTTGTTTTGAAAAAGATAGAATTTGCAAAGCATGTCAATTTGGTAAACAAGTCAAAACTTCTTTTAAACCAAAAGGATTTGTAACTACTAGTATGCCACTTGAACTACTTCATATGGATCTCTTTGGACCAACTAGAACATCAAGTCTAGGAGGCAAGAGATTTGGATTAGTCATTGTGGATGACTTTTCAAGATTTACATGGGTTTTCTTTTTAGCACAAAAAGATGAATCATTTTCTGTATTTATAAAATTTTATAGAAAAGTTTCAAACGAAAAAGACATTTTAGTCGTTTGTATTCGTAGTGATCATGGAACTGAATTTGAAAATCAAGATTTTGAAAACTTTTGTAATGAAAAAGGAATAGAACATAATTTTTCTGCACCTAGAACACTTCAGCAGAATGGTATAGTAGAAAGGAAAAACTGTACTTTTGAAGAAATGGCATGCACTATGCTTTATGAAAATGATTTGCCAAGGTATTTTTGGGCTGAAGCAATTAATACAACCTGTTATATTTTAAATCAAATTTTAATCCACCATATTTTAAAGAAAACTTTTATGAACTTTGGAACCAAAGAAAACCAACTTTGAAATATTTTCAAGTTTTTGGTTGTAAATGTTTTGTTTTGAACAATGGAAATGATCATCTTGGAAAGTTCGATGCCAAGTCTGATGAAGGTATCTTCTTAGGATACTTTACATCAAGCAGGGCATACAAACTATTTGATAAACGAACTTTAGTTATAGAAGAGTCAGTACATGTTATTTTTGAAGAATGTATTAACAAATCCTCGAGAAAAGAGGATACATCTGATGAATGTGCAGGTGCTGACAAGCTTCAGAAGCTAACATTAAATGATCGAGCTCAACCAAATGAAGAAGATCAAGACAAGGATGAGAAAGAAGATGACACTCCAAAGCATCAAGATCTATCTAAGGAGTGGAGGTATGCTCATGGACATCCTAAGGAATTAATCTTAGGTGATCCATCTAAAGGGGTAAGAACTCGAGCTTCTATTAGAAATGAATGTGATTATATAGCATTTGTATCTCAAGTGGAACCTAAATATTTTGAAGAAGTTGAAAAAGACTCTAATTGGATCAATGCTATGCAAGAAGAATTAATTCAATTTGATAGAAATAATATTTGGACACTTATAGAAAGACCATCTAATATTTCAATTATTGGCACTAAATGGATATTTAGGAATAAATTAGATGAAAATAGTATTGTTATTAGAAATAAAGCTAGGCTAGTTGCTAAAGACTACAATCAGGAGGAAGGGATTGACTTTGATGAAACTTTTGCTCCTGTTGCTAGACTTGAATCAATTAGGCTATTATTTGCATTTACTTATTTCATAAATTTTAAATTATTTTAAATGGATGTTAAGAGTACTTTCTTAAATGGTTTTATAACTGAAAAAGTTTTTATTGAACAACCACCTGGATTTGAAAATCATACACATATTGATCATGTTTTTAAATGACACAAAGCACTTTATGGATTAAAGCAAGCACCTAGAGCATGGTATGAAAGACTCGGCAAATTTCTGATTGAAAATGAATTTTCTAGAGAAAATGTTGATAAGACTCTATTTTTGAAAAAGAAAGATAATGATTTATTAGTAGTATAAATATACGTTGATGATATTATTTTTGGTGCTACTAATGAAATTCTTTGTCAAGAGTTTGCTAAGCTAATGCAGGATGAGTTCGAGATGAACATGATGAGAGAACTCAATTTCTTCCTCGGACTCCAGATCAAGCAAACTACAGATGGTATCTTTATTAACCAAGCTAAGTACACAAGAAAAATTATTAAGAAGTTTGGAATTGAGACTATTAAACCAATAGGTACGCCTATGAGCCCCTCTTGTAAACTTGATAAAGATGAACATGGTAAATCTGTAGATCAAAAGTTATACAGAGGTATGATAGGCTCTTGTAAACTTTGCTACGTACCGACCTGAGATGTCGACACATAGATCAACACATCGCCTGAGACTTTCAAGCCACAGAACTTGCAGATGTTGAAGGAGCAGCTGAAGTGTCGATACATGGAAGCAAGGTATCGACTCAAGGTGTCAACTCAACTAAGAAGGTGTCGACACATCTGAGAATTCTAGAGAATCTGAATGGAGCTTTTTGTACTATGTGTCGACTCAAGAAGAACATGTGTCGACCTTTTATGTCGACTCAACTGAAAAAGTGTCGACACATGGAGTTATGGCAACAGTAACTGCTAGTTTTTTTAAACGCAGAACTCATCCAAAATGCCCCCAATGGCTAGTTTTTCAAGTGTAATGACTATAATTCGGTTTTGAGACCTTGGAAGGGTATTTATATGCTCCAAATCAAATAAAAAATGATGATATTGAAGAACATTAAAGAGCTTTGAGAAAAGAGAAGAGAAGTGAGCTTTAACTCCTATTCCTTCAAGTTTCAACCACCTTCAAGCTAAAGGAAGCCTCCAAGCTTTCAAAAGCCATCAAGAGCATTGAAAATCATTCAATCTTGGGCATTCAAAAGGCTTCAACAAGTGCAAAGCAACTCTACTTCGAGCTACATCGAGATATTCGCTTTGTTATTGAAAACTTATATTTATTCTTTATTTCTAAATCTTATTTCTTGTAAGGGTTCTTGGTTAGCCTATTGTAAAACCAAGTGAGGTTATTGGTAAGTCTTGGAAAACCAATTAGGTTGGTGGTTAGCCCACAAAACCACTAAGATTCTTGGTTAGCTCGGAAAATCAAGGGAGGTTGTTGATTAGCCTTATGAAAACCAATTAAGTTCTTGGTTAGCCTATAAAACCAAGTGAGGTTGTGACTTGTGAGCCTTGTGAAAACAAGTCGGGTTTTGATTAGTTATCCCAGAAAACTAATCGGTTATAATCATGTGATTATAGTGAATTCCCAAGGAGATCTTGGGGAGTGGATGTAGGTGCATGGTTGGCACCGAACCACTATAGTTCTTGGTGTTTGTGATTGCTTGATCTCTCTCCCTTTACTCTTTATTTATTGCTCTTAATTTTTGCTGCACTTATATTTTAGAGCATTGCATTTGAATCATAGTACCTTGCCTATATATATTTGTTGAATTGGATTGCCTTGCTTTGTATCAAGTTTTGTTAAGTTAATAGCTTATATTAATTTTTAGAGATCCAATTCACCCCCCCTCTTGGGTTGCTTAATGGGCAACAGCTTGTATGTGAGTAAGCCATCAAAAAAGAAAGTTTCAAAGTGGATAAGGAACAAAGAAGTCTTTAAAAAAAAATATCTTATCCTTCCTATTTGCATTTGGTGGGTTATTAGGTTTAGTTTTTTCTAATTTATCAAATATTGTATGGGAGGATGTATACTTATTTTTTTCTAACATTAGGGATCATTGGCTTGTCATAATTTTTTGTAACTTTGGTGAGAACTTTACTTCAACCAGTTCACCCTGCATGTTGCTATTCGATTCTCTTCCAAATAATAATTGTGATAGATATGAAGCTGAAATAAGATGGTAATCAAATAAATATGATTTATATTTTTAACTTTGGTTTTCATAGTTGATTCATATTAATATGTTTAGACTGTTTGTATATATCTACTTGTAGCCTAGTTTTTGACATATATGACTGGAAAAAGAAATCAAAAGATGCAAGAGCAATATGAAATATGCCACTGATAGCCCCAAAGGTAGTTATGTTATATTTTTTAAGCAAAATGATTTATTTACATGAAACATAGAGCATAATAGTCATTAATCTTTTTATTTATATTTCAATAATAATAGGTACCAATGCAATCAAATGGAAATGATTGTGAATACTTTGCTTCATATTATATCCATCTTTTTATGCAGGATGCTCCCACAACTATCTCTCCAATCAAGATTCCTTTTTTTGTATATTCTAATCCTCATAACTTCTTACCAAATTTTTATATGCATTCAAAATTATTTATTAATTTTTATTTATTCAGCTTAATGATCACTAGTTTACAATGATGGAGTTGGATTCCTTTGTGGCTGGTTTAGATTCTGTTGGATGTATAAAAAGGAGTGCAACTAGGCAAGTCATTGACGAGTAGAGCATTGTACATGAAGATGATACTGGTGTAGCCTCAAAAGAGGAAGAGATATCCCAACCTGAAGAGCCACCTCCTAAAAAGTATCGTGGTGAGATATAAATGAAAGATGTGCATATGATGGATTCTGATAAGATGATTCATATAGAGTAGAATGAGTATGGACAGTCAATTGGGGATGGTGGGCAATCATTTATGAGCTTTCTGACTAGCCTAACAAAATTTTATGAGCAGCTGCCAGTTAGTGTGAATGATTGGTGAAAGATATCTAAGACCACTAAACTTTAACTTTGGAAATACATGAAGGTGATATTGATTTCTATTTTATCTATGATTGGGTACTTATTTTATGATGCATTAATAATATTTTTTTATTTCAGAAAAAGTATGATGTGGAAAATGGGCATTACAATTTTGCAATAAAGACTTTGATAGGAAAATGGAGAGGAATGAAATACCGCTTAAGAAAAAAGTACTTAATAAGAAATTGTAATAAGAATAAGAAAAGACAAGGTGAAGTACCTAAGATGTCTCAGAGGCTTAATGGAATGAAGCTATAGATAGTTGGTCTACTCTACAATGACAGGTATATAGAAATTATTATTTTTCATTGGTTGAGATTAATTTTTTATAATAGTTAATGTCAGTTTTAAATTTTGGTATGTATGGAACAATGACAGAAAAGGACAGATATCAACATTGACTGCAAGAAGAAGTACAAGTATCCCATTGTGCATGAACAAGAAGCCACTACAGGAAAACGATGTAACGGCAACGCTTTTCTCCCGACACTTTGCGAAAGTGTTGGGAGATTTCGCATACCCGTCGATGCTTTTAGAAAGCGTCAGCATCTTTCAACGCTTTAAAGCGTCGCCGGACTTCAAGATTTTAACGACGCTTATAAGCATCGAAAAATTCCTCCTCTTCTACCCACCACCAAGTCCTAATTTTTCATTCGATTGATCGGCTGTCGCCCAAACCCATTCTCTCTTCCTCCTCCCTCTCCCTCCTCCTTCATCTCCGGCGCATTGCCTTTGGGTCCTTTCATCGTCGTCGAAGCTCTCTAGTGCCTTCATCTCCGTCGCATTGCACCGACCCACCCAACTTTACTCGTCCGGTTATCCCATAAGTACTATTTTTCTTTCCTCATCTAGTTAATTTTTTTTTTGGCTATTGTAGGTTACATTCAAGTATATTATAAAGGTGTTGTGGAGTAGGATTTAATTTTTTTACTTGAACCATGGCACCACTGAGTACATAAAATTTTGATCTTTTACTGCTTTGTTGTTAACTTTAGATTGATTGCTCCACCTGCTATTATTTATGTTGAATGTATTTAATACATCAAAATTATTGGTGGATTTTTTTTTTCGATTTCATTGATTATGCCATGCTACACACCTGAATCAATCGATGATTATTTTAGACAAAGTTATCATATTTTTTTTAAAATTAATAATAGACATCGTGCCATTCGAATTATGTTATAATTTTTTTAAAAATTTAATTAACACTTAGCAATAAAAATAGGTTCATTTATAATTTCGTTGCTAATAATATGTAAAAATTTCTAGCAAAACTTATCAACTATTTTTAGATCCATTATTATTCTGCACAAAATATATATTGTAATGCAATTACTAATAATATGTAGGAACCTCCTACATATTATTAGTAATATTTTTTATATCAATTATTAGTCCATTACAAAATGATCATTTCTAATATATTATAAATATATTATAAATATATTTTTTTGAAATTAATAATCGAATTAGATATTTTATTATAAATTCTAATAATGAATTAGAAATGGATTCTTTCCATTATATTTTTTTTATAATTAAATTAACTTTTCTTGTAGTGCTTGAACTAACCTTGATACAGTCAAAATCAAAAGGCTAAAGCTATAATTTAATCCTCAACCAAAGTAGTGGCCAGCCAAGATGCACCTTCATGATCGAATGATTGAGAATAAAGAAGATACTTCCAAATTTGAACAAAAAAGAAAGGTGCATACTCTTGTTTGGGAACTATCTTAGTTTGCTAGTCTAAGATGTTTCATATAACAATGTTACTAGCCTTATTACCTAGGCTAAAATCATCATCAAGTGCTTAGACTGGTGTATTGCATTGAATACTTTGCCCACCAGCCTAAGATTCAAACTACCCTCTAGATCCAAAAGAATGGGACCATTCAAATAAATAGTGTTGGTTGAAGGGGACCAAAACTAGAGAGAAAGAAGGACATGAGGTTGGCTAGCTATGTTTCCTAATAGAAATCTTCAATCTAGGAGGAGAATGGTCCCTTAGAGATATATCATCTTTTTCTAAATCTCCTTAGAGATATATCATCTTTTTCTAAATCCCGGATATCGCATTTGGTCATCCAAGTCCCATGATGATTAGGATTTTTTCAGATAAAAGTCAAAAAATCCGATCTTTCATAAAAGAAAGTATTCTTATTAGGATGATGAGAAAAGAGGGGGAAAAGAGCTTTAGAAATACATGAGTTGAGAATGAGGCCTAAAGATCAGAAAACTAATACCCGAGCTTTAGGAAAGGTGGGCTTTTTTTTTTTTCTTTTTCTTTTATCATTCATATTCTAGCTATTTGGTTGAGAGGTCTTCATTCCTATTCAAATTGTAGGAGAAAATGTAAATGCCTCTAATATCCTAAAATTCAATCCCTACTTTCTTTAAGATTTCACATTTTATTTTGATTTTAATCATAAATCAAGCATGCTAGAGTATATATCCATTTTGATTTTCATTTTAATTCTGATTTTGATCACAAATTAAACACACCTTTAAAATCTTACAAGATGGAGTATAAAATATAAATTATCAATAATTAATGTTGTTAAGATAGGCCACATTAGGCAAGTGGTGCACGTGCACATGCACACATGCACAAAAAAACAAAAAAAAGATTTAAGCTAAAAAAGTTCAAAAAAATGCACATTAACTTTCAGGGCACGTTTTGTTCACAACCAGAGTTGGAATTGAAATCAGAATGGATTGGAATACGAATCGAAATATCCATATCTTCAATACATTTAACTTGGTCATATATTTTGCCAAACTAGAAACTGTATGTACATGTACAAAAATAGTATGTACTTCATATATTAGTTTTTCAGACAGTATGTAAGGTTATCCCCATCCATGCATAGCCCAAATATATTCCATGTGAACAAAGTAGCACATCACAGGTTTTGTACTTCACTATGTTATTCTGTTTTTATATTAGGTTTTAGTTTATGGTTTTCAAAAAATCGTCTTGATTCTTCTAAAGTCATATATTATATTAGTCCAAGTACAGGAGCCAGGGTTCAAGCTTAAATAACTTGGTAATTGCACACCACTAAGAAAAATATGCTCTACCTATTTTGTTATCTTTTTCTTATCATGTGCTTGACTACTTGGAGAGTAAAGAAGCTCTATAACCAATTTTAAAATTGGTTTAAAGTTTGTATATGAAGGCTATGATGATTATGCGATGTATGTTTGGCTGATTCAACTATTTCTAATGGCAACAATCTTGGATGACCTTCTTTTGTAGGCAACCGATTGTAGTCGTTTTGATTTAGTTACAGATTAAATAGTATATAACTGAGCCTCTTCCTTATTTTTTATTATTTATTATCTTTTTCTTAGTAGATTATTTCTGTTTCTTTATAAATTTCTTGGTATATACCTGCATTTTACTGAACATATTATGCTTTAAGGTTAGTTTCATTATTACAAATATTTTATTTTAATACCATCTATAGCTTTATTATCATCAATTATAATTTTTTAAATATTTTTAAGAAACTTGCATTGCATAGAAACATAGACCCGTCAATTGATTAAAGTACATATTCTACAGCATCCGTACAATTATTTTATTTTTGTACGGATGAAAAAAATATATATAATGGTCAATTGATTATCCAGTTTGGACAGTTTGAGAATTGCAAATAATTTTATAGGTACTTATAGTGATCAAATGGTATGGATAGAGTTCCAGATATATTTCGGATAGCATTTCCTTTTAGTTCTCCTCATATATATTTATTTGTATGGGAAAAACTAAGGAGAAATGCTGCCAAAATTTTTCTGAAACTTCTATTGCGTATCCTTTGGTTACCGTAAATGACCTATATAATTAATGCAATTCTTGAATGGGATAGGATCTCTTTACCTATTAGTTGGTGATAGAGTGCATTTAATAATACTGTAATTGATCTATTGAATAAACTTATTTTAAATTTATTTTATTCTTATAAATATTTATTTATTTCAGTTAGTTTTATCTTACAATGGATAAGAGTTGGATAACTAAACCGAGGAATAGCAAAGAAAATCTGGATGGGGTTTAAAATTTTATTAAATTTGGTATAGAGAGTAGTATCAATGGAAAGATTTTATGTCCATGCCAAAAATGTATAAATTCCATTTCTCTATATCCAAATACTATCGAAGAACATTTGGTATGGAATGATTTTTTAGAAGGTTATACAGAGTGATTTTTTCATGGAGAATCAAGGTTACAATCTACATGTAACAAAACCTCTAACATGGAACATATACCTGATTTTGGATGCAGTAACCAATAGAAAAATCTTGCAAGAGATGATGATATCAGGGGTTTGCTCAGAGATGCTTTTGAATATGGTGCTCAAAATCCTGGAGATTTCAGTGGAGGACAAGTAGCAGATGGGCTACCTGATGGTCCTATATTTATTGAATCTATATATAATGAGGAGCCGATACCCCCAACTAATGTTGGAACAGATCGTTATCAGAAGTTGATAAGAGATGCAGATCAAGAATTATATGCAGGTTGCAAGAACTTTTCAAAATTACTTTTCTTGTATATTTATTTCATATAAAATACTTGAATGGATGGTCTGGCAAGAGTTTTACTATGTTCCTCAAGTTGTTAAAGGATGCATTTCTCGAAGGTACTAGTTTACCAATATCTTGTTATGAAGCCAAAAAATTAGTAAAGGAATTGGATCTTGGATACGAAAAGATTTATAACTGTCCAAATGATTGTATATTATATCGGGAAGAACATGCCGATCAAGAGTCGTGCCATGTGTGTAGATGTTCACGATGGATGAAGCAAAAAGAAAATGAGAGTGAGGGATTAGATGAATTGGATGCAACACAAATTAAACATAAGTCGGTGAAGGTATTACGTTATTTTCCTCTTGTACCTAGATTAAAAATGATCTATACATCATCAAAGATAGCTTCGTCAATGAGATGGCATGATGAAATACGTATAAAAGATGGAATGCTGAGACACCCAGCAGACAGTTTAGCATGGAAAATATTTGATGACAGACATCCTGATTTTGCATCTGATGCTCGTAATGTCAGGCTGGGTTTAGCCAGTGATGGGTTCAATCCATTTCGGATCTTAAGTTCTGTCTATAGCACCTGGCCAGTTATTTTGATTTCTTATAATTTGCCACCATGGATATGCATGAATCAGTCTTCACTTATTTTATCAATAGTCATTCCAGGTGATAAGGGTCGAGGCAATGATATTGATATTTTCTTACAACCTTTAATAGATGAATTGAAATAACTGTAAGAGGGTATCAATGCAATTGATGCTTCGAATGGCCAAATATTCAATCTACGGGCAGCTCTATTATGAACTGTTAATGATTTTCCTGCATATGCTAATTTATTTAGCTAGAGCACTAAGGGTCGAGTTGCATGTCCTTCTTATGGTGAATCAACCCATTCAATTTGGTTAAAACATGGAGGAAAGTTTTGTTATATGGGACATCGTCGATGGTTGGAGGCAAATTATCCATTTTGATTTCAGAAGGATTTATTTGATGGTACTATAGAGTTAGGATCTGCTCCAATTATACCTTCTGGTTCTGATATTCGTAGACAAATATTTGGTATCAGACACAATTACGGTAAGATGACAAAGTCCTCTAAAAAGCAAGGAAAAGATGATGTTGAGACTTCAGCACAAGAAGAAGTATCGGAGGAAGTCAATACTTGTACCTTAGATGCAGCAGTGTTCGAGGATCCGGATAATTTCTTTGAAGTTGAAAATGACGATGATATAATGATAGCATCTATCCATCAACATACTAAATAATTATGGAAGAAAAGAAGTATATTCTTTGACTTATCTTATTGGGAGCATAATATACTCCGGCATAATATTGATGTTATGCATATAGAAAAGAATGTTTGTGATAATTTGATTAGAACAATATTAAATCTTGATGGATAGACTAAAGATAACATGAATGCGCATCTTGAATTAAAAGAAATGGGCATCCGACATGAATTTCATCCACAAGTGCTTGCAAATGATATCACTTATATCCCTCATGTATGTTATACAATGTCTAATCAAGAAAAAGATCTCTTCCTGACAGTTTTAAAGAATATCAAGATTCCTGATGGATATGCATCAAATATTTCACGATGTGTGAATCTGAAAGAGCGAAAAATTTTAAATCTTAAAAGTCATGATGGACATATACTAATACAAGATATTCTTTCATTAGCTTTAAGATCGTCAATGTCAAAACAAGTTATTATGGTTGTTTTTCAGTTATCATCATTCTTCAAGGCATTATGTTCTAAGGTTCTTGATCCTTAGAAGCTTGATCAGTTGCAGTCTCAAGTCATACTTACGTTATGTCCAATGGAAAAGATTTTTTCTCCTGGATTTTTTACGATGATGGTTTATTTACTCATTCACCTAGCTTCGGAAGCTAAACTTTGTGAACTAGTACAGTATAGATGGATGTACCTTATCGAGAGGTAATGCTGTAAAACTAAAATTTCATAATTTAGATATCTTTTTCATTATTTAATATGATATTAATATTAAAATTTTAATAAATATCATAGTTTTTAAAGGTATCTTGTACGTTTGAAGGATTATGTATGAAACAAAACCCATCCTGAGGGCTCAATAGCAGAGGGATATATTGCCGAAGAGTGTTTAGCATTTTGTTCAAGATATCTCGAAGGTGTAGAGACTGTATTCAATCGGCCTCAACATCATGGTGATACTATGGAGAATATAGATCTATACAAATTTGCATCTTCCAGAAGATTTATAGGAAAAGCTAAAAATATTGTTCTTGACCATAAATCCTTGTCACAAGCACACCATTATGTATTGCTACATAGTGACGTAATATCTGACTATCGCAGGTTAGTCTATCTACACATGGATAATATAAATATTAGACATGTTGTTGTCAAACTTATATTTGATTGTCATGCAATGAATTTTTAGCTATACAACGACAAGCCAATCAATCCACTCGTCCTAATCCAAGGATTAAGCAAAGATGGTTGGTTGAGTTATTCCCTAATTGGCTTGCCAATCAGATTAGTATATATAAGTCATATAATAGTTTTACATACATTTAACATCGAAATGATCAATAATTGATATTATATTTTTTAGGTGCCGGTACTAATGGAGAAAAATTGTTCAGCAGAACTAATAGTACTTGCCAGATGTCCTAATTATATTGTGAACAAATATAATGGTTTTATTATAAATGGCTTTAAGTTTCATACCAAGGAGCGCGAGAAATTTAGAAAAATTCAAAACAACGGTGTTATAGTAGAAACAGATAGAAAATCTTATTATGATATACTTAAAGATATTTTTGAGTTGAATTATTATGAAAATTTTAAAGTTGTATTATTTTAATGCAATTGGGTGGATATAAATACACCAAGAGGTTTGAAAAAAGGACTCAAATGGATTTATACTTGTCAATTTTTCAAGATTGATACATACGGGTGTGTTATTAAAGGATGATCCACTTATCTTTTCATCTCAAGCTCGACAAGTTTTTTATGTACAAGACTCGAAAGATAAAGAATGGGCTACTGTTATTAAAATAAAATCCAGAGACTTGTATGACATGAAAAAAAGGATGGAAGAAGATGATGATGATACTTATATTCAGTGTATACCTTATAATATTATGCTGGATGATCATATAAATGATACAACCATTTTGGTTAGACTGGATTCCGAAGAAGGTACAACTAGTTGATTATGACAAGTAAGTAGTTTATAAGATGGTTTACATTTTTGCATGAATGATTATGTTATCTTTTAAATTGTAATTCATTTCTATTATAATTTGATTATAATGTTGACTGACTTGGTTTTAAATAATGCATGCTAGGTACACCATGCCTCGAAGGAAGTGCCTTTCGGATGTACAATTTCAGTTTACTCAGACCGAGGTTGGTACTTCATCACAGTAGCCCGATGTGCGTCGATCAGTTTCACATCAGTCTGATGCCAGTCCATCCATTTCTGCACATCCAGCGGAGCCTAATACCTCTCCATCTCAGGACGACACTATTCCCTCTGAGTCAGCACATCACGATCCTCCTACGGATCATCCTGATGACGAGCCTATCATCGATGACATATAGATACATGGTAATTTAATAATTTCATCTTATTTCAATTCATGAATATGCAATAGTTTTGAGATATAATGTTCTGTATTTTTTTATAGATGGATCCGGGAGACTTTGGCGGAGGCGAGGACCAACACTAGTCCGTGATGTATGGCAGTTACCTGAGGGTGAGAGGATAGTCATAGAGTGCAACAAGCTAGGCCAGCCTATTAAAAAAGCTGTTAGCTTGTTGACTAGTTTTTTGGGGACAGTAGCACGCCGGGGTCAGCTATGTCCCCTAAATTATCCGAAGTGGAACGACATGCTTCTTACCTATAAAATAGAGATGCTACGAGTTGTGCAGGTAAAAAAATTAATATATTATTTTATATCTTAAATTTTAATAATTGCATTGCTTATTTTATTTAATACTTATTTTATTGTTTATTTACATTGTAGAGCAAGTTCGTTCTCCCTCCAGATTGTTCTGATTTTGTGCTTAAGTCTCTCAATCGTAAGTGGAAAGAGTATAGGGCGAAGTTGAAGGGAGACTACAAGCGAGATGGTAGGACAGAGGAGCATGTTGCAGCTACCTATCCTCCTGATGTTCACCCTTATCAGTGGAGGGAGCTGGTGCACTATTGGTTCTCCAAGAGGGCAAAGGTTCTGTAGCATCATCAAACACTTAGAAATTTATTAATTTTCACTCGTCCTAATTATATTTATACAATATATAACCTAGTTTTAATTTTATGTTGTAGGCATATTCTGCTATTGGCAGAGCTGCACGAGCAGCTCAGTCTGTTCCTCACATAGGGGGTCCAAGAGTTATGCATGGCTCGGGCATGAGTTTGTATGTTTCTCATCCTATAATACTCATAGTATACTTTTAGTTTTAACATTATGTATCATGCATGTGCTATATATCTTGGTACTGGGGTATAAGATGTGTCTGTTTGGATTTTTTTGTAACATTTATTCTTTATATAGGCTAATCAGCAGGGGTGGGAGCCTGGTGAGGTGGAGTTATATCGGATGACTCACGTTCACCAGGATGGCAGTTTTGTTTGGGAGGAGTCCAGAGATATATATGTATTTTTTTTATTTATACTATATCATGATTTATAATTTTATTTTTATTAAGTATTGATATATGAGTTTTTTATAAAACATAGGATAGGGCTACCTCTATGATCGCCGAGCATGCTGGCGAGGCTATATCATCTACTCAGAGCAGTCGTATCGAGGCCGAGGTATTCTCGGAGTTGAGAGACCAGAGCGTCATGGACGAGTGAGGGGTTATGGGATTGGAGTTACCCCTACTTAGTTATCTGAGGTGAGTAAATTTACTCGGGATGCTAGAGATAGTCATGATCATTCACATGTTCATCGACTCGAAGATGAGATAGCAGAGCTCAGATAGACACGTGATGCAGACAAAGCAGAGATGCAGACTATTAGGGCTCAACTTTAGCATGTTACATCTATTCTGCATATGTTCATGTCATCTCAGGTAAGTAATTATTTATAACTTCATACATATATATATATTGTATGTTTCTAATAATTTAGAATATATATAATATATGTATCGTAACTATATATATATTTATGTATATCTCTTGTAGGTTCCTGATGCATCTGCCAGTCGCAGACAGGACGATGACCAGCCTCCCGCGGATCAGTGATGCCAGTTGATTTTTTTTATTATTATTTTTGTATGTCTTTTTATGTATTTGAACTTGGATCGATATTGAGTATCTTTTGATACTTTTATATATATATATATAAAACTCTTTATATTTGTGTTTATGTTTGTGTATGTCTTTGGGTATGATACAGGTTTGAATGTTTAGTTATTTCATTTTGATAATGTATACAGGTTGATATATATATTTGATGTATACAAGCTTTATATTTTTTAAAAAAATAAATAAATTTGCCGACGCTTTAAAGCGTCACTAACTTACAGATTAGCAATGCTTTAAAGCGTCGCTATCTTAGCAACTAACGATGCTTCAAAGCGTCGGCATATCCCGACGCTTTTAAAAAATATCGTTAAGTTTAAAACCTAGCAACGCTTTAAGCGTCGGCAACTTCAAATTTAGCAACGCTTTAAAGCGTCGGTATATGCCGATGCTTTTAAAAAGTGTTGGCAGGTGGCGTTCCCATGCTTACATAGCCGACGCTTTTGCGATGCTTTAAGAAGCGTCGGAAGATTTCTTGGCGATGCTTAAAAATATCTGGAGAGGTCTAAAAGAGCGTCGCTAATGACCTGTTTCACTGTAGTAAGCTTCATGCAAATCAATCACCTATATTGAAACCCATCCAAATTGTTTTAAGTGCTTATTTTGAAAAATCTTGTAGAAGAACCCTCAGGAACCTGGGAGAAGAACCGTCAGAAGCCCTCAAAAACCCTAAGAAACCCAGCCCTCAAATTCGTACATCGGAACGATGCAAGCAAATTTGTACCAGGCCGAAGGGTTGGTAGCCATGTGGTTTGTGGGGGGCCTCTATCTAGCTTCAAGAGTTGTTTAATATTTCATGCACCGCAGGCATTTCATGAGAGTCTGACATCGATGGATGATATCATTATTTTAAGCCAACAAAGGTTAGCGTTGTGGTTCTGCTTCAGCATAGTTGATGCACCGTCCACCGTTCTCCAGCACCATTTTGTGTAAGCTCATCATCATTTGGCATGGTCTGGTACGGTTTAGCACCGTTTTAACCAAGAATAAACAAAAACATGCTATTTAACTACCTCAGTGTTCTCCTAGTTGGTTCATGGTTTGTCACGCCTTGATCCATTGGCATCAAGGTAAACCCGACTTATGATCTATGTACGCTAGCAATACTGCAAGATGGACCTTCTATCAATGGTAGTATTAGTTATTGGATTTGAATCCTTGGTCCAATAAAAATGCCAAAATTTAAATACAAAAATGTTTACAAGGATTTGTATGAATATGTATTTGGTTCGATACACGGATTATGCATCGGATAGTACTTGGACATCGAACAAAATCAAAAAACCAAAATATTAATTTTCTAGTCTTCTTGGACATGGCCGTGAATTGTTTGAAAAAAAAAAAAAAAGGAAGCCCATCAAGAAATTCATTTAGTAAATAAATCACATCCAAAGCCTCGATCTTCCACCAATGTAAGAAACTATCTTAATTATATAAACGGTCTTGAATTTGTTGATTCAAGGGGCGCAAGCTCTGGTCGATGCTGTGGTACAGATCATAATTAAGAGCACGCAGCTTTTGGACAGAGAAACTTTGGACAATGTGGCATGATCCCTTTCCACATGCAATGAAAAGGCATAAAGGCCGGTGATGAGGTACAGAATTTGTACAAGAGCGAATGTTATTATCGCTCCACTTACCTTATCTTGGGTCCCCGCAAAGGGATGAAGGAGCTTCCGATATCCTTCTTCTTAATTCCATTCGAGAACAGGTGAGTGAGAAATTGCCGAATTGGCAATGCCGCCAAAAAAAAAAAAAACATAGGCAATCATGCCATTTGATTGGTTGAATAGCAAAATATTTTTCTTTTTTTTTTAAAAAAAAAAATGTTCCGATTCTTTTCAACTTAATTTGAAATTGCAGGTTGATACGTAATTCACAACTTTTGCCAATAATCGAAGATGCTACGGGAATAATCAGGAATTCTTGAGAATCCTCCGAACTTTCTCGCATCCTGCCTGGCCATGTTTCATGATAATATAAGAGTATTTTTTTTAATTATGAACTACCATTAATTATTATTTTATTTTGATTTTATTTTGATATGTTAAAATAGATTGATTTTATGATCCGTGTTGATAGACATGTATATAGCCTGATGTTATGTGTGATCCTTGTGTTTGGGGTTATTGAAGTACTTTATGTTCGTTGGTGTGGTTGAGGTGGCACGGCATAGACCTTAGCCCAACTTGACCCGAGATGGAAGGGCTTGTTAGGATTTGCTTATAAATAGGCTAAGTCCCCTCTCACTCCTCGTAATAATGTTTTCATAAGAATTGTTCTCGTTGCTTGTCCCATCAAATAGCTGCCTGATGAGAGAGGATATTGGAGAGAAGGACTTGGCTTTTGATATTCACGTAAGTATCCATGATTACAGGTTTGAGAATTAATGGCAAATGTAGGTACGTATCCCAAATCTTTAGATATTATTTATTTTATGGAATTTATGGATCTATTGTTTGCTCAAATCTAATTTTGAAGATAATATTATTTTTGGTATTTTAGAAATCATGTATATAATCTTGGAATAATAAAAATTTTCTTGTAATTGGTATCGGAGCATGTTATGCATGATCTAGAACCATTTTTTGTTTGTAATTTATTTCATGAGGATGGATCCTAATTTCCTTCTCATTTTTTTTTTGCTGAGCCCTCCTCCAATCCCGTAGCCAAATGACGACCTGGGCAAAGGCTAGGGGTTCGGGATTGATAGCCAACGATGGCTAGTCCTCTTCTTCTTCTCTCTCTTAAACCCGACGGGATGGGGATAGACTGTGGGCACCGGCTATGGGTTCTGACAGCCGATTACATGATCATGAGGCTTCAAGCCGGTGGTCTTGCCTTCGATCCATCCACCGGCACTGCCCGGATCATCTTGGCACCCCTGGGTAGGGCAACGGTGGAGGTCCTGGCCATGATGGTGGTCGACGATGGGGAGCTTGGGCCCTAATGACCGATTTTGGATTTTAACAAAAAAAAATTGGAATGGCCACCATCGTGCCCTTTTTCTCTCTCATCCAGCCACTAGTGGACCGTCGACAATGCCACCGCACGCCATCGCATCGATTTCCCTTCTCTGGCCAGACCTCCTGATCGACACCCTACACCACCATGCCGTGGCACCGGTCCAAACCCCTTCTTTAGCCAGTCCTCTCGCTAGACACCCACCATAATTATAAAAAAAAATGATGAAGAGAGGAAAACAAGACTATCTCCTCCTCCCTTGTTCTTGGTGGGCACGGACCTTCGATCCCATTCGACCACCCATCACCGATGCTCGTCGTGTCGGCCCTCTCTCCGCTGGCCAACCAACATCCATTCTTTCTCCCATCGCAGGCAAAACAAACGACGGAGGGTGGCGGATCTTGAGATGATGGATCTTGTGGAGAGGACTCAGTGGTTAGTCATTTGGTCTCTTTCGGTGGCCGCCAGCCAGATTTTGGCATGGAGTGCTCGGGTTGGCTCCTCCATCAATCTTCTTGAATCAACCTTATTTTGGTTTGCCGGTGATTTTGAAACAGTCACCGATGGCTAGGGGGATGGCCGCCGATGGTCAGGCTCCACCAGTAGCTCTCCACGGCGGAGATCCCAAGCTTCAAAACACCATTAATGGGATTTTTGGGTGGTGATGGGGAAAAGAGAAAGGGAGGAAGAAGATAAGGCTTAGTGGGTTTTGGGTTAACAAATTTCGTATTTTAACCCACTTAAATCTTAATCCGTTAATTAAGTTTGAGCCCAATTGATGATAGGTTGAACCTAATCACATTGGATCAGCCTTAATTTGGGTTTAAAAAAAAATTATATTTAAGTCCCTATAAATTTTAAATTACATATGGGTCTATATAAAATTATATATAGGCTCCTGAAGTTTTGAATATTACAAATCAATCCTCAAAATTTATATCTAGGTCCTAATTATTTCTAAAAATATATTTTACAAAAAAAATATATATTTCTATAATTTATGATTTTGTCCTCTATTATTGATTTTTTGATAAAATCGCTGTAACTTGCTCGTTTTACATCCTATTTGAGTGATTGTTAGACCATTAAACTAGTAATAATTTAAAAAATATTTTGGTTGAGTTCTTCATACATGATAAAATATTTAAATAATTTTAAGAATCCAGAGTACTCTATGAATTTTGAATAATTGAGTCATTGAAAACTAATTATTTTATCATTTATTATATTTTGGAATTACATACTAATTCATTTGTTATATTTGACTCAAAATTGATTGTAATTAATTGTAATATATATTATATACTATAATTCTTATCCAAAAATATTTTATAGTTGTATAGTAAATGCTATTGATAGAAGTAGTAGTTAGAATGCAATATTATATTATGATTTGATCAATGGGGTGTATGTTGATAAGTATTATATTCTGGACTGATCTTTTATGATATATGTAGTAAAAGTATATCATTTTATATTTGATTAAATATTTATTTTTTTGTATGAATAATTTTATGGGTTGGCATAAATATTTATCATCAAAGTGATTTATTTATGTTGTCCATGATATTTTTTTATTATGAAAGAGATATTTTCTAGTTATGACATATAACTGCCTATCCAAAAGGGGTTGTTATATATTATAACTAGAAAAGATTGCATGTGATATTATATTGTAAGGGTGCTTTAGCTTTCATAGATTTGTCTCTCCAAAGGGGATAGGTTCGTGAACGTTAGGATATTTTATTTGCTTGTGACTTCATATAAAGAGTACTTATGTATATTGCATTATTTGCCGAAAGAAGAATATGTAATATTATATTTGGACTCTTGTATATCATTTATGTATATGTCCATTGACTAATATTTTGTATTCCTATTATCTTTTGATTATACAGTCATTTTTTATGTTGACAATAATAATGTTATTATTGAGATCTTAACTGGATCAAATTATCAAAGATGAAGGGTTTATAAAATTTGTCTGTCCCAAGGGGATATATGTTCGAATGTCTTGTATTCTTATTATGTTAATCTTTATTTTCTTTGAAAAGAGATATATTAGATCTAGAAAGTTTATCTATCCAAAAATGATAGATTTTTAAATGCCTTGTATACTTTTTATGTTGACCTCATGATTACGGCTCAAAAGCTCACCATATTCTCTCCTAAAGAGGAGTTTTATGATAATGCATATGGTACTCTTATTAAAAATTACTTATTATATTTAAAGTTATTATTTATTTATTTATTATTTGTACCTCTAACATGTTGCATTTATGTATGATCTTAATTGATTGTTTATGTATCTTATGCCATCTTAGAGGTCATGACTTAATGATCATAATTGAAAGGTTTATAAATTTTGATGAATAGTGACTACCAAAGTAGCTCATTCATTGAAATTTACAAGATACTTCTATAAGATATTTAGAATGGATTGAACAGTATTATATATTGAAGAGAGAAACCCTATATGGATCACTTTTTTTTAGAAAAAAGTTTTGTAGCATTGAACCAAGAACTCTCATTAAAATAATGCCTATAAAGATTTTCTGGTATATATATTGTCTATATTTCTCTATTGATTAACTGCATAAAGATTGTTTAGTAGTTAATATATTTATATTCAATAGAGTTGATACTTTCATTATGATGACTCTGACTAAAATAATTTATGAAAACTAAAATTATACTAGCATTAAGTATGATGGATTATGGATATTTTCATCTTTGGATGACTTATAAGAGTACTTTAGAATAAAAGTTGCCTATAAAAATGATTAAAAGTGAATCATTTTGCTTGTAATATATATAATTGATTTCATTTTCGATGTTATATCTAAGAATGATGTAATATGATTTATATTAGTAAAAGATATGTAGAATCTGATAAAAAAGATGCTGGATAGCTGATGGATGATAAATTAATATGAGATATGATGGCATGATGTTATTAGGGCTCATATTATGAAACTATAGAGTGTTGCACATAAACTAAATATTATGATATCTCTATCTCTAATATATTGGTTACTTATTATATTTTTTTAATTTATTCCTGAGCATTTTAGAAAACTTAAAATCATATAAGTGAAATAATTAGTAATTTTATTCTATTTTATTTAAAAGTTTTAATACTTTTGAGAAAAGGATAAGGGTATTGATATGGTGTATCAGTCACATCCTAGGATCTCATACATAATAAACAAATAGTAACATTAAATATTTATATAAGTAAGTAATAGTTGTTTAATATACCATGCTTGAAATTTCTAAGCAAAATAGTGTAACTGAGAGGCAAAATCATACTTTGAAGGATATGGTTTGAAGTGTGAAGAGTGGGCACAATTTATCATAATATCTCTAGTATAAGATCTTAAAGACTACTATCTACATTTTGGATAAAGTTCTTGATAAGGTAGTTATATAAAATACCTTTTAAGTTAAAGGTTGGTAAGAAGCCCGACATTACTCAATTTTTGTTTGGAGCTGTCCTACAATACTTAATCATTAATACTCCATCAGCAAATAAATTTAGATCTAAAATATCATATTATTTAAATTGGTTGTCTAAATAATTCTAAAAGAATAGAGATTCTACTATCCTAATAAAGGTATAAAGAATATTGAATCAAATCATATCATGTTAGTAGATTTTGATTTGAATGATATTGGATGCTCCTATATTAGAAATATGACATTAAAAAAATAAGTTATTGGACTTATTTTTTTATTTAAAAAAATATTATATTTTATTATATTGGAGGATAGTGGGAGAGTAACATCATATATATGAATTAATTATAGTATCTCCATTACTAGTTGATGTAGCACTAGTAAAGAAATTATATAATAAGAATGGAAATGTGTTATTTCTTATGATAATTTGGTTTCATAAGATGTGAATGGCTTGAGGGTTTGTTTTGTAGAAAGGCATGAAAATAAAATCTAGTGGTATATACAGATAAAATTTGTGGCATGTTGCAAAGTCATAATTTATATTATTTTTTATTATGAAACTTTATCCTGGATCTTATAATTATTGATTCTATCTTAAAAACTACTTAAGATTTATTATAATAATAGTGCAGCTATGTTCTTTAAAGGAACAATAAGAGTTTTCATTATCTCTATCTATATGGAGAAAGAATATTTGACAGTTAAAGATTTTAGTTAAAATGGAGATATTTTATAAAATATATCTATACAAAGTCAATATTTGTTGATCCTCTAATCAAATAGATAAGATCCATAGTTTTCATGAAATATATCAAGAATATAGATATTTTAGAATCTTTTAATTTTTTGGATTAGTAAAAGTTTAATATATTTTGATGTATTTATGCATTGATTTGATAGACAAATTTTATTTATCATTGATTGCTTTATTAATGGATTGCAATCTAAGAAGACATATAATTGTCAAGTGCATATATATAAGTCTATGTTTGTTGATTCTCTGACCAAGGATTTGATGCCTATATATTTATAAAGCTTGTTGAAAATATAGACATATTGAATTCTTTAGTTATACTTGGTTAGTAGGAATAATTTTGCATTTGTGTTTTATCTGATAGACGTTTGTTTTATTTTCATATATCTATCACATTATTAATATAATAGTTGATGGATTACATTCCTATATGGTTTATATATGCATGTAAAATAAAATACAACATAGTATCTCAAGAATGTATCTTTATCTTGAGAATGACAGTTGTATAGGTATGTCTTATTTATTATTTAGAGATCTCGATATATTTGTTTGGAAATATATGGGCTTCTTTTGAAATCGTGAAATTTTTCTAGCTTATAATAAAGCATATGGTTAAAGAGAAATCATGATCAGTAGTATATTAATATAATTCTTTTATTATGATATATCTCTTATTAATGTACCTATTATATAAAAACTAAGACTATGTGTCGAGTCTCGGACATATTGTGCTGTCTTGTCATTGATATTATGTTGAGTATGTAAGATATAATGGCTTGTTGTTGAAGCCATTAAAATTTTTCTTGCTTATTTTGTATTCAAGCATGTTGAAGAGAAATTAGTAAACTGATAATGAAAATAACATATTTTTTGAGATCACTTTTGGATATTATTTTCTTGCTATACTTTCATACCAATACTCATGTCGATAGTATCGATGATGCTTGTAACTATGGATAGGTTTTATATCAAATAAAAGATTCAATTACTTCCATGATTCGGTATAATTGATACTATTGGATCAAGTCATTTTGAAGGTGCTATCTATTGATCAAATATTTTCGTGGCCGTGTACTGTGTTCAGCTCGAGAGCCATTTTGAAATAAAATGTTTTCAAAATTATAATTAATATTATCCAAGTGAGAGAATATAAAATTTTTTTCTTAATTAAGAGCTACCATTAATTATTATTTTATTAAAAATGGGTTGATTTTATGATCTGTGTTAATAGACATGTGTATAGCCCAATGTTGAATGTAACCTTGTGTTTGGGCTCTGTCACACCCCGAATCCAGTACCGAATTCGGCTACATGACCGGCCGCACAAACCTTAGATTTTATCCTAGAGATTATGCAAGGCCTGGGTACACAACAATTCAAATATATCCAAGTTGAATTAATATTATATAAATAAATCAATAACAAATGTACAATTCAGTATTTAAATCGATGTTATTAATTGGTCTACTGACTCACAAACATCAGTAACCGAAACTAACTAACTAACTAACTAGCTCCACAATTATGAAGCTCCATCTCACGCCCAGCCCAGATCCTCTTTAAGTATCCTGAGTCTCTGAAAGAAAACAAATGATAGGGAGTGAGCTACATAGCCAAGTAAGGGTTCCAAATGATCACCAATAATAATAATAATAATATGAAAACAACAAAACATTAGCATAATATGTGATGAAATCAAACAATTCAGATTTCATGTTTAACCAAAAACTTTGGAATTTTTACATTTTTTTCTTTTAGAATTTCCAATTACTTAACCATTATCTTTAGGGTTCTGGACTAGCCACGGTCACACTCCAGCTTGTGACTGGCACACTATTGTCATACTCTAGCCTATGACGGGCACACTGTTGTCACACTCCAGCCTGTGACGGGCATACTATTGTCACACTCCAGCCTGTAACTGGCACACAAATTGTCACACTCCAGCCTGTGACGGGCACACTGAGAAACCACGGTACCGCCGTGGCATGGCTAGTCCAAACACCAGTTCACTTAATATTTTATCATTTCTTCTCACATAGTCAGATCATGTCACTTTCCAACGATCGATATCACAATCAAACACATTTCAAGATCACTTGGCAAATGCAAACAACATTAACAACAAATTCGTTCCATAACCCGGAAATCAAATCATGTTATCCGAAAACTACCATGCATTAAAAATATTTAATATATGCTCGGATCAAATCAGGTCATGTAAAATATTAATATTACGGGTGATCAAGTTTAGAAGTCCTTACCATCAACTATCCACGCCTGTACTAATCCGTACCCGAAATCGGTGCGACGCCTTCTCGCTCAGGACCGATTCTCTACATAGATAAATAATTTTAATTAAAACTAAATTCTCAATTTTTTTCTCAAAATCTTGAAAAAATCCCTGATTTTCTCTCTCCTCCTTCTCTCTCCTCTTTCTCTCTCCTCTTTCTCTCTCCTCCTTCTCTCTCCTCCTTCTCTCTCCTCTTTCTCTCTCCTCCTATCATATATATATATATATATATATATATATATATATATATATATATATATATATATATATATATATATATTTATTTATTTATTTATTTATTATTAATTTTATTTTTTCCTGGCCGTACAGAAAACCCCCCCTTTTTTTTTTCTTTTCTTTTCTTTTCTTTCTTTTTTTTTTTCCTTCTTCTTTCTTTCTTTTCTTTTTTTTTTTTTTTTTTTTTTTCCTTCTTCTTTCTTTCTCTTTTCTTTTCTTTCTCCCGAACCACCCCTGTTTCTCCTCCTCAGCCGGCCGAACCCATCTTCTTCCCTTCCCCAACTGCCGGCAACCATGGTGGTTGCCGCAGGCTTCTCGGACCGACAACGGCAGGCGGCGGCGGCGACGGTAGCGGCGACGGTGGTGGCGACGGTGAACAGCCCAAAACCCAACCGAATCGGAAAAGTCCAAAACAAACAACAAATTTTCCAAAAATTGGAAGACTTACCGGTGCTTGAAGAATTCTTCGTCGCCGGCCGGAGAGGAGGACGTCGTGTGGAAGGAGTTCGATGAGTCTCGGATCGGTGGTGGTGAGGGAAATTTAAAGAAAAAACCATCGAGGATTCACTGCCACTTGAAATTCAAACCCATCCAATCGGGGTTTTCACCATCCCGGACTCATCGTCGATCTCTTCCCTCCCCTCCACGACGCTCCACCAATTTCTCCGGCGAGGAATTCGGTCGGAGAAGCCCCGTTCGACTCCGCCTCTCCTTCTCCCTGTTCCGATCTTCGTCCCCCTTTTTTTTTCTTTCGTTTGGGTTGAAGTCGGCTGGGTCTGCCGACTTCAGCCCAGGCCCATGTTACAAGAGTGCCTTATATTGGTTGGTGTGGTTGAGGCGGCATGATATAGGCTTTAATCCAAGTTGATCCGTGATGGGAGGGCTCGTCAGAGTTTGCTTATAAATAGGCTAGGTCCCCTTTTGACTCATAATAATGTTTTCATGAAATTTGTTCACATGGCTTGGCCTATCAAATAGCTGCATAATGAAAGAGGATGTTGGAAAGAAGGTTTTAACTTTCGATGTTTACATGAGCATTCATGATTGTAGGTTTGGAAATTAATGAAGAATACAGTTATACATCCCAAATTTTTAGATATTATTTGTTATATGGGATTTATGGATCAATTATTTACTCAAATTCATTATCGAAGATAATATTATTTTTGATGTTCTAAAAATCGTGTATACGATCTTGAGATAATAAAAATCTTCTTATATCTCTGACCTAACTTTTCTTACTATTTATAAATCCTTTATTATTCCGATTTTATTGTTTGATTGTTTATGAGTGTTGGTGATTGGCAAATTAATCCTAAATCCTTTGCGGCTAAGCTCATTCTCATCGATCGAACTCCTTGTCTTCCAGGCTCCTAGCTATATGCATGTGGGTCATATTAGCACCACCATGCAATAAATCACTTGCTGGGATTCGAAGCATATGGCCATCCATCTTTCTAGATGTTTGAATCAATTACTTTTTGTCCAATTACAAAAGCTTCCCGAATGTGGATAAAGATATCTTGATCTGCTTGGCCCTCCCCATATATCTCCTCCTCGTCTCATATTTCCTCTTTCTGTTTCTGCGGCTCACTGCACTGCAACCTGCCATCTCTTGCCTTTATAAGAAGCAATTGATTGGTTGGTATCAAGATTGCATCTTTTGTTGCTTACCTACCATTCTTGTTTTAGCGATGCTCGAAGTCTTCTTCTAAATTCATCCAACCACCAGGCAAAAAATCATTGGTTGGTTACAGGATTCTAGGTCCCACTATCTGCGGTGTTCTGACTTTTCAACCACTTCAGTCTGATACAAATAAAATACTACCTTGTCTTAGGGGTGGGCCAGGCCAGGCTATGGATTTCGGGTTTTAGAGAAAGCGAACTCGAACCCTAAACTTGAGCGGAAGTGGGCCCAAGCTTGATGGGTCTTGGGCTTTCCCAGCCCCCTGCCGGACCTTGGTGGAGACTTACTAATTAATCTGGAAGTTTTAGCAGAATAAGAGATGCGTGCCTACTCATTTTATATGAATTTGATTATCACGTGTTGAAACACTATAGCATTCATGAATTAGCTTATGGACTCATCCTCGCATAGAGGATTGATTTGTTAGACGATAAAACTTAAGCCTTCGTTGATCGAAATATTATAAATTTTATTTTAAAGATGCACATCATTGATACGGAGGTGTCTATGTTAAGTGATATTAGTAGTTAGTAGAAACTAGTTATTTATATTAATGTTCAAATCATCCAAATTACTACCTCCTTGTAACTAAAAGATCGATAACCGTTTCAGCCATATCTATCTACCTAGCAATGGAAGTTCTGATTCAAGTCTTGAATGTGCACTTCTAAGAAATTGAATTTAGATAATTGTTATGCAAACGACCTATATAAAATTTACAGGATGGTCAAAGTCAGTTAGCCATCAGTAAACACGCTATTTTCATCTTCATAGCTCGTGCTTACATCTCCAGTATTTCAATATTTAATTATTTGAAGAAAAACTAGTGCCAGGCATGCGCGCAGCAAAATGTGAATCCTCATGCGGTTAAGGATTCTTTTCGTTATTTGTATAGTTCGATTAAGCTAATTCTCTTATTTCTTTCCCTAAAAAATGATGATTAATAGATTAAAAATCTATAGGGGTATTCTCTGCGAGGGAAGAAACGACATGGAACTTGCGTTGTACTGGTAAATGAAATAAGTTTTTTTTAAAAAAAAATAAAAAGAAAAGAAACAAAACGAGATCTTCTCTATCTGATTAAATTCATCCACACTCATACCACCAGCGATAGCTTGATGGCTATATACGGTACACAGAGAGAAGGGAAGGAAAGAAGAAGGAAAGAAATCTGTAGCTGATGTATAAACTAGATCGCTTTTCTAGTATTTATCTCGAGGCTCTCGGTAGGCTTTATGGACAGCGAAGACCGCCTCGAGATTCGGGGGGACGAAGAACTTCTTGCCGCCCACCGGTGGAGCGCCGCCCGGTACTGGACGACTCCTCGGCTTCCTCGGCGCTGGCGGGCACGCCACCGCCTCGGATATTCGGTACTCCGCCGCAGTCGGCGTCGTGCACCCGTCCTCCACCACCTCCGCCTCCGCCGCATCGGCCACCACTACCGCCACCTTCCGCTCCATCAACAACACCGAGATCTGAATTCAAAATCGGATCTTGACACCAATCTCGAAAGCAGAGCCGAAATTTGGGGAAGAGAAGCCTCTGAGATTGGAGCTTTTGGGGAAGAATTTGGGATAGGAGAGAGATGAGAAAAAAGGAGAGGTCTGGGCAGCTGGATCTTGGGGAGGGAAGGGGAGGGGGTTTGAATTTACGGAGGAGGGGATCGTCCCCCGAAATTGACCGGTTGACCGACGGTCAACAAAACATAGAAGTGACGATGGTTTCCGTTGTTTCCTGCGAGCTTCCTCTCCTCCCTACCCGATGGCAGAACAGGAGAGCGTGTCTCTTGCTTCGATTTGACTTCTCCTGTCGACCGCTGACTCCGCGAGGACCGCGTCGATTGCTGGGAGCAGAACGCCGGGCACCGACACGAGATTTTAATTTTTATTCACGGCCACCGGGGAGAACGAGTGCCCGAATTCCTCGTCATCTTATTCTTGCTCAGCTTGTACGATAGCCATTTTTAATTGATACACAGTAGGATCTCTGTTTTCCTCACGATTTTTTTTAAAATATTTTTTTTAAAAATAATATTACCGAAATACGGCTATATTAAATAAATTTATCGTTTTATTGTTGTTTCCACCGTACCAGATTTTTTTTTTTTTTTTAATACTGCATAGAGAAGGCAAATTAAACCGGCACCTTTTTATATTTTTTTAATACCAACTCATAAAGTTGAAAAAAAAAATTTGATTGAAGGGGAGAATCAAGAATCAACCTGCGCCAGACCTCATGAAACTTAAAAAAAATACTGATATGAAAGTATTGGTTATCAGGGATATATAAAAAAAAATAAGTTTTATATAAAAATTTAAAAAATTTAAATTGGTGGCAGAACTTGCGGTCGGACTAATGGCAGGATCCTGTAGCCGGATCGATGGATTGACCGGTAATAGGATCCTAGCGATCGGACCTGTGATCAGACCGATGGTAAGACCCTAGCGGTCAGATCGGTGGCAGGACTTTGACGGCTAGACCGGTGGCAAGATCCTGGCGGCCGAATCGATAGTTTGACCAGTGACAGGACCCTAATGATCGGACCTATGACAGGATCCTGTCAGACCGGCGATCAGACTAGTGGCAGGATTTTTGGTAGCTGGACCGATGGCAGGACCCTGGTAGCTGGATCGATAGCAAGAACCTAGTGACTGAACCGGCAGTTTGACTGATGACAGGATCCTAGCGACCGGACCTGTCGCAGGACCCTACCGACCAGACTGGCGATTAGGCCGGTGGCAGGATCTTAATGACCGGACCTATGGCAGGACCTTATCGACCGGACCGGTGATCAGACTGGTACCAGAATCATGTAGGCCGGATCGGTGGCAGGACCCTGGCTACCGGACTAGCAATCAAACCGGTAGCAGGATCTTGCAGGGCGGACCGGTGGTAGGACCCTACTGGCCGGACCGGCGATTAGACCGGTGACAGGACCATAGTGACAGGATCGATGGTAGGATCCTAGCGACCGGATCGGTGGCAGGACTTTGACAGTCGCTAGGGTCCTACTATCGATCTAATCACCGGTACGGCAACCAGGGTCCAGCCAACCAGGGTCTTGCTACCGGTCTGATCGTCGGTCCGATCGGCAAGGTCCTGCCACGAGTCCGGTCGCTAGGGTCCTATCAATAGTCTAACCATCAATCCGGTCGCCAAGGTCCTGCCACCGGTTCGGCTGCCAAGGTCCTACCACCGGCCCAGCTGCCAGGGTCCTGCCATCGGTCTGATCGCTAGTCTGGATACTAGGATCCTGCCACTGGTCTGATCGCTAGTCCGGACACTAGGATCCTGCTACCGGTCCGGTCGTTAGGATCTTGTCATCGGTCTAATCATCGATCCGGCTAGTAGGGTCATACCACCGATCTGGCCTGAAAGGTCCTGTCACCAATTTTATCGCTGGTCCGGTAGACACGGTCCTGCCACCGATCCGGTTTGTAAGGTCCTGTCACCAATTTGAATTTTTTAAAAAATTTTATGTAAAATTTAATTTTTTTTGTTTATCCATGATAATCAATGCCTCCGTATCAGCATTTTTTTAAATTTTATTTTTATTTATTTATTTATTTATTTTTTTGCATCGGTGCAGATTCAACTTGCGCCTTCGGTCATAATTTTTTTTTCAACTTTACGAGAAGGTGCAGGTTGAATCTGCCTTCTCCTCGTGGTATAAAAATAAAATTACGAGGAGGTGCGAAAAAAAAAAAAAATTATGAGAAGGCGTGGTATTAAAAAAAAAAAAATGGCGCGGCGGAAACAACAATGAAACGATAAATTTGTTTAGAATGACCGTATTTTGGTAATATCATTTTTAAAAATAATATTTTAAAAAAACCCGTTTTCCTCGTGTATCGCATTGCACTTGCATTTAATACACCCATTTGGTAGCTAAATGACATGGCACACTGCCGTGACCTAGTGTGCGTGTTTTATTTTATCATTTATTTATTTATTTATTTTGTCGGTAGAATTGTGAGCACGTTCCTTGATGCACCCATGGATTCCTCTTGCACGCTACAAATAGAGATTTCTTTTAATTATGCATGCTGCAAAAAGAGAGGTATCGTACAAATATTTGTCCATTTGGGTAATTCTCTCTTTGGTAATAGCGGCCCCTCGGTCCAGGATTTCTTCAAAATTTCCTAAAAGGTCTATCCAAGGACCTGGGCTTGATTCAAGCTACAAGTTAGTTTGTACTTCGTTCACATCCTTACAAATTTTCTATGCAGATCATATATCTGATGCTAATCCTGTATCATCTGACACAGACCAAGATCGGTAGGATTTAGGGGTGAGGGTGCCGGAGCAAATGGATAACCAAGATTGGGCTGCTGAATAATGCCTATCAGAAGGAAATAAGCTGCCATGCAAACTTCCTAGCTGAACCACAACAAGATCCGAACAATTCCTCTGCCTGTATTGAATGGGAATCAGTTTTGTTGTCATAACCGTGTCAGCTAATTTTCATTTTATGCAATTAAACTTGCATCGAAAAGCTTTCTTGACGATGAGTACGCAATCAAATTTCATGTACAAATTTTATCCATGCTATCTTTAGTAAATTTTTAAATTTATTACTATTAGCAATACTTCCTAACATTTCAAATATTTAAGCTCTTTCGATATATGTGAGTCGAGCGCTTCCACATATTCATACCTAGATATCACTTTAGGTTCCTCTGGGGCCGCTATTGATGGTTCGAAGCTGCTACTTTAATCTCGGCATGACTTTTGAAATAGGGCTTTTTCTAACCTGCACTATCATATCGTATATCCATTTTTAACAGCAATACTTTTAGGTATTTCATCAAATAAGATGACTTTTTCTTTTGGTAAGAAAGGAAGTATATTAAATACAAAGTAAAAAGATATACATCAGCACTATATATCTTGCATCACAAATCAAAAAAGAGTCCCATAACAAACAAGCAAGTGGGCACAAAAAAGAAATAACCAGCCAAAGCAACATAATATACAGTAGGAAATAATACAAATATAAAGAACCCTGTGAAAAGTAACTTGACATGCACAGCACTCGAAGAAGCCCTATGGAAGAAAATAATATAACATGAAGCAACCTCCTGATAATAAAGTAACATGAAAAACACTGCAGCAATTCATCCAGAAATTTAGTAATAGAACTTCTTCCTGATAAGTAGCAGCAATAGAAAATAATGAAGCTTGAAAGAGAAGTTTATCACTACCGAAATTTCGCAATAGAACTTCCTGATAAGAGAACATAATATATTCCAAAACCGGTAAAGTAGAGAAGAGCTATCAAAAATGGAAGAGACACGTGACAAGATATCCATTAACAACTGAGTAAATAAAAGAATTGCCATAAAAAACCTGATAAGAACTTCCCGAGTATAATATTGAAATACATATAAGCATTGCCCAGGTTCCAACCTCAACCTGATAAAATAATTATAAGCTATCACGCTCCGAATTCAGCATCGAAATCGGCTACGCGACCTGTCGCACAAATCCTAAAATACTATCTAGAATTCATGCAATGCCTAAAACATTTTTCATTATAACCTCAATCTTTCATAATATTATTGATCACAATTCATATGGAATTACCTAACACAAAGGAAAGAACACAATTCATATGGTGACAATTTCAGTCATCCGACTGATATTAATAACTCTCTAGTTATTCCTCTTTCCTCCACGAATCCAATCCACTATCAAGCTCGAATATCCTGCACAACTCTGAGTATGAAAACAAATAGAGGGTTGTCAGCTTTACAGTCCAGTAAAGTTTCCAAACAATCATGAATAATAATAATTATTTTAAAATAGCAAGAAGATAAGAGTATTTCATGTCATGCAACCAAACAACTCCATGTCATATGCGGCAAACCTTTGGAAAAATCTTTTTCTTTCTCAATTTAACCATCTTTCTTCTTCTTTAGGGTTCCGGACTAACCACGGTCATGCTTCAGCCCATGACTGGCAATCTCAATGTCCATGCCCGCGAAAAGCAATATTTGTCACGATTATGCCTGTGACCGGTAATACCATTGTTAATGCCTGCGAGAGGCAATATTTGTCACAATTTTGCCTGTGACTGGCAATCTCATTGTCCATGCCTGCAAGAGACAATATTTGTCATGATTTCGCTTGTAACCGGCATCTCGATAATCACGATCCCATGACATAGCTAATCCAAATACCGTATTCTCTTAATTAACTCTTTATCCTTTCATATCATCAAATCAAATCATACCATGATATCAAACTAGAAAATCTCAAATATTTCAATAACCGGCATTGCGGTCCAAACCATTAAAAGTAATTTTGTTTAATAAATATAGTATCTGAAAATATAAATAATAATAATAACAACCATAGTCAAATTGTCCATCATGAAAACTGAACTACACCATGCAACAACAAATCATGCATGCCAATGCTCATGTACTCGGATCAAAACTGTGCCATGTAAAATAATATGTAGAAGTGGTGATCATGTCCAGAATCCTTACCTTCAAGAGCCAACCCAAAATATCCGGTATCAATCTATACTCGAAATTCATCCAACACCTTCATGCTCAAAAGGTTGTAAAATCCTAACTGTACGGATTTAGAGAAAAAGGCTCTTTGATCTTCCACTTCAAAATTTATATTTTTTCTTCCTTCCTTCTACTCTTCTTCCTCTCTCCTCTTTCTTCTCTCTCTTTTTCTTTCTTTCTTCTCTTCTTCCTCTCTCCTCTTTCTCTTTCTTTTCCTCTCCTTCTCTCTCTTTCCCTCTCCTCCTCTCTCTTCTGGCTCTCTGGCTCTCTGCACTGTTGGCCCTCGACGTCCCTGATTAAAAAAAGGAGCAAAAATCAATTTAAAACTACCTTAAACATCATCTGAGAAGTCCAAAACCACCAAGATATCTTCCCGGCCATCTGATCTGAGTTCGACACCTCAAACCATATCAAAATCTAAATCCAAAAGCCTCTGATCAAGCATAAATTCCCTCGAATTCATCCTAGATGTTCGATCAGATGATCGGACAGTCCAGATCGCACAAAAGAGTCGTGGACCGCCGTGAGCCATGCGAAACAGGCTAGAAAATGCCCGGGAAATACATGGGAAACACCCACAATGCCACCGCTTCCAGGTGGGCCGAGCCCACGTGCCCGCGCGCTCGCACGCGTGGGCCTGGGCTATGCATTGCGCTCCCATCACTTCGGGCCGGGCCACGCACCGCGCGTTTGCGCACCGCGCATTTGCGCATCGCGCCCGCCCGCGACTCTGTCCGCATTGCCAACTCCCGCATGCGCCCCGTGTGCTTGCCAACGCCCACACGCACCCCGCCTGCTCGCCAGTGCTCTTCGCCCACCCACGCGGTTGCCCCTGGGCACGTGCATGGGTCTGCCCTGGGTCCAGCCAGGTGGGCCGGTCGGGCCACATTTTTTTTTTCCTTGGGTATTACATTCTTCCCCCATTAAAATAATTTCGTCCTTGAATTTAACTTGATTGAGATTTAAATCAATGCTCCCATCATAACACTTCTAAACTTTAAGTTAATATTCTTAAATCACTGTGCTTCCACTGCGCACTCTGATAGAATTTACTAAACCTTCTAGGTTCACTAATAAATCCTTCCAAAAATTTCTATCATGTCTTACTAATCATCATGTTAATTTCTTAATCTTTTATGTCAAAATTTTCAAACAATAATGACCTGAAATCAATATCACTCATATCTATCATAACACTTATACCACAATTCCATGTCATCATAACCTGAGCTCTACACTATTCTTGTCATATCCTAATAACCATCATGTCATTATTATTATCATCCACTTGTATCACCATCCCAAGTGATCATAACCTAAGCTCTGATACCACTCTATCACGCCCCGAATCCAGCACCGGAATCGGCTACGCGACCGGCCGCATAAATCCTAGAATACTCTCTAAAATTCATGCAAGGCCTAAAACATTTTCCATTATAACCTCAATCTTTCATAATATTATTGATAATAATTCATAAGGAATTACCTAACACAAAGAAAAGAATGCAATTCATATGATGACAATCTCAGTCATCCTTTAGTCATCCGACTGATATAAATAATTCTCTAGTTATTCCTCTTTTCTCCACGAATCCAATCCACTATCAAACTCAAATATCCTGCACAACTCTGAGTAAAAAAACAAATAGAGGGTTGTAAACTTTACAGCCCAGTAAAGTCTCTAAACAGTCACCAATAATAATAATTATTTTAAAATAGCAAGGAGATAAGAGTATATCATGTCATGCAACCAAACAACTCCATGTCATATATGACAAGCCTTTTGAAAAATCTTTTTCTTTCTCAATTTAACCTCTTTCTTCTTCTTTAGGGTTCTGGACTAACCACGGTCATGCTTCAGCCCATGACTGGCAATCTCAATGTCCATGCCTGTGAAAGGCAATATTTGTCACGATTACGCCTGTGACTGGAAATACCATTGTCCATGCCTGCGAGAGGCAATATTTGTCACGATTTTGCCTGTGACCGGCAATCTCACTGTCCATGCTTGCGAGAGGCAATATTTGTCACGATTTCGTCTGTGACAGGCAATCTCACTGTCCATGCCTACAAGAGGCAATATTTGTCACGATTCCGCCTGTGACCGGCATTCTCAATAATCATGATTTCATGGCATGGCTAGTCCAAACACCATATTCTCTAAATTAACTCTTTATCCTTTCACATCATCATGCCAAATCATATCACGATGTCAAACCAGGAAATCTCAAATATTTCAATAACCGACATCGCGATCCAAACCATTAAAAGTAATTTTGTTTAATAAACATAGTATCCGAAAATATAAATAATAATAATAACAACCATAATCAAATTGTCCATCATGAAAACTAAACTACATCATGCAACAACAAATCATGCATGCCAATGCTCTGTACTCGGATCAAAACCATGCCATGTAAAATAATATGTAGAACTGGTGATCATGTCTAGAATCCTTACCTTCAAGAGCCAACCCAAAATATCCAGTATCAATCTATATCCGAAATTCGTCCAACACCTTCATGCTCAAAAGGTTGTAAAATCCTAACTGCACGAATTTCGAGAAAAAGACTTTTCGATCTTCCACTTCAAAATTTATTTTTTTTTCCTTCCTTCTACTCTTCTTCCTCTCTCCTCTTTCTTCTCTCTCTTTCTCTTTCTTTCTTCTCTTCTTCCTCTCTCCTCTTTCTCCTTCTTTTCCTCTCATTCTCTCTCTCTTTCCCTCTCCTCCTCTCTCTTCTAGCTCTCTGGCTCTCTGCACTATTGGTCCTCGACGTCCCTGATTAAAAAGAGGAGCAAAAATAAATCTAAAACTGTCTTAAATATTGTCTGAGAAGTCCAAAACCACCAAGATATCTTTCCGGCTGTCTAATCTGAGATCGACGCCTCAAACCGTATCAAAATCCGAATCCAAAAGTCTTTGATCAAGCCTAAACTCCCTCGGATTCATCCTAGTCATTCGATCAGGTGATCGGACAGTCCAGATCGCATAGAAGAGTCATGGACCGTCGTGAGCCGCACGAAATGGGCTGGGAAACGCCCACAATGCCACCGCTTCTGGGTGGGCCGAGCCCACGCGCCCGCGCGCCCGCCACTTCGGGCCGGGCTATGCACCACACGCCCGCGCGTCGTGCCTGCCCGCGACTCTGTTCGCATCGCCAGCTCTCGCACGCGCCCCGCGCGCACACCAGTGCCCACACGCGCCCCGTGCGCTCGCCAGCGCTCTTCCCCCACCCGCGCGGTTGCCCCTGGGCCGCGTGCACGGGTATGCCCCGAGTCCAGCTAGGTGGGTCAGGCCACATTTTTTTTTTCCTTGGATATTACATAAGCAACTAACACCCATGCACATAAAAGAAATAAGTTATCATCAATTTTACTACCCAGAAAAAAGAGCTTGTTCCCAGTTGCTCCATCTAGAAGATGTACCTACTGAATAGACGGTAAAGCTTGCAGCAAAAACAAAAATATCATAATTCCTTGCACAGATAGTGAGAACTTTAAGTGGACTTTAGAAAATATATGATATCCTTTTATATATTGGCACCATGTGGCAGCAGTTGCCATAAACTCAGAACTGGAGCAAATATATTCATTTAACAATATCCAATATAAATGAAGTAGATTATAGCATAAAAGCTAAATAAGGAGAGATAAGTGAACTGCACAGTAAATATGGCATTCCATCCATTGCTCGGCTTCATCATTGTTTCTGATAAAATATCTAAAATAAGAACCTACAATAATTTCATCAACTGAAGCATCGGACCAAGCTCTTCATTTTAAAGTAATTGTACTGAAGATGAAAAATAAACTAGGTAAGCCCAAAAAAAAAGAGCTCAAAAGTAAAGCAGCCTAAATAATGATTATGCATCATAACACCCTTACCATAGAACATACTGAAGTACATACTAAAGTGTAAAGCATAGCAGACCACAAGAGAGTAACAGATGGAAATATATAAGGGCCACTGGGCCACCAAAGAATAGATCCAAAATAAAATCCAACCAAAACTCATAGAAGGAGTATAAGATCCTGAAGATATATCTCTTAAAGCACTAAACAGAAAAGAGCCAAAGTTCAAGCATGCCAGCCAAATTTAGATCACCTCCTCCAATAACCAAACTTCTCAATTTCCAGTAGTAATTCCAATATGTAAAAATATAGAGATAGTAGAAATTACAATGAACTCAGAAATGGAGCACCTATAATCCTACTATCATGAATCAATACATCGCAATCATAGTTGGTAAAAAAAATAGGTTGAAGCTATCCATAAGTAGGATTTCCATACCAAAACTCCAACTCATCATCGTTCAAAAATATAATCGCATGAAATGATAGTAGGAGGTAGATTAAAATCACGAAGGTCTCCATGAAAACCACATTCAAAATAACATAAAAAATTAGAATACCCGGAAACTCAAAGAGGCAGTTAGAGGACGGAACAAACTCAGCACTGATACAAAATATAATAAAAGGCCAGGTGTCCTCCAGTAGAAGTAATAAGGAAGTTTCACTTAGTATCAGTATCATCATCATTCAAAAAGAATACTTTAACAATTAGTAACAAGAATAGCATTCAATTCTGTGGGCAAGGGATGTTGTGGGCACAAATTAAAAGATGCAGGTCTAGCTTGGTTAACCAAAAAATCAATTGCCCTATTCCCCTCACGCAGAACATGAGAAATGCATGAGGAAAGAGAGGTATGCTTCCATATAAGCAAATCTTGGAATGACGGATAAAGGAAAGTAACACCATTATGCTTTATGAGCCAATGAATGATGGTGATAGAATCATTCTCCACCCAAAGCTTTATTATTCCCATCTCATAAATAACTACCTTAATTTCCATCAACATAATAGAGAGCTCTGTAATAGGAACAGAGGAAAAAGGTAATTTTTTTCCACCAGCTCTCAGTAGATGGCCATGATAATCCCGAATAATGAAGGCTGCAACAATACCATCATTAGTAGCCGATGCATCAAAATTTAGCTCAAAAACTTTCATTGGAGGGGGAAGCTAATAGACCAATTTGGGTTATTTATGCCTTAGCATCATTGAGTTTCTAGCTCCTTGATGCAATGGACGGTTCATTAGCCTAGGAAAAGTTGTTGGAGATAAAAATGCAATAGAATGAATCATACACTGCACTCTTCTGATAATTTGGACAGTAGGTGTAAGAGAATACTGAAATACCTGATTATTTCGAGCTTTCTAGATATACCAAATCACAGAAGCCAACAGATCTATAACAAAATTGGATAGTTGGAAATTAAAAATAGCTCGTTCCAAATCCTCTAGCTCTTGAAATTGGGTTATGCCACTTGCCAAATTAGTGCACTCTATCCAACAAAATTCAGCAACCGGACATGTAAGCAAGGCATGAGTATAGTCTTTAATAATATTCTTGCAAAGATTACAATCATGTTGTATATCTGGAAGAATATGTTTTCTATAAAGGATCTGTAAGAATATGTTTTCTATAAAGGATCTTTTTGCACGGAAGCCTTCTCCACAAGAGTCATCATCAAAAATTTTTGACTCTTATTGGCATACCAAGCTTCCAAATATTTTAAAAATATGGACTAGTAGAAATTTTTGGAGATGAAAGACAATGCATCATGTTTGACAATTTAATACTTTGCAATCTACTAGGTCCCCAACATAATTGATCTTGCCACTATCCTTGAGGAATCGGAATTAATTTGACACTTGCTATTAAATCAATAGATAAAAGTTGAGCAAGCATATCTTCATCCCATTGACTATTTGCATTAATAAGATGATTTATCTTCCAAGAATTACAATTTATTTCCATATTAATAAAAGTGAAAGTCAAATTCAAAGGAAGGCCATTTAACTAAGGATCCTTTAATATGCTAATAGAGTCATCAGCTCCAATAGTCCAGAGAACCTGGAATTGAACCAGAGGATCAAAGTTTGTAATCTTGGCCCAGATAGATAAGCAAATAGAAGGTTCCTGATACTGAATCTAGGATCTATGAAACTTGTATTTTGTAATAACCAATTAGACTCAAAGAGATTGAGGTCTAAGTAGTAATTGCGCTGCCAACTTACAAAGCATCAAATGTTGCTTATGCTGTATGGAAGTTAAACATAAACCTTTTTGAGCTTTGGAAGAGTAGACTTGATCTCCAGATAATAAATGAACTCCCTTTTTATGAACCAGATGACCCCATAAAAAAGCCTTGAACTCCCTTTCCAATCTTTGAAGCACCCTCAAAGGCACATCAATTGTCACCATAGTATAAGTGGATTGAGCAGCTAACACAGATTGAGTTAAAGTCAGTTTCCTTATAAAAGATAAAGTCTTCCACATCCAGCTATCTATTCGATAGGTACACTTATTTGTAAAATAGTTAAAATTTACATCTGCCAACCTTTTTCCCCATAAAGGTACTCCCATATAGTTCCAAGGCCTATGCTTTTCACTAATATTTATATTAACATTAATAAGATGCTTTGTCCTGGCTACTATAGAAGGATTAAAAGTGATATAAGATTTATTAAAATTAACACCTTGATTAAACCAAGAACAATAAGTATGAAGAAGAGCTATAATGCAAATACTATTTCAAACAATAGCCATGAGAATAAAAAACACATCATTAGCATATAGAATGTGCGATATCTAGGGACCATCTCTATCAGGATAATAAATCTTCAATAAAAACTGGTCCACCACATATTTAAGCAGTTTAGTCAAAATTTTAAAATACAGAATATAAAGATATAAGAACAAAAGGCAACCTTGTCTTAAACTCCTAGAAGTATCAAACCAATTCATGAAAGAGCCATTAAGAATGATAGAAAATTGAATTTGAGTAATACAAGCTTGGATTCAACCAATAAAGTAGCCATGAAATCCAAAATACTTAAGCATATTAAACAAGAAAGGCCAATGTATATGATCATTTGCCTTCTTCATATCAAGCTTTACAGTCATTAGACATCTTGTTGGAGGTACACATATTAAGGAGTGCATGACCTCTTGACCTATTAAAATATTTTCAACAATACTACACCTAGGTACAAAAGCTCCTTGTTCCTTAGAGATCAAAGATGACAAAATAGGCTTCATCCTATTGACAAAAATTTTAGCCACCATTTTATAAATAGTATTACAAAGACTTATAAGATTATAGTCACTAACAGTTATTGAATTTGGTCACTTGAGAATAAGAATAATAAAAGTTTCCTTCTAACATCTTGGTATAAACTTAGAATGAAAGATATATTTTATAGCTTGCAAGACATATAGCCGAGCTATATACCAAAAATATAAGAAAAAAAAATAATACCATTAGGTCTAGGAGCTTTATCAGTAGCCATATCCTTGACTACATCATCAATCTCATCCTTAGTGATAACTTGAATTAAAGCATCATTCTGATTTGAAGACATAGTGCATTGCGAGACAAGAAGTTGCACCTTATCCAAGTCTATTTAAGCTTGCCACGTATTTTGAAAATGATTAAAAAAGATATTTCTAATATCCCTTTCCTCTACAAGTAACCTCCTTTGGGAGTTAACTATTTTGGTGATTCGATTATACCTTCTTCTAAGAATAGTAGATCGATGGAAGAAGCTCATGTTCTTATTATCCTTAGAGAGCCAAAAGAGTCTAGACTTCTGATGCAAAAAAATCTCATGAATGTTAAGATTAACATTATACTACCTGATCAATTGCAGCAAATAGATATGTTCTTGCATAGAAACCCTCCCTGATCTTCTTCTTGAAGTTAGCATTGCATAATTATCTCATTTAACTACTTTTTTCTTTTAAAAATATTTCCAAGAAAATCTTTCCATTTTTATAGAGTTTCTCTAGTATTATGAAGGAGTTTAGACGAATAGATGGAGAATATTGCCTTTGACACTATTAAGCTTTATAGATATGTTCCTAGATTCCTTCACATTGAAGCCAAAACTTTTCAAATTTAAAAGGTATCTTTGCCCTCCTCTAAACATCCAAAATAGTAAGTAACAAAGGATGATGATCATAAGTAAATCTAAGAAAATATTAAACAGTAGATTTTGGGAACACACTCAACCATCTATCCAACATAAATATCCTATCCAATAGCTCCCAAACCCTAGCTAAGCCCAAACGGTTGTTACACCTTAGGTCTATTGTATCCCAGATCCATTAAACTAGACTGGCAAAGAAAATTAAGAAACTCTTGAATCTCCCAATCTACCCTGAAAAACCTCCTACCTTGTTTATCCTCAACATGTAATAAACAATTTAAATCTCCAACCAATGCCAAAGGAAGTTCCAAGGTGTGCAACGATTGTAGTTGATCTCATAATTATCTCCATTTTCAATCAGAAGTACTAGCATGGACAATATCTAACATCCAAGCCGATCCTTAAGGAAGAGTAATAATACCAACTACCAGTTGATGATTAGAGTGCAGAAAGTTAACCTCCCCAAGGCTCAACTTCCATGCCATAATAATGCCCTCGACAATCCCTTAGTTGGGACCATATAAACCTTCCAATGATGTCCAAATAGCCTTTGAATGCAACTATAAGAGACTCAATAGACAAACAGGTTTCAAGAATATAGCAAATATCAGGATTATAATGCCTCATAAGATTTTCATATGATTAACAAACGGGACCTTTATCGCATCTCGACAGTTCCAACATATGATCTTCATTAAAGACAAGAGGACTTAGAAGCCAAAACATGGCTATCAGGTCCCAACTCAGACATCAGGCCTAAGAGACTCCTAGGTCCTTTATCAACAAGTATCGTATTCCCAGCTATAGTATCAGGGAGATCAAGAATATGTTTAAGACAGGTAACATGGTCTAGATAGTACCTGAGAGAGTAGCTTTGAGTCTATCAATGAATTGCTAGATCTATATAGCAGCCTTATAAGCTAACAAAGCCTGCATAGCAACTGGTCTCCACACTTCCCTGACCTAATGGTGTGCTTTAGAATGCTATGAAGAGTAAAGCACCAACCTTCTAGTTCATTAATGTGTATTCTCTCCTTCTTAATCAAGACCTTTAGCTATGAAGGTAAATCAAATCCTGGTGAGGAGATTTTTGATAAACTTTTTGTTGGTGATCTCTTATATTTATCCTTGGTGACTCCTGTGAAATAAGATTCCCCCTTAGCTAAAGAAGATGAGCTAAGATCTATTGATTGAACTAAAGATTCCTCCTCATCATTCATGAGAGGAAAAAATCTAAAACCCCCTTCCATCCCAATGCCCTGCTCTTGAGAGGTAGCATTAACTGGGCTCCCATTCTGCCTGCTTCTTTTGCTACAACTAAGAATTAGAAATCTGCCCCTTGATTAGGTGGAGTGGGAGATCTCCTAGTAGAAAAAGATACTTGAGGGTCTATTAAAACTTTGGTCGCTTGAATCCAAGGCCCATAAACTTGCTTGGGCCTTCGATCCTTAAGCAACAAAGAACACTGATAAATCTCAGATTGTATAGCAAGATGGCCACCAAAGTAGCACAATCAGGTAAATCCTCAATATAAGTTCTTGCCATACTACTTTATCCTTGACCTGCACTATTGTACCATGACAAATAGTCTGCTTGGTATCAATTAAAACATATGCTCTAGGTATCAATTAAAACATATGCTCTAGCAAAACCCATTGTTGTAGAAGAATCCATCCATTCATCTAAAAAAAGTGGTTTGCCTGCCTTAGATATGATTTTTAATATCTTATTATGTTCCCATAATTCCAGAGGTTAATCAGGGTGTCTGACCCACACCCGAGCTTAGTGGACTCCATCATTCCTAGATTTAAAATTAGGCCTCTAACTTTTTAAAGCTAGGAGCTGACCCGCCAGGAGTCAAGGCCCATTTTCAAAAATTCACAGTTTATCTTTCTTTGTGGGCACCCTAATTGCTAGCATACCATTAGATAGAGAAGAGATTTGCAAATCTTCACTCAAATTCTAGTGAAGTTTGAGCTCTTTTTAAATAAAATCAAGTGGAAACCCTTTATCCAAATATTTACTCAGAAGTTTGAGCTCCTTCCAATTTCCTAATCTATAAAAGCTACCACCTTGAAAAATCTCTTCTCAAGTGCCAATATGTCCTCAGCAGTTGCCCTTGTGGACTCCCAGCGAAATCGATGAGTCCTCTGCACCACTTGAGACCAGCTTCTCCTTGCATTAGCCGATTAAGCTTCCTAGCCCGGATGCCCTCTCGGTGGGGAATGAGGGCCCAATCCCCCTCTCATATTCTATCCAAAAGAGGCTCCCAAAGAAGCCACCTGACCAGAAGAAACCTTGTTCTTCCCTACCTTGGCTCCCAAAGAAGAAGTCCCATGACTAGAACACACCTTGTTTCTCCCTGCCTCGGCTCCCAAAGAAGAAGTCCCCTAACATGAAGAAGCCCCCTAACTAAAAGAGGCTCCCAAAGAAGCCCCTTGACTTGAAGCAACCCCCTGACCAGAAATAGCCCCCTTACCAGAAGAAGCCATCAGCTGTCCTTTCGATAGGGAACAGGATCTCATTCCCCCGTCCTTGTATCATCTAGAAGAAGCTTCTAACAAAGTCCCCTGAACATCTTGAGCATCATCCATGAATGGCATCTTGACTCCATCGCTCAAAGAAGCAGCCCTCCTCTTGTCCAGATCGAGCATAGATGGATCTCCTAAAGGAGAATCCCATCCTTCTCCCATTTTACAACCTCCAAAACATTCCCACGAGCCCCCTCCAAAGAAACCTCTAAAATGAGAGTTTGGAAGGAACCCCAATTGGGGTTTTCCCTTCCTCTCTTATCTCACTAGAACAATCCTCAAATAAGATAACTTTTGGAGCTCAATGCTATGATAGATTTTATCTTGCATATGATTTTCTACAAAAGCATTTGGAATATAGTATGTGCTTTTGATTTTCACTTCTTTTAATACTCAACTCTTAATATGATAAAATTTAGCTAAAGCTATTAACTCTAGCAAGGACAGAGGATAGGATAAAGCTAGTTGCCTTGAAATTTTCATCTATTTTGATGACTGGCAATTAGTGATCAGCGAGCATTCATAAATGCTGTATGAGATCCATCCCTTCGATTTGCATATATCAAAAAAAATTTTAGATTTTGACCACAAATTATCTATGCAATTTTAACTGCCACCATAACTGAAGAAGGCGGCTTAGAGGGCAGGTGCAATAGATAGAGCAATGAAGATTCAACCAAATTATAGCAATTCATTCTTCTTAAGAATATATCATGGAGAAATTATATATCATATATGTGCAGTCTCGACAAAAAACCTTCACACTTGCAAAAATTAATGATTCCATTGGCAATCTGAAGATATAAATATTTTTTCTAGCACTTCTCATTTAAAAATTTCACAAAATTTACGACCTCTATGTAAAATTTGGATCTAAGTCACTTAAAAAAATCATGATACAATTAGTTTTGTAAATGTAATTTTTCTGCAACACATTTTGCTCAATGACCGTAAATGTGTAGATGCCATATAAAACTCATGACATACATGTTTGTAATATTTTCTAGACAGTAAAAATTAGGAATAAAAATAGATCAAATAATATCCACTGAATCTATTTTCATATTTGAATATTTTTATATATGGATAGATATTTAAACATCCGACTAATATCAATATCCATATTTATATCTATTAAATGATTATTTAATCCACATCCATGCAATTAATCTTATTTATAACCTTGTATAATTTTATATAGTATTCATGAAATTTTTTTAAAAAAATATAACTATATTACTATGCTATTAGCTTGATATACTACCCATTTAATAATATTTTATTTTTATGATTATAAAATTTAATTACCTGGCTTATATATATATTTTTTATTATTTAATTTGTATTCATATTTATTTAAAATAAATATAAATATAAATATAAATATTTGTTTCTGACTTATATTCATTGCGTCTGATCCGTCTTCGACCGTGTTTTTAAAATCAGGGCAATATCCACAAGAAGATCGTGGAATTGGAATCCGTGGAGGGAAAAAAAAAAATTAAAAATAGAGGAAAACAAATTGCCGTGACGGAAGGTGTAAATTATAACCCCTTCGATTCGGGACCAATAATTAATTTTAATTCGAACGATACGAAAGTGGCTCTCCGCGCGCCAACGTGGTCTCCTCTCTCTCACCAGTCTCTTCTTCCTCCGCGTCCTTTCGACGAAGACTCGAAGCCGTGCCCAAAGAAACCGCAATGGAAAGCGCCACGTTTCTCCCCTCCCCTCCATTCCCTTCACCAAACCCTAACCCTAACTCTCTCCCGTTCGCGCCCCCCCCCGCTCGCCTGCGCCCTCCATCCCTCGAGCACGCCCCCCGATGTCTCTCCCCGACGCCGCTTCCCAGAGGAATCCCCACCCTCCGCCGCTGGAGAAGGACAAGCCAGGTGATCCTCATGACCCCCCTCCCTCTCTCTCTCTCGTCCCCCCTTAGGGTTAGGTTTTTCGGTGCTCTTGGGCTCGCGATTTCATCGTTTCTTCTTCGTCTCGAGTAGAGGAGAGTGACGACGACTTGTTCACGGTGCCTGACGTGGAGTCGGGCCCGAGCAGCTCGGGAGCAGCGACGGTGGCGGCGGAGATCCAGCAGAGCACCAGCAGTGGCGGTGGGGGGGCTGGGTCCTCCAAAAGCCGCCGGGGCCGGAATCCAGCGGACCGGGAGTACCGAAAGCTGAAGAGGTTCTTTCCCTCCTCGCTCCTCAACACTTGCTTGTTTTTTATTTGTCGTTTCGTGAGAAGCGTTGTCATATCATTCATGGACCAAAACGATCTATTGATGTGAAAATGCGATTCAAGAAAACAAGATAATTGGTCTAATTGATAAAGTTTGTTCCTTCCTTCCATTGGACGGAAGATCTATCGGTTATTCTGTTTCATGTGAAAAACAGAAGCTGTTCTTGTATTAGACCTTGCTGTTGTATGTTTGACTCGATTCTCATCTTCAATTATTGATGTGGAACATTGGATATGGGCCCAGAAATGCCTGGTTACTCACTTATAGTCATCTTAAAGTATTATGAGCTGCCTTATGTGGATAACATTTATGGTGGTGTTCTAACATCTGTTTTTATCTGTTACTGTGGCACACAATGGCGTAATGTTTTAAAAGAATGACATCATGAATATATAACTTTCAGCTAATATTTAAAATTACACTAACTGAAAATTTTTAAAGTAAATTTGATGTTTAGTTATTGGAAAGGTGACTATATCAAATAAATGCTACGATGATAACCATGCACATTATTTCATTTGGTTGCAACACAACAAAATTGGGCCCGGTAGAGAAGCTGCTGGAAAAATTCTAAAGCAAATCAGAGCGATTTGCCCCTAGAGTCTAATTATTTAAAGATTTAAAAATCTCAGCTTTTTTATGCTTTGCACTTTTGAATTCATTACTATCATGTCCTAAAACATTTCAAGGCAATAAATTGAAAAATCAGTTATTCTCCCCTATCATTTTACACTTAATATTCAACTGCATCGTTCATTTTGTTCTTCCGTTCTATACTAGACTATCATAGCAAATGGAAAATGTCAGAAGACATCCATTTTTTCTTTGAATATAAAACCCATAAACACTCAATGGTATCGTATGGATCCCTAAATGAATAGCTGGAAAAATGTCGGGCTTTGAAATGTGATCAATGAAAAATAGCAATACTAGGCACACTTTCTATACTCTGAACTTTTGATCCTATTGTTCCAACTCCAAAACTTAACCTAGACAAAATATGAAGCTAGGAACTGCATGATAAACTTAATAGATTAGCACAACTCGAACAACTTACCAAATGCTCCCATATTGGAAGAAAAGTCCCATTTAACTAAAATAGTTATAAAACACAAATTCATCAAGAGTAGCTACTTTAGATCTTTCTTAATTTCCTTGAAAAAAGTGCCCATGGTACTTCGAACATTGCAAAGATCATTGGGACCTCACTAATGATATGCCGTACTAGACTTCCTCAATCCTTGGGAAGTTGTGGTTGTCAAAAGTTACACTCTGAATACGCAAGCATGCTTGCTTGCACTATGTGGGGCTTGTATTGATTAATGTGTGATCAGGGGTTCTCTCCTCCATTGAGCCAATTAGCCACCGATACGAATAGAAGAGCAGAGGCTATCTGTAAGTTCTTTTTAAGTACTATGAATTTAAAGATAACATAAATTCTTTATAGAATGGTATGATAACGTCCAAGGGTTACAATTAATATTTCATGTACTTGTGGAGTTCAAATTCATAGTTTCTGAACTTTGATTAGCTTGGATTCATTTTGGAGACTATGGTTGTTGATTAGATAAAATGTAGCTATTCAGCTGTTGTCTGTGCATGTGGTGATGCTATAGAAACTACACATCACTGAAAAATGTGTATTACAGTGCCTACTGCATGTATGATATCAGTTGAACATTGTGAAGGATTGCCTTGAGTGGATATTTCTTGGAGATTGGCAAAAGTAGGAAATATGAGAATGGTCTATTAAAGGTTCTATGGGTCAGTCTTCACATAATTAATTAAAGTTTTTAGCAGTATTATCTTTGACTTTTAACATAATGCCTTCTTATTAATGATGATCATATTTTTGAAAGTTCTCCACACCTTGGGCCTGTTTGCTTGGATGTATAGATTATTTAAAATGCTTTTTTAGCCATTTGTTACTTGTTTTGGTATTCTGACCACATCTGATGCTAACATGCCAGCTAATGTGCTAGCATGTGAGAGCTCAGTTGGTGAACAATGCCTTGTGGTTTGATTAGTTGTCTGATGCTTCCATTGTTCATTGAATTTATTTGTCTATTCTGATTAAGTTTTTTATTAAAAAAAAAAAACAGATTGCTTAGGAACAGGGTTTCTGCTCAGCAAGCTAGAGAAAGAAAGAAGGTTTATGTGAATGACTTAGAATCTAGAGCCAAAGAGATGCATGACAAAAATTTGAAGTTAGAAGAAAGAATTTCAACTTTGATCAATGAGAACACTATGCTTAGGAAGGTATATCAGAGATATTATTTTCCCCTGATCAATAAGTTTCTATAACGTGGGTCACCTGTAGCTTCAGTTTTAATCATTTGTCTATTTTTATTCTTTTCTGCAGGTACTTATGAACACCAGGCCAAAAGTTGATGAAGGCATTGAGCCACAAAATGATGTGCCAGGCAACAGTTAGCAATTAGGTTATCCAGCTTACTGTTTCACGAATTATTGTCAGAGAACAAGTTAATATATCAAAACAATAGATTTGGGAGTTTGCCATATCTTGATGTAGAACTAGACTTGTTTGTTATGTTTATGATTGCTTGACAAAACAATAGATTTGGGAGTTTGCCATATCTTGATGTAGAACTAGACTTGTTTGTTATGTTTATGATTGCTTGACCTTCTCTTCTTTGATATTTTGTCCTGCTTTTTCCAATTTGTCAGAGAGTTCTTTGTAAACTCTGTTTGCTTACCATGGTTTTAATTCTTTTGGAGCCACCCAATCTTTCAGCCTTAACAGAACTTGCAAATATCACTTCTTTTGCATGACTCGGTGCCAATCGATCATATTACCTTTTCATTTAATTTTTAATGATGCTAAATCTTGCAGCAGCAATATGGACATATCTAAGTTCCCTTAATGCTAGAATCTTCACCATATTTCCTTTTTTATCTATTGAACTCTTTCAGACTATGTAATAAGATAACTGAAAATTATGTAGCATTTGTCACTTTTGTATTCTAAGGGCCTGCTGCTTGGAGTCGCTCTTGAAAGTAACTCCAAAAGATATAAGCTCATTATCAAATGCTGTATATATTGCTATGTACGTGGATGCAAGTTGATGTATTGTAAATAGTAGGTTTATGCATATTATATGTGGTGATATGGGAGGGGATGCAGCCTATCTTAACCATGTTGGATGTATATGCGGTAGGGCTGGAAGTGGGCCAGGCCGGGCCGGGTTATACCCCTACCCGAGCCTGGCTCGAAAAAAAATTTTGGACTTCGGGCTAGATTTAGGCCCGAAACTTTTTTAAAATATCAGGCCTGACCTGAGTCCGGCCCGAGCCCGATTGGGCTGGCCCAAATACAAGTCCAAATAAAAAAAAAAAAAAAAAGACTCACCATGAGATCTAATCGGAGATAGGGGACGTGAGGGTGTTGGAACTGTTAGATCGAAACCAGGGAGGGAGGGCTGCAAGGTCGCGCGGGGGGCAGGAGGCGTCGGGTGAGGCGCCAGGGTCGGGGGAGGCAGATTGGAGCTGGAGAGGGGTTGTGGGGTCGCACGGGGGGTGGGGTCGTCAAGTGCGGGCGCTGGGGCCGGAGGAGGCAGATCGGAGCTAAAGAGGGGCCGCGGGGTCGTACGGGAGGCGGGGGCATTGGGGGCAAGCATTAGAGTCAGGGAAGGGATATCGGAGCCAGAGGAGCAAGATCAGAGGCTTGGAGCCGAGGGTGGTCGTGGGATCGCACGGGGGGCCGGGGCGTCGGGTGTGTGAATGCTGACCGAGGAGATCGAAGTCGAGGACAGCATCGTCGTAGAGTGGCAGGGGGCATCGCCGTCAAAGAGAACGAAGAACTGAACCAGAGAGAGAGGAGGAAATCCCTTCGGCCGGCCGACCATGACGAGTTAAAATGGATTTTATAAAAATATCGGACTGGTTGATTCGGGTCGTGCCGGGCCTAGTTTGGGCCGGGTCCCATTGGATCATTTTCGGGGCGGGTTTGGACCGGGCCAAAGAGAAGCTTGAGCCCAGCCCGAAAATATAATGTACTTTAATTTGAGACCCAAGCCCGATCTAATTTTCTTGGGCCTAGCTTGAAGCCCGGCATGATGTTGGGCCGGCTTGAGCCCACTTCCAGCCCTAATACGTGGACTTGGTAGTGGTCCTGTTTCAACCTTGCTGTGCTCTTTATCGCTTCCTGAAGATACAAAGTATCAATGCAAGCAGTCATCATCATGGGCAAGATACCATATGCTAGTAGGCTTCTTATGGAAATTGGATTTATCTGATATCGATCACCATTATTGGATGTGACTCTTGTTGCATGCTCTTCTTGATGACAGTTGCTTTTCTCGAATGCCCATCGCCATAGGCTGACAGTTATTTGACGTGTGGTGACCAGGTCTACTTGAGCCTCAGAACTGGAGGGATTTTCCACACTCTTTATTGAGATCTTGACCTTAGGTTTTTAGTCAATTTGTGTCATTCCATTATACATCTTCCTCCTCCTGGTCACCTTAATATCTTTCGTTAATTACTTAGACTTCTCTCATCTCTGAGACAGTATTTTTTCTAGTTTACTCTTGTACCTGAAATTTCAGCGCATTTCCGGTATTGGGTTCTCTTTGTTATGAGCTTTGGAAATCCCTTTTCCTGTATTAGAAGCCTTCTGCTCTCTTGCATCTTGCCTCGATTACTATGATCACCTTTTATGACACCCATGGAATTTGGTGAAAGAGCTCCAAAAAGCTTGAAGTAAAGTGGAACAAAAATGATAAAAAATATGGAAGGTTGGCATTATTCTGTTGACTGGATTGATCATCTCTTCGTGAATAATCGGCAAAATCTATTTTCATGAAAAAATAAAGAGTAAAATCATTTTAAGAATATATGATCATTTATATCATTTCTTGCTGGGGGTTCTGGAGATGAGCTGTCATATCTTCATGAAAATTTGGTGAAAAATATGTAGAACAATTAAATGTTACACAAGGAGGATACAGGAATGTGGAAGGAAGCTTTTAGTCAGTTCCTTTGTTTCTTCATAAATATTTAGTGGAAAGTATGAAATTGATTAAATAAAATGATTAAGCAATGTAGAGTGAGCATTTAATAAAAGTAATGTGGTAAGATAGGGTGTACATTCATAAGGTAGGTATGCCTTCAGTTTCAATGTTTAAATCAGAATACCCATGGGTCACTCTCTATTGGTGCATAACATGCTAGATGTGTGACCAAAGGCCTTATAGAAGTTCATGAGTGGGGAGGTTATATACTTTTTACATTTGTCTTTCATGGTGCATCGTAATTTATCAGCTAATATTTTTTTTGTCCTGAATGGACATTGCAACATATGTTGCTACTTTCTTCCATCTGCTTTTTGTGAGCTCTTGCACATTTAATCATCTGGCTTCTAGTTTCATGATGCATTTGTAGGATTTGTTAATTTTGCATCCTCACTATATGGAGTATGCAAGTGGTTTGAACTCATGTAACATCTTGATTTTTTGAAATGAAAACTAATCTACGTTTTGCAATATTAGCTGTATAACAAATAAACATGAGTAAGATGCATTTATATTGTAACCTATTATGTTGTATAAAAAACTAATAGCTCTTTGACATACAATTCAGCAGATCTCTGTCCTTCAGAATCATGTTACTGAGACATCTATATTAATTTGAGCTTTTAATTGGAGGTTTTGTTTGGTTGATCTGTTGTTTTATCTACTTCAAAAGAATCATGCTTTAACCACTCATGACCACAGTATCCTGGATAATTGACACTTCCATCACTAAATTCTCTCGTTTCTTTGTTTCTCTCTAGAGTTAGTTATGGTATTTAGGTTGGTACATTCTTGATTCATGTTGTATTTCTGTTCAATTTCTTTCTATAATTTAATATTACCTATAAAATTTCAAAACATTGGGAATTTTCAAATCCCAATCTATATCCCTCTCTATTTAAGAATTTCGTAAAATAGTTGGAAGGCCAAAAAGATGTTGCTTAATAGCTTAAAACTAATAATTAATAAATTATCTAGATGCGTCTGTGCATGGAGTTCTTTTTGAGACCTGAAAATCTACCCAGCAATCTCCTCATTTTTGTCCTCTCATAATATGCAAAATCAAATTTAAGTCGACTCTTTCCATGATTCCTCAATTTATCAGGTCTGGGACAGTTACCATAACTTGTAAAATACTTGCTCCTGTTTCATCATGACTCTTTGCTAGATTCATGCAAATTCTAGTCATCCGGAGTACATCAATAGGTCTAGTTTTTGCTTTTCTGCATGTTAGTAGTCTGTAGCATTATTGTTGTTGTCATTGTCACTGTCCTGTACTTTATGATGTATGCTTTTCATGCTTGTACATCTGTATGGATTGGATGTTGATGTATGTCTGGAGTTTACGTAGGCAACGTGATTTATATTCAGATTAGTTGGATACATCCTCTGTGTAGAACATAGCTCATTCCTCTTTCATGACTCTTCATTCTTTACACTAGTTGGATACATCCTCTGTGTAGAACATAGCTCATTCCTCTTTTACCCACAGAGCACTGGAAAAGTTGATGTAGTATGATAATCTAAAACAGTCTCATTCTTTTCACTAGTTCTCCAACAAATTTAAATGCATATGCCATGACAGGCTGAATCTAAGTAGATTTAGAGGGCATCTCATTCTTTACACTAGTTCTCCAACAAATTTAAATGCATACGCCATGACAGGCTGAATCTAAGTAGATTTAGAGGGCATCTAAGTAACTGAGACTGTTTTAGATTATCATACTACATCAACTTTTCCAGTGCTCTGTGCGTGATGTGAGTGGCAATAAGTGGCCTATTGCACTGTGATCATCAAAATCAAACAGGAGTTACAGTGGCTATGCTAGAAGAACAAGGATTGCAATGAGGCCGCTTTCCTTTTCATTTTGTTAGCTTTTTATATTTTGGAAAACATTGATAAATTCCATATTTGAAATACTTTAACTGAGAGCAGGACGCTTCCTCACAACCATTTCAGATCGGCTTTTTGAAATGCCAGATTTTTGGTCTTTCATTATTACAGCTGTCAGCAGACTTGGCATTCTTAACCACCTTTATTACCTGGGCTTGTGACCCGCTGCTGTGGTTTTAGATCTCATTTTTTTTTGTTACTGGACTTAAAACAGATGTTGATTGTTTGCAGATAATTTTACTAGGCAGTTGGCTGATCTTCAATTTGCATGTTTTTCTAGGTAAATATATCTTTGTACGAACGGTTTATTTCCTAGGTGCCTTTCTTGTCAAATTTTATGAATGAATTTTTATGTCCTCATCCCAAATGACTGTGTTGGATGTTAGGTTCAGTATGCATTAAAGATTAGACACCAACACATCATATGATATGTTCTCTCCCACACAAGTTTCATAGTTTTTTCTTCTTAGTTGCTAAGTTCAGTGCACTGTTGTTGAAACACCTTATTTGACCAGCAATCAGTCTTGCTTTTTCATTTCAATCTTCAAAAGATATATGTAGTTGTCGTACTCACCTTCAGGTGGAGAGAGGCTGTATAAATTCAGCATCTCGTATTGAACATTTTTCGGCTGGATGGGAGCCTTCGGGTGTAGCTATATTGGGTTTATCCCCTATCCCTTTTGTTTTATCCAAAAAAAAAAAAAAAAAAAAGAAAAGAAGAGGATATATGTAGTTTTCATTGAGATTGCTTATTGATTGCATCTGTTTTTCATTGATTTGCTAATGTTATATTCATTATCAAGTTCCTGGACATCCATGGTAGAGTGTGTTATTGTCGGTGAACTGTAAAGCTTGTCTTGGCATTGACAGATGCTAGTCATGGAATGCCAAAGGGATCCCCACCTTATAATGCTAAGAAGATTCAACAAGTAATTTTGATGTTTAGGGCTTTTAGACATTTCAATAATGATGTAGCGGCCCCACTTGTGGCTTGATTTGATTCTTCACTATGGCAAGTCATAATCTAGTGAATTTAGATAGGGCAGATGTTCATAAAACTCCTCAATACAATTTTACCTGACATTATATCTTACATGTGTTTGCAAGATTCACTTGATCCTCTCTCTATGGATTTTTTTTTTTTTTTTTTTGATCCTGTGACCAGTTATTGACATGCTCATATCCAGATGTGTTTCCTAAGCTAATAATTTTATCCCCTCATTGTTCCTGGAGGGCTTCATATCTCAATTGCAACGATATCTCTTTTGTTGCCTCATTTGTATGAAGGCTTTTCAGCTATATACCAAAGAACCTTAGCTAGAATTTTGTTTAGGTGCCTTCTGGTTAGGCTAGACACCCCGCCCTTTTTTTTTTTTAGAAAATTTAATTTGATTTTTAAATTATTATTTTTATTTTTTAATAAACAAAAGGGAATAGAGGGATAAATTCAGCATAGTTACTTCCGCAGGCCGCCATCTCGTCAGAAAATGTTTGATTTGTAGAGAAAAACTCTCCTTTCTGTGTTCTAATCATTTACAATGTTCAATCCTGTTACATATATATGACCTATGATCATTCTAATTAGGGAATATACAAGAAGGATCACCCTAATTAGGGAGTATACAATAGGAAGGATTGACCACTCTAATTAGGGAGTATACAATAAGAAGGATTGACCATTCTAATTAGGGAATATACAATAGGAAGGATCACCCTAATTATGGAGTATACAATAGGAAGAATTATATACTAGGAAGAAAAATTGCCTAACAAATAGGCTAAAATAACTCACGACCACACTCCCCCTCAAGTGGGTGCAAAGATGTCTTTGATACCTAACTTGATAAGTGAGCAATGAAATTCTCTGCTTGACTGAGCCTTTGTCAATATATCAGCTTACTGGTCTTCAGACTTGACAAATGGTAACTGGATCACTTTCGCCTCCAAATTCTCTTTGATGAAATGTCTGTCAATCTTCACATATTTGGTTCTATCATGTTGAACTGGATTATGAGTAATGTTTATGGCTGCTTTATTATCACAAAACAATTGATTTCCAAACCTGGTGGATACCCGAGCTTAGTGAGCAGATTTCGAAGCTATAGAAGTTCGCATAACCCCTTTGCTATACCTCTGAATTCAGCCTCTGCACTAGACCGAGCTACAACCTTTTGTTTCTTACTTCTCCATGTAACAAGGTTGCCTTCCACAAATGTAAGATACCCTGATGTAGACCTCCTGTCTGTCACACTTCCAGCCCAATCTGCATATGTGTAACCTTCTATTTCAATGTGGCCATTCTTTGCAAATAGCAACCCTTTTCTGGGGCTGACTTCAAATATCGAATGATACGTCACGCAGCGTTCATATGATCCTCACTCGGTGCATGCATGAACTGACTCACCACACTTACTGCATGAGCAATATCAGGACGTGTATGTGATAAGTAAATCAAACGACTGACTAACCTTTGGTATTTCTCTTTATTAGTAGGCATCTGATCAGGGTACTCTCCAAGCTTCCAATTTTGTACCATAGGAGTATCTGCAGGCTTGCAATCTAGCATGCCAACTTCAGTCAAAAGATCAAGAACATACTTTCGTTGAGACAAGTAAATTCCTTCCTTCGACCTAGCAACCTCGATTCCCAGGAAATATTTCAGACATCCTAAGTTCTTCATCTCAAACTCCCTAGACAATAATTCCTGCAGTCTCATAATCTATGCACTATCATTGCATGTAATAATCATGTCGTCTACATATATGATAAGAGATGTTATTTTTCCTTGAGTACCTTTTAAGAACAAAGTATGATCTATATTACTTTGGGAGTATCCATACCCTTTCATAACTGAGCTAAAGCGACCAAACCATGCACGAGGGGACTGCTTCAACCCATACAATGATCTTTTCAGCTTACAAACCATGTTCGGTTTATCTGCGCATCTGTATCCAGGTGGAAGCTCCATATAGATCTCCTCCTCTAAATCTCCATGAAGAAATGCATTCTTCACATCAAATTGATGCAAAGGCCAGTCCAAGTTTGCAGCTAGAGATAACAACACTCTTATAGTGTCTAACTTTGTAACTGGAGAGAATGTTTCCTGATAATCCATCCCATAAATCTGTGTATACCCTTTAGCTACCAGTCGCGCCTTATACCTCTCAATAGTGCCATCTGCCTTATGTTTGACTGTGAACACCCACTTACATCCAACTGGCTTTTTATCCTTTGGTAGTTCCACAAGTTTCCAAGTTTGATTTTTCTCCAAAGCCTCCATCTCTACCTCCATCGCTTGAAGCTATTTTGGATCCTTCATGGCGTCTTCAACCCTGTTTGGAACTTGAACTGAGGAAATCGTAAACATGAAGTCTTGTAGTGGTGTGGACAGCCTCTTGGAAGATACATAGTCTGCAATAGGGTATCGAGACCGGCGGTCCTCTACATCTGGGGAATATCGATTTGGTGGTTTACCCCTATTATGCCTATCGGGTAGCTTATAACCAGTAAGCATATTAGTATCTTCAAAAGGATCAAGTATAGTAGAAGTACTTACCTAAGGTATATTCTCAGGAGTTTGGAGTGGTACTGAAGAGGGTGAAGAGGGCGGAGATAAGGAGGGCTGTTGCTGTTGTTGCTGTTGCAACTGTGCATCTGTTGATACTTGTTCGGATTCATGCAGTAATTCAGTGTTGTCTGATTGTGCAGTGTTGTCCGATTGTGCAGCCTTAGAGTCATGTAGCCGTGCGTACCCATCTGTCGCTCCTGCAATTCTTACCTCCCACCAATGTCTGGTTTTGCAACTAGTCTCCCCCTAAACAGGACACTGGGGGGAAGGAAAATAAGACTCTGTCTCGATAAATATTACATCCATGGTGACATACGTGCGCTTTTCGGTAAGATCATAACACCGGTACCCTTTCTGGGAAGGGCCATAACCAAGAAAAACACATTTGACTGCACACAGGTCAAGTTGGTCCGCTGATTTTTGTGAAGATGGACATAAGCGACACACCAAATACCTTAGGAGGCAATGTAAGAACCGAAGGAAGAGACACATGGGCAGCAAGTGCTTGCATTGGCGTGCGATAGCTCAGAATGCGGGAAGCCATGCGATTCAACAAATAAGCAGCTGTGACTACGGCAGAATCCCAGAACGATGGGGAACATGGCCACCCTCCAAGAGTGCTCGAGTGGTTTCAAGAAGATGGCGATTCTTGCGCTCAGCAACACCATTCTGCTGAGGAGTCTGAGGGCAAGAGGTTTCATGTATCAAACCATGTTCTTGAAAATAAGATGCAAGAGGTTTACTTAAGTATTCGCCACCATTATCAGACCCGAGAACCTGAAGTTTGGCCCCAAACTGAGTCTAAATCATACGGTGGAAAGTCCGAAAGATAGATTCAGCCTCATTCTTATGTTTCATCAAATATAGCCAAGTCATACGTGTGCAATCATCAACAAAGATGATAAACCATCGAAAACCAGATACAGTAGTAATAGGAGACGCACCCCATACATCAGAATGAATTAAGAAAAATGGAGTAGAACTTTTATTCAAACTAGAAGGAAAACAAGTGCGATGGCTCTTTGCCAAAATACATGTATCACACTGAAGACTAGAGTTTAATAGATCATGAAATACCTTGGGAAACAAGTACCGTAAATATCCAAAGGATGGGTGACCTAACCGACGGTGCCATAACCAAAGTTCCTTCTCTTGAGCTAACTGTCCACGAGAGTGATAGGTCCGTCCAGAAGTTATTTCATCCACGAAATATAGCCCCTCTCTCTTAGTACCACGCCCAATAATCTCCTTCGTGAGAATGTCCTGAAACAGGCAAAAATCAGGGTACATAAGCACAACACAGTTCAACTCACTAGTAAGCTGTCCAACTGATAATAGACGATTAGATAATGAAGGAACAAGCAAGGTATGAGATAAAGAGAGGGAAGGCATGACAGACCCATGCCCAGCAGCCATCACAGGAAAGCCATGTCCATTAGCATTGTAAATATGATATCGACGTGGTGTAATAGATGTCAGAAGGTCACCAGATTCTGGAGTCATATGATCTGCAGCGCCAGAATCAATTATCCACCCATTATCACCATGTCGATTAGCAAAGACAAACCCACAATTACCTTCAAGAGATTTGGCATTAGTAGATTCAGGCTCCATAGGAATTAATGATAAGCCGCTAGTCACTAAGGAGGCTTGCCCTCCATTCCGCCCCTTTTGGGAGCCTGGTTTCTTCTTCTTGGTCTGAAAATCATCCCACCAGTCCGGATAACCATGTAGTTTAAAACAAGATGCTGCTGTATGTTTAGGATTCCCACAGTGAGAGCATCCCTCGGATTGAATTGGCATACCAGGTTTAGGGCGAGGTCCCCGGGCAGAAAGCACTAACTGATCACCCTTGCCCTGCTGTGACACCATGGCAGAACCAAAGGTGACCTCGACAGGAGTGGAGAGCATGACAGATTGGCGCATATCCTCTCGCCTGACTCATGCATAAGCTTGCTCAATAGTTGGAAACGAATCTATCTTTATAATATCAGCACGAACATTATCCAGGCGGTCGTCGAGACCATCTAAAAAAGTATAAACCCGATCTTCATGGATAATGGCATTGTACCTCAGAATATCAGCCGGACATTGCATGGGATTAGGACGGCGGAAATCAATCTCACGCCAGAGCCCTTGAAGATCATTGTAATATTTTTCGATGGGTCCACCACCTTGCTTCAATCGAGAAACCTGCCTCTTAATATCATAGATTTGAGAGGTGTCAGATCCATCAAAAAAGGTCGTTGCCACAGCATCCCATACGGCTTTGACAGTAGGAAACTGAATAAAGTTTGGTATCAAGGCTGAGTCTATAGAATTGATAAGCCAACCTTTCACCGTAGAGTCATCGATCTTCCATTGTCTAAAAAATGGATCAGTAGGAGGGGGTTCAGGAGAATCACCATTCAAATAGCCCAGTTTGTCTTTGCCTGAGACATACATCTCAACAACCTGGGACCATACGCCATAATTTTTGCCATCAAGCTTAACAGCAATTGATGCAACTGGAGGTTCAACGCGCGGCGGCGCGGCTTGCTCGGTCAAGAGCTGCTTCATCGCAGCAGTCAGGTCTGCCAGAATGGCAGTAGCAGAGGCACTAGCATCCACTTGGCTAGTTGCAACAATCGGCTGTTCATCGGCCATGAGATCAGCTTCGCAAATTGGATTGCGATGAAGAGATGAGCCGTTGGTAGGAGTATTCGCCTCTCGCTGGGTGATGCCGAGGAAAGGATCTGACGCCGGTGGATGCCATTGCAGGGGATCACCGCACTGATCTGAGAGGAAGACGAGCCACCGGATCTGGATGCCGTGGGAGATGAAACCGCGGTCTTTGCTCGCCAAAGGAAGGAGACGCACGATCCTCGTCGGCTGCTATCTCATACAGAAGAACAGATACGCACGATCGGAAATCGCCGAAGGGTTACCATACGAGCGAGAGATCGCCGTAGTCGTACAGTACCCCAGGGATCAAACCCTAGGGCTCTGATACCATGTAGAGGAAAACTCTCCTTTCTGTGTTCTAATCATTTACAATGTTCAATCCTGTTACATATATAGGACCTATGACCACTCTAATTAGGGAATATACAATAGGAAGGATCACCTTAATTATGGAGTATACAATAGGAAGGATCGACCACTCTAATCAGGGAGTATACAATAGGAAGGATTGACCACTCTAATCAGGGAATATACAATAGGAAGGATCATCCTAATTATGGAGTATACAATAGGAAGGATTATATACTAGGAAGAAAAATTGCCTGACAAATAGGCTAAAATAACTCACGACCACACGATTCAAGGTGCAGGATTTTCACAACCTTTTCCCATCCAAGGGTGAGTATATCAACCCGACATCACCAAGATGCCAACTGCTCAGAACGGGGAAGAAGAAGGATTCTGATCTCACTAATCCAACCGTCATGTGCCACAGGAAAATATTCCTGAATTTAATCGAATCTTCTGTAGAGCGACGCTTCGAACCGTGACCTGTTGATTGTGAGGCAATATCCCAACCAGCCGGGCTACCGCCTTGGTGGTTAGACACCCCCGGCTTTGCCATAACTTGTTGGCACGTTCTCACTGGTTTGTTGACATGACATTTATAGGAAGTGTTTTGGACAACAAGAATGTGACAGAAATTATGAAACCATCGAAGTTTTATATTTATCGGCGAACCTGGGGCCCAGGCTTGGTCATATGATGCAAGGTGTGAGGGAAGCTACCACTTTCCAATAAACAAAATGAGAAATTCGATCACTTAAAAGATGGAACAGGGGAGTAGGGGGGACAAAGGAGCACTTTCAACCAGACAAGTTTTAGATAATTGGTGATTACTTTCTTCTTCTTAAGGTCATTTGTCATTATTACCTGGCCCTCCACCAACATTCCTCCTTTCGTGAATGAAAAGCTAAACCTCTTTTTATCTTTTTCTTTTTTTTTTTCTCTTATTGCATGTGACCGACCAAGTTGGACTAGCTTTAGACCGGTAGTCAATTATCTTCATGAGCAGGAAAGCTAGCAAAAAAAAAAAAAGGAGTTCACGGGTGCGGTTTGTTTTTATGCAGTTATGATCAACATGAAGTTTTGGAAAAGTATATATCATTACACACTTAAAATGTCGAGCATTTCTGGCTACCAACATCGACGTGGTCGTCCAAATTTTGCGGATGGCGTTGGAAAGGTTATATATCGAACTTCCGTGCAGATGACAGATACTTCCAGCCGAAAAATGTTTGAGCGGGTATAAATATTGGAAGGTGATTCAAACTGAATGGAGATTTTACTGGCTCTAACTTCAAGAATAGCAAGCGCAAATCATATATCAGTTATCAAGAATTTAAAATGTTCGTCGGTCAATTCGCTTGGCAAAATAGTTATTGAATGATATAACCGAGGGTATTCTTATACAATAGCTAATAAGTTTTATGCGTGTTTCAAACTATCGAAACACGCATAGCTGATGACATTTTAATAATGGGACAAAAACATTAAGGTTGCTGCTGCTCTTATGCTTGATTCTGCATGCTATAATGGGTTTGCGAGTTATTTAATTTGCATTTCTTCTTTTAGATGTAAATCTTTGCACACCCACCTTATTATTTACTTCTTCTTCCCGCGCAAAATTGTCTCGAATTAAGTTATCGATATTATTCATTGCTTCAGAGCTGCAACCATGAATAGTTGGTGAATGTGGGGCTGCTTCCACCATGTGCCTGGAAGTTTCTGCCTTTCCCGAGCAAAAGGACATTACAGCTCTCGTTTAGTCATTGAGACCCATGAAAGGATGGCCGTTTCTTGTGCTTGTCAATAGCTGTCTTCTTAAAAAGTGGGTCATTACCGTTGTGCTCGAGGGAACGATGATAAGGATAATGACATGACGAACCACCCCACCTTCCATTCTCATATCCATATATCTTATCGTCTTACAGTACCTTCGCGTTCATGATTTCGGACGACGGGAACCTCGATCGTCGCATCATCCAGGAATAACCCAGTGGCCCGAAGATGCCCCTCGGTTTCTCGGTTAATTTTTCCTTTCATGTAACATTAACGTGATTAACATTCGAGCAAGCTTGATTGATATCTTCTTAACCTCATCGATCGATCGATCGATCGATCGATCGATCGGTACTCTCTAGATCTTCTTATAGATTATAATTTTGCCACGAAGTCCTTCCGAGTAGATTGATCGGAGGCAATTTGCCTGACCTGGCCGGTTATCAATATTCTTTAATTTACTTGCATGGACGAGTCTTATTTAGTTTCATGATATGGAATTACCGAGTGTTACGATGGTATAAATTGGTTTGGTGCTTGCACGCCGAAAGATACCGATGGTAGCTTGATGTATAATATTTTAAGTTCATTGTCATGTGGTGGTCGGTCACGTAAGGTCAAGTAACGACAAATGGGCCATGATGGACAATTTCTTCATCATATGTATTTTCCTAATCGCAAAGTTCCCATCATTCCTTATATGGAAGACCTGATTAATCCATCTTTCTACTAACCTTAAAAATTTTAAACATGCACCCCACGTACGTCTTTCTTCCCGTTTCTATCTCGCGGTCATTTTCTCCCCCACCGACATCTGAAGTAAGAGATATCGATGGCTGACCTACTAATTAAGAAGCTCTGTACAAATTTCAGGATCATTCCCCGCACGACAAGCAAACCGGTCCACCATGTTTATGTTTGGTATGCGATCTAAATTAATAAACTAAAATTTCTTGTACCGGTATTATTTTCTCTTCTTTTTCTTTATCTCAGGGCGGGGCGAGCATTAATTTAATCTTCAAGTAACTAACTATGGTACTCTATACGTACATATAGCGACCAAAATATTATTACATTGGAGATGTATAGACTTGGGACGGTCTTCATTGCAGGTGAAATAAAAACTTTGGGGTCATTGTTTGGATCGAGCATATGTTTCCGGGATAAGGAAAGTGAAATCAAAAGTATTAATTAATTTATTTTATGTTTGGGTAAAAATGGTCTCATGGTAGGCAACGGTTTCTGGCTCATCGTATTTCAGGATATTATTGCTAGGGGTTTAAATTCCTATACGGGGATGGATAGATGAACAGGATGATTTTTTTATGAAATCCGACAAGTCTACCCTTCAAATCCTGTTATAGTATGACAATATATTATATATTATACTATAATATTTAATATAAGATTATGATATCATATGGTATTATGTTGTACAGACTTGCCAATGCAGGCAGTCGCGATTCCAAATAAGGGAAGGAGCTATCTGGATGCATGCTCTTTACATGTATAGGCTTAGAACCAATCATTCCCCTTTCCTCGATCAGAAAAGATACCATTACTTCTTTTTTTTTTTTTGTAAGGTGGAGCATTTACCTGGATGATTTAAAGTGAATACATCCAAGAGAACGATATTACGTAAGGGTCCCGGGGCATCCCCGAGTGAGTCCATGAGACTTCTCCCAAATGACCGGCCACATAGGAGGCAACACAGTCTACTGTAAAATAAGCCTCCTGATAAACATGCTGAACAATGCAGATCGAGCAACCCTGTAAGAAGAAAACAATATTCCGAAGAAGAGGGCACACCAGCTCCATCTTCAAAGCCTCATGAATTCAAGAAATGACGGTAGCTGAGTCACCTTCAATAATCAGGTGGTCAATGTGTAAAAATCTATGGGCGTAAACAATGCCAGTCCAAGCACCCTGAAGCTCCGTTGTTGAGACAGAATGCTCAAAGAGATAGCACCCCCTGCAACCAGAAGTCCAAGGCCCGGACCCCGAATGACAAAGCCTGCTCTACCATGAGTACCCCTGACACTCATCGAAGCTAACTATAAAAAACCTTGGAGGTGGGGGCTTCCAAGAAATGAAAGCCTGGCGAGGCATTCTAAAAGTCAAGCAGGAGGCCCCAGGTCTCCAAGGTCACCACAGTCATCATCAAGTACTCCGTAGCCTGGACATAGTCCCTTTCCACAATAACTCTGGTCGAACAAATTGTAGAGTTAAAGACCAGGTCATTCCTGGTAAGCCAGGTATGGTAAGCAACATAAGCCGGTAGAGTGCAAGAAGAATGTCCAAAGCACGTTCAGAGGAGGTCGAGAAAAGTATCAACATGATCAACAATATGCATAAAAAGGCTATCGAGACCGGCGAGCCTCCAGATGAGAGCAGCCCGCGGGCATAAGAAAAGAACATGCACCAGAGTCTCATTGTCCACACTACACACCGGGCAAAATGAAGGCACATGCATACCTCTAGTGATAAGAAATGTTCTACTGGGGAGGCGTCTCCAAGATACCTTCCACAAGAACAAGCTCACTCTTGGATGAACCGATAACCTCCAAATTCAACCAATGTCAAGGCTCCTGTGGGGCTCGAGGTGACCCGGGGGGTATAGGTCCGCCATAACCACTTTGGGGAGGGAAGAGGACCTCCACACCCTAACATCACAACTAGCATGAACATGCAAGGCAATATAATGAACTCGACTACCCAGAATATCACCAAAAATGTGAATGACAGATGCCTTGTTCCACTGTGAACCACCCATAGTCAGTAAATCAGAAATGGAGATGGGCTCCGGGGCATCCATAGAAATAAATGTCGGCCATTGGACTAAAGGACAGATCCACGATCCAAGGGTCATACATGAAATTGATCGGCCTGCCATCTTCCAAAATCCATCTTGTCTGTGGGAGGACTTTTAAGGGACTTTAACAATTATCTCTCTCCAGATAGCTGAACAGTTCCTCCCTATCTGAGTATTCCTCCCAGGAGTAAGAGGGCCATACTTGGCCTGCATCATCATAACCCACATGTTGTTTGAGCACAAGAGGAATCTGGTAGCATGTCTGGTTAGTAGCGCTTCCTGCCTTGCAACAAGAGAATGAATTCTGATGCCCCCAACGCTTCTCGACTAGCATACAACATGCCAACCTGGAAGATGAACACCTCGGCCAGCAGAAGTAGAACCCCACAAGAAGGCACGAATGAATTGCTCTACCATAAGAATTACAATTTTGGGAAGGATAGCATTTGAGAGCATATAGACCGGTAAGGATGTGAGGATTGACCTGATTAAAGTAATCCTACCCATCAAGGAGAAGGCTCTCCCCTACCAACCCTCTATCCTGTCCTGAACAGCTTTCACCACCCTCCCACATTCGACCTTTAAAAGTCTTCTCCTAATAATCGGAACTCCGAGGTAGTGTAGTGCACCCCCATGCTCAGTAATACCAAGGATGTCCCTAATCATGCGACGGATATGAGTAGGGGTCTTCGGACTAAAAGAAATCTTAGATTTGAGGAGATTGATTCTCTAGCCCGAAGATAAACAATAATCCTCTAAAATCCTCCTGAAGCCATGAACCCATAGGGCAGTGGAATGCTCCAAAAGTAAACAATCATCTACAAACAAAAGATGTGATATCGGGTGGGCCCCAGGGGTATGAACATATGGATGAAGTCCTGAACCCTATGTCGCAGCCTGCAAAGCTCGTGAGAACGCATTAGCATAGATAATGAACGGGTAGGGAAAAGAGGACAACCTTGTCGCAGGCCAATATTAGAAGAGAAGAACTCGAAGGGGTACCATTGATAAGGATGGCAAAGGGTTGACTATACATGCCAAAATCCAAGAGATCTAGCAAGGATGAAAACCAAAGTTAGAAAGAGCCTTCTCCAAGAACCACCAGTGCATGTGATTGTAGGCCCGCTCCATATCAAGTTTGATTGCCATGAGACTGCGATTGGAAGGGGTCTACGAAGATCGAACATAAACTCTTGAGCGATGAGAATATTGTTATAAATAGACCGACTCCCCACAAAGGCTCCCTGCTCTGGATCGATGTGGCATGAGAGAATAGGCTTCATCCTATAAACAATGAGCTTGGCATAGATCTTGTACAAAGTGTTACATAGGCTGATGGGCTTGTAATGGCCGAGCTTATAAGTATCTTGGCACTTAGGAATGAGAGTGACAAAGGTTTGCTTCCAAGAGTTCAGCATCTTGCCCGTAACAAAGAACTCCCACACAGCATCAACAACATCACCCCGGATAATACACCAGAAGCACCTAAAGAAAATAGGAAGAAACCCATATGGACTGGGGCTTTGTCTTCTGCCAGGGATCAAAGAACATTCTGGACCTCTTCTTTAGAAACTGGCCTGATGAGATCCCGGTTCTCTCGATTAGACACTGATAGGCCGCGATGTTATTGTTAAGATATCATGGCTATCAGTTTAATTAATCACCTTCTAATAAATAAAAAATAGATAGATAGCAGCAAGTCGGGTTAAATCCATGAAGAAGGTAGTGCTTAGGATGGTTTGAAATCTTTGATTTTTATAAAATAAAGAAAAATGATTTAAAGTCGGGAAGATGAAAATTAAAAGTATAAAAGAAAATAAAAACTTGGTACGTTCGATCTGCTAATCAGATCTTAACATCTACTTATGAGAAAGCAAATAACAGGAATTTAAAGTACATAAAAATAAATATTGTATTAACAAAAAAAAATTCAATTGCAAGAAATTAAAAATAACAGTTAAATAAACTATGAAAAATGATAACAAAGAATCCAAAATTGATTGGCGCAGTCTCGTCGGAAAGTTGGTTAATGTCACGTTGCCTCCTTCCATCATACTCCGTGGAGCGAACTGGGCTTCCTTTTCTTCTTTCTCTTTGGATCTTGATCTTGGAGATGAATAGGCTTGATGATGGTGTAGGGGGGCATAACTCTTCTTAAAAAATCTCACTCTTAGAAGCCAACTTGCAACCCAAAGCTATGCCCTCTATCCTGTACCATACCCTCTCTACAAGATGCTTTCTTCTGTAACCCATTGGTCCTTTAAATAGAACTTGTCTAGGATTTTCTCTGGATCAAATTTGAAGTCAATCGGGCTCAAGATCGGCCATATATCATGCGAGAAATTCTCGGTTGTTCGATGTATAATTGGATGGGTTGATCGACGCTTGTTTCCTTCTCGGGCACACAGTGTCCGAACTGGACTCCTACCGCATCCCGGATCGAAGTCCTCTTCTCCTAGTTTCAGCCGAACTGCAGTAACAGGTGGGTGGTGGTGGTTGGCGGTAGCCGGCGATGAGGACAGCATCACGGTGGTGGAGAACCTTGGCCTATTCGGTCCTGTGATGGGCATAAGTGACAGTAGAGCAGGGGAGTCTCGATGGCAAGCTTCTCTGGTGGGTGGATGGGCTCTCGGATGGTAGACAGTAGCGAGCGGCATTGGGAGGTGGACTGGTGGTCGAGAAGGAGGTGGATCATGATTGATGGCTACTACAGGTGGTGTTAGGCGGTTAAGCAAAGAAAGAAGACGGTGGCACGATGGGCTTCTCCGACGACAACAGTGGTGATGGAAGAAGAGGAGGATGGTGACAGCACATCCAGTGGCTTGGGGAGAAGATGAAGGCTAGTGGCATTTTGGATGGTTCTGAGTGGCTTCTCCGGCTGGTAAGGGACTAGGTGGAAGCTCGGGGCGATGGGGTAGTAGCTCAGTGATGGGATGGCAGAAATCCCTCCACGGTCCATGACTCAGAGTCATGGACCACGAGCCATGGCTATAGGTAGACCGAGCAAGCTTCCATAAACCAAGCGGCCAGTCCATGCTAGACTGATTGCTTTAAAATGTGTGCATTTCTTATACAAAATTCAAATTTGATTTTGAGCCTATTTGAACTTCGATTTGAATACCGTATACACTGTTGGACTCTAGAAATCAACCTCTTTCCATTCATAGACTCCTTTTCTATAAAACTTTGATAAAAAATATCATTTCTTGATAAATATTAATTAATTAATATTTATTTTAATGGTTAAATTAGGATAATTAATAGACTTATCACACCCCCCAACTTAATCATTGCTAGGCCCTTAGTAATGTAATTAAAATATAAGTATTAGTTTGATAACCATGTATCATTAAGATTCTCTTTTGGATCTAGGCTTAAGGTCAAAAGAATTTAGCTAGCATCACTAACTAGGTATTAAGTTTCCAAAGTAGATTTCACAGTCAAAACCATTAAAAATTTTCTTAGAATTCATCCAAAGGTCTACCATACTTATATTTGTAATGGCTGACTTAGTATTTTAGTATTAAATTATAAAGAATAATTATATCTTTGCTTATCACCTACTTTTGATCAATTTTTTATACATCCATCAAATTAAGCACATGACTGAGATAGCTTTCACACCACTTGAATTTTTCTTTTCTTTTTCTGGTTGAAGATGTCTTTGCACTGCTCACTTTTTGATGTGAACAACAATGCTTACTTAGACGAAGGTACCTGGTTACTCCGTGAGAAACTAATGTTTAGAACTTGCCCATTTTTTTCTTTTCTTTTCTTTTTTTCTCTTTTTTCAGGTAGGTAGCTCTTTTCTTAAATTTAAGTTAAATGGGGGGTGTATATCAATTATTAATTTTTTGGTAATAATTAAATCTATAATTGACCTTACAACTAATACCTACTTTACCTTGTCAGTATGCATATGCGATGAAAGTGCTAATAGCCTTTAGGTGATCTAAATAGGTAGCTAAAAGTCTAACCAGCGAGTTTACTCCTTGACTTGCTACACTAATTAGTAAATACTTTCTAACTCTATTATCCTTTTCCTAGTCTATTTAGCTCAAGAATTTCTTTCATAGAACATGATTTATCAAAAATTTTCTTCATAATTTTTTTTCAATATTTTTCAAAAGATTTTCAAAATAATTTTTAATAATCTTTTTTAAAAAATTTAAAATTTAGAAGTTTATCCATACCCCCCAACTTAAATATCATTACCTCTAATGATATAAACAAGTATAAGAAATAAATTCAAATCATAAGGATAAAAAGAAATATATAGAGATAGAGATTACCTGAGAAAAGGAGCTTATCGATAAGATAAAGGTTACAACAATCAATTTAGATTAATTATTTTTATTTTTATTTTATTTTTAAGGATATAAAAATAAAGATTCGATTGCTTTCAAACAAGCACTAAGTTTAATATCTTCAGCCGGACATTATGAAGGAGTCCGATAGATAATTATCTTTAATGTATCCCTCATAATATCAAAAGGACAGGACCAATCAGGAGACCTTATCATTATGGCAGAAAAATATTCATAGAGTACTCTATGATGATTAGCCTGAATTAATAAAATATACTAGGAAAGCATGTTATTCTAGGATTTAAAAATATTATTATAGTTTATAAACTACTTAGGGAGGGATTGTGTTTGTTGGTTTGAAGTTAGAGATGGTAGCTTAAGAATTTCTTCACTTATGAGTTGATCTACCCTGCTCCCCTTCTCGAGCATGAAGTGTGTAGTAATATCCCTTTCCATTTTAAAGTTAGGTATCTTTTTCAGATTAGTATTAAACCCATCTCTATACATCATTTTAAAATCATGAAAAGATTTTGAAGGTAGTCCTCAAGATTAGTACCAAATACGGAGAAATCTATTATAAAATTTTTAAGTTCTTGATCCCTTATTTTAGTATTATCCCATTCGATAACTTTTTTATGTGCTTTTGGTATACCACTAAGTTGGACTTCCTGGATAACGTTCACTGGAAAAGTTTCAATGGGTGCATCAAGAAGTTGCTTCAGTTCTAGATTAGGTGGTAATTCTAACAAGGGACTATTGGTGGGCTAGGTGATCGCTCTTGTTGTTCATCAATCAAAAGTGGGGTGGTTTCAAAGTATGGTGTTTGTATTGAGTTATCACTTGTAAGGTATATCCATCTACATTAAAATTATCCATTCCAAAATGAGCTTAATAGAGATCTACTGAATCCTGGGGAAGAACTGTAGGAATGACTTCCTCTATTATATTATGCATTTGTAGTTCTTGAGAAGGCTCTATTAATTCCATCATTGCATTTATTTGTTCTCTCATTCCATTAAAAGGCATAGATGATTCTAGGGCACTAAATATTGGGAACATAGGTGAGTGGGGTAATGATGAAATTGGTTCATCCCAAAAGTTTAATTTTTTTCATGTATTTTTTGCCTTAGCCAAATTATCTATATTGATCTTTATGGTTTTGCAAAGTTGTTCTAAGACCAGTTCATTCCCAGGAGTCAGAGTTGATTGTTCAGAAAAAGATAGAGGCCCATTAAAATCTTGAGCTAGGTATGGTCCCTCTAGGTTACTCTCGGGTTGACTAGGCAGCTCACCTCCCTCCTTTCTATTAAATTCAATTAATCGTTGGTCAGTTTTATCCATTAGCTTATCGATAGATTGCTGTTGGGCTATAATCATTTGTTGAGATTGAGCAAACCTATCGACATCTAGGTTGGTCTGTACGGGAGGTGGGTATGATACTTGCTAAACCTTTTCTTCAAATAATAGGTTATAATTAGTTGAAGAAGGTCGATAATGGAGATAGGACTGATCATAATAAAGTGTATCTGTGAACATGGATCTTTGGGTTGCCGGGGTAACCACTGGGTATGGTTGCTACGAAAAATCTAGTTAAGCCTCCCAACCTAAATTATAAGCATTAAAGTATAGATTATCTCTTAAGTTGTAGGCTGTTTGGGTTTGATCTTGAGAAACTTGATCATACATAGACTCAAGATGTTCGTACACGATTGGGCATTTACTTTAAGAATTCATGCTCCTAGCATTGATTTAGTTTGTTGGATTGTTCTGATTATTCGGGTATACAATCAAGATTTTAGATCAGAGCAATTCTTATTTATTTATTTATTTATATATTTATTATTATTATTACTTTTTTAAAGAGGAGTGGTGAGATGAAGAAAGAGAAGAGTTCTAAAAAAAGGGCCTAAGGAGTACTAGAGCTAAAAGAGAGAGAAAGAATTAGTTAGGGTTTGATGTTATTTACAAACAAGTTAACATAACATAGACTCTCTATCCTAGGATTATCCTTAATTTAGACAGCTCCTAACTGCCAAGCAAACTTGGAGCCCTCCAAGTTAGAAACTAACTAATCAACTAGCCAGGTAAGGGTAAGATCGATGGAGATCTCCTCGTTGCTTTTCTTATATATCAATTAGATTGGCCAGGTCAGTCAACGGAACTAATTAAAAATCACCTTTTTTCAGGGGTACATCATCCTTGAACCCCTTTCCTACAAACCAGTTAATTAGCCAATCCTAACTCAGTCCAACTCTTTTGGATGCCTCGTCCTATTAAGCTCGAGTTCCTTAGGGGCTGATGCCTAGTTAATTTTAATTAATATGCTTGGGTCAATATAAGATATAGGGTGGAGGTTTGTGGACCAAGGAAGGGTAATCAAATCCCAACCTTATATTGTTTATGAGTTAATGCCTTTAAGATGTTTTATGTAAGTATGCAATGCAAAAAAAAAAGATGTCTCTAATAAGTAATAAGCTTTTAAGTTTTAGTTAGTTACTCTATTTTAGTTAAGTATTATGTGGTATTTTTATTTTTTTATATTATATTTTTAAAGCAAGAGAGATAAAAGGCAGGTTTTAATCTTGGTTAATTATATGTAAGAAAAAAGATTAAAATTAGGTTAAACAAATAAAGAAACTATAGGTCTTATAATTAAGACAAGAAATCAAATAAATATTTTAAGGTAGTTAATTAAAAAGTAAAGTAAATTTTTTTAGGTTAATTTAAAAAGGAAGAAACTAAATTTTTTTTTAAGGTTAGTTTGAAAAAAAAAGAAACTAATTAAAAGGAAGAAACTAAAAAAAAAGAAAAATTATGTTAATTTGAAAAGGAGGATAGTAGTAAAAAAAGAAAACAAATCTAAAAAAAAAATAGGTAGGTTTTTTAAAAAAAGAAGACTAAACAAAGAAAACAAAAAAAAAAAGAATTTTTTTGGTTAATATGAAAAGATAGAAATTAATTAGAAGCAACTAAAAAAAGAAAATTAATCTAAAGTTAGGATTGATCTCACCAAAATTATAAAAAAAACGTTCTCCTCTTTTTTTTCTTTTTTTGGCTTTTTTATCTGTAAAAAAATAAAAAACTAGTGAACTGAATTTACAAGAAATCAAACAGATCGAAAACTTTAGCATTCGTGCTAAAATTAGTGAACTGAATTTACAAGAAATCAAAGAGATCAAAAACTTTAGCATTTATACTTTTTTCGGTAACGGTATCAAAAACTTGATAGGTCGTGATGTTGTCATTAAGATACAGTGGTTATTAGTTTAATTAATCAACTTTTAATAAATAAAAAATAGGTTGATAGCAGCAAGTCGGGTCGAATCCATGGAGAAGGTAGTACTTAGGATGGTTTAAAATCTTTGATTTTTATAAAATAAAAAAAAAATAATTTAAAATTCGAAGATGAAAATTAAAAGTATAAAAGAAAATAAAAACTTGGTACGTTCAATCTATTAATCAGATCTTAGCATCTACTTGCGAGAAAGTAAATAACAAGAATTTAAAATGCTTAAAAAAAATATTGCATTAATCAAAAGAAGAATTCAATTGCAAGAAATTAAAAATAACAGTTAAATAAACTATGAAAAATGATAACAAAGAATCCAAAGTTGATTGGCACAGCCTCGTCGGGAAGTTGGTTGATATCACGTTGCCTCCTTCCATCGTACTTTGTAGAGCGAATTAGGCTTCCTCTTCTTTTTTCTTTTTGGTTCTTGATCTTGGAGATGGAATAGGCTTGAAGATGGTGTAGGGGGACAGAACTCTGCTATAAGAAATCTCGCTCTTAGAAGCCAACCTGCAATCCAAAGCTATGCCCTCTCTCCTATATCATACCCTCTCTCCAGAATGCTTTCTTTTGTAATGGAGGGGTCTTTTAAATATAGCTTATCTAGGATCTTCTCCTAATTAAATTTGGAGTCAGTCGGGTTTAAGATCGACTAAATATCACGTGAGAAATTCTAAGTCATCCGATGTGTAATTAGATGAGTTGATCGATGCTTATTTCCTTCTCGGGCACACAGTGTCCAAACTAGACTCCTACCGCATCTCGGATCGAAGTCCCCATCTCTCAGTTCCAGCCGAACTACGACAACAGGTGGGTGGCAGTGGTTGGTGGTAGCTAGCGATGAGGATAGCATCATGGTGGTGGAAGAACCTTGGCCTGTTCGGCCCTATGATAGGTGCAAGTGGTTGATAGAGGATCGATGATAGCAGAGCAGGGGAGTCTCGACGGTGAGCTTCTTTGATGGGTGGATGGCCTCTTGGACAACGGTTGATGGTGGACAGCAGCGAGTGGCATTGGGAGGCGAACTGGTGGTTGAGAAGGAGGTAGATCACGATTGATGGCTACTACAGGTGGTGTTAGGCAGTTGAGCAAAGGAAGAAGACGGTGGCACGATGGTCTTCTCCGATGGCAACTGTGGTGATGGAAGAAGAGGAGGATGGCAATGGCACATCTGGCAGCTTGAGGAGAGGATGAAGGCTGGTGGCATTTTGGTTGGTTCCGAGTGGCTTCTCTGGCCGGCAAGGGACTGGGCGGCAGCTCGGGGCAGCGTGATGGTGGCTCGGGTGGCAGCTCTGGCAATGGGATGGCAGAAATCCCTTTACGATCCATGGCTCAGAGCCATGGACTATGAGCCATGGCTATAGGTATATCAGGCAAGCTTTCGTAGACCAAGTAACCGGTCCATGGTAGACCGGCTGCTTTAAAATATGTGCATTTCTTATATAAACTTCAAATTTTGATTCTGAGCCCATTAGAGCTTCAATTTGAGTATCGTCTGCACTGTTGGACTCCAAAAATTAGGTTCTTTTTATTCATAATTTTTTACAAAACTCTAATAAAAAATATTATTTTTTTAATAAATATTAATTATTTAATACTTATTTTAATGGTTAAATTTGGATAATCAATAGACTTATCAGACACCATAACCAGTGGAGGATGGTCAAAGGTGGTGAGGCCACCAATGGGAACCGACCACCTAGATCTGAAGAAGTTGATGATCTCATGCCTGATAACATCATCATCCTCATCCATAATCCCTTAGAAGTCCGTAAAGCTCTGATATGGTTCTTATGCCTGCGGACCACAGTAGCCTGGTGAAAGAACTGGATATTCCTGTCCCCTTCCTTGATCCACTGCACTCTATATTTCTGTCTCTAGAAAGCCTCTTGCTGACAAAGAAGGACTGATGGGTAGACAAGTGACTCTGTAAAGTAGCTAAATCATTCACCGCCAAACCTCCTTCCCTTTCATCCCGCTCCTGGAGATGAAGGATGGATGTCTCCACATCCGCTAGCCTAAAGAAGATATTTTCCACCTCAGCTCTATTCCACCAGCATAACCATCTTTTGACAAGCTCTAGCCTGTAAGAGACCTGATATATGGCATCTCCATGAACAGGCATCCTTCAAAGCTCCCTCACAATCCTACAAGAACGGGGATATGCCAACCAAAACTTTTCAAACCTGAAGGGAGGATGGCAGGAGATAGTGGAGTCAGTAGAAATGAATAATGGGCAATGATCTGAGCCAATTATAGGAAGATGCCTCATAAGATGTGCGAGGTGCCATTGCAACCAGCTCGGGGTTGCAAGGAATTTGTCAAACCCTAGCTCTCCCAAACCCTGGCTCTCCCAGAGTGATTGTTGTACTAGGTGAATCGTGGATCTACAAATCCCAGGTCCACCAAGCCATTTGAATGTAAGAAGTTTCCAAATTCTCTAGAGTCAATATCTTCTACATAAGGTCTCCCACCTCTCTTATCCTCAGGTCGATTGATGCAATTAAAACTCCTTGCCACCATTGTTGGAATACCCTGATCCACTAAGGAGGTGACCTCATCCCACACAATCTTTCGCTCCCTGTAATTAGTACTGGCATAAACTTTTGATAAGAGCCAAGTGTGCCCGTTGGACTCAGAAACAATAATAGCCACATACTAGAGCTGCGGTGAAACACATCAACCTTGGTAGCCCCATGATTCTACTTCCATAATGATCCCTCTAGAAAGGCCTTGAGATTCAACTACATAGAAGCCCCAATTACTCAGGAGGTGACGATGAACACGATCCAAGCTGGAACCACCCAATCTTGTCTCAAGGAGAATGCACAAGTCATGATGATACAATTGGCCCAATCTTCAAAAAGTAGAATGGAAGGAATGTTTCCCCACCCCTCGAACATTCCAAACTAAAATTTTCATTGGAACACACTAAAGCAATTATGCTTTGCCCTTGTGCACTTCAGCTACCTTCGGGCATCCATCCTTCGAATTCATTGGCACCCTTGTCTCCCTAGTGGCAAACAAGGCTTTTTTCAATTGTTCTACAACTGCCTCGTGACCACGGTCTGTGCATGATGGACGATCCACCAAATTCACTTAAGCAGCTTGGAGTGGAGAGTCAACCGCAACCTTGTTAGGGGATCAAGACATCAACTGAGGAGACCTCAAGTGCTCCCCACCCATCCCCTATCCCTCGAAGGGGGTGACCTCCCCAACACTTTGAGCTATCCCCATAATAGGACTGAACACAAGACATGGGTATGATCCCTCCCCAGGGTCCTCCCCCTTAATTGTTGGCATAGCCGACACAAAGGAGGTTAAAGCCTGCTTACCCTTAACAGTCATTAGTGGTAACATAGAGCCCCCTAGCCTGGTTCCTATCTTCCCCACCAAGAATCACCGAGCCAATATCAACCTGGCCCCTCCTCCCAATAGCATCAAGGACACAACCACTAACAGAGCTCTTTGATGAGCTAGAAGCATTCACAGAAGTAGAAAGAACCCCAAAATTGGAAGGAACTTTAGCCTTGAGGAGCAGAGCTTCATGCTTGATGCTTCCCTCCACCTTAGCCCCAGTCATACAAGGAAGAGATGGACTAACCTGGTTGACAGCAGCACCGGTTGGTGGGGAAGAACACTTGGAAGGTGATGAACTCGGAGAGCTAGAATTAGGTGTCTTCGATGGACTATGGGCTCTCTTCAAGGACTGAGCACCCAATTCGGTCATCACTAGATCATGCAGGCCAGACTCCTCAGGGAGGCCCAGCTCCACCCAATGGGCTTAGGGTACCAAAGGCTGAGCCCATAGCCAACTCATCAGCAACAAGTTCCCCTGAGGCAGCCCTCGAAGACCACCGATGAGCCACCTTGGTGGGTTTTTGCCAACCGTTGGAGTCCGGTGGCGAGCTCATGGGAGACGAATTGATCCTCGGAGAGCTCAACGGTGGAAAAGATGAGTTGGGATCCGACGAATCAGTGCCATGCTTCTTTTCCTTCTTCGGATCTCTTATCCCCTTGGCTGGAGCTCTGGGCACTCGTGGCTATCGGATTTATGAAGTAACCAACCAAGGGCCCAGCCTAGGTCGGCCTCCCCAGTCGTCACTCCTCCCCTCAGCCATCAATGGGGTAGGGTCTTCCAATGTAGCTTCAGCGTTAACGACGACCAAGTTCTTCGGGAGGATAAAGGAGTCACTATTGTCCGACGAAGGCTCCTCGACCAAGAATCTGCAACCATCATCAGAGTGTCCTAATCTCCCACAGTGGTGGCAAACAACAGGTAGGATTTCATAAACAAACTACTACTAGAAGGTATTCTTCCTCTCCCAGATTAAGACCCCTGGTTTCAAGGGTTGCCCAGCATCGATCTCTACTTAATCCCGAGCATACCCGGTCTTCCTCATAAGGTCCATGAAGTCATCAATTGCCAATGGCTTCCCCACCTCCGATGCTATGGCCAAGATGACCGTTGATGGCCAGAATTCCATCAGAAGTCATAGCAGTCTCAACTAGACCACCATCTTCTGAATAGACCAGCAACCGGGCATGAAGTCCGACTCCCACAGCTCCATAGCAAGAAGTTGTCCAATGACGAGCCAAAGACCCCCCTTCAACGCCATAGCACAATCCTTAGTAGATTTGAAATGAAGGATCAAGAGACCTTCAGCAATAGGGAAGACCTCAGGTTCATAATCAATAATGATCTTTGTTTTGACCTCCTTGGCCACCCATCCGCCGGTACCCTCCATCCCAAACTTTTGATGAACACCTCTTGGTTCTCCCATTGTCGGTGAGAGTCATCCATTGTCATCTCCGGTAGCTCGAGCACCTTGGTGAAGAAACACTTTAGCTGGTTGATCTCCTCAGTAATCTTATGTGCAATCCAAGCGAGTCCGTAAGGAGCTCCTTGAACCACTCTCACCCAAGAACGATCCCCATAAGTATAGTCAGAGTACCCCCGGCCATCATCCTTTTGGTTGAAACCCTCCTCAGCCATTTACCCCGAGAGTGCTTGAAGAAATACCAAAAAGAATAGGTGGGCACAAAAACCAAGACACAATGCACCTATCGCTCGAAGCAAACCCTAGATACCGTTACTTTCACTCGCCTACTTTGCCCTTGTAACACAGAACACTCAACTTTATGTTTAATAAGTAGTCATTCCAAGGGTCAAGATGGGTGAAGCATGTCCACTGCCTATTCATTAGGTTTTTACCAAACTAAACAAATATGAATTCTGGCTATTTGCATGCATGTAATACCTAAGGATGGAATCTTAGTAGATCCAAAGAAAGTGAAGGTCATAATAAACTCAAGCAAGCAAAAAAACATTTTAGATGTTGTGCAACTTTTTAAATTGCTAGGTTGTTATAGAAGAGTTGGGGATGATTCTTTGATATAACTATACCCATGATTGATTTGACTTAATAGAGGGTCAATTTTGAATGGTTCGAGAGAAAAGTTCTTAGGAATTGGATAAAAGGTTTAATGATGGCTTCTATCCTCACTATATTTTTTTTGGTCAGCCGGAGTGTTCACCTTACAGATTTAGAGTGAACACGTCTAAGAAAGTCAGAGAGAACTATGTCATGCAAGGGACTCGGGGCATCTCCCAAATTAGTCCACAAAACCTTAGTAGAATGCTTCACCACATAGGAAGTAACCCAGTCAACCATCGAGTTAGCCTCCCGATAAAAATGCCACACAAAACAGACAGAGCATCCCTGCAACAAGATAGCAATGTCCTGAAGAAGAGGGTGAGCCGATACCGATCTCCGAGCCTCCTGAATCCAAGAGATAATGGAAGTCGAGTCACCCTCAATAATCAGATGAACAAGATGAAGACACCTCCTAGCATAACGGACACCCATCCAAGCACCTCGGAGCTCTACTACCGGGACAGAAGGCTCAAACAAAAAGCACCCCCCAGGCACCAAAAGTGAAGTCCAAGCCCACGAATAACAAATCCGCTCTGCCTCGAGTACCCCTGACACTTCTGTCGAAGCTGACGATGGCAAACCTTGGAGGAGGGGGCTCTCAAAAGATGAAAGCCTGATGAGGCACTCGAGGAATGGAGCTGAAGCCCCAGGTCTCGAAGGTTGTCACAGTCATCGTGAAGTACTCGAAAGCCTGAACACGGGCTCTCTCCACAATAACACTGGCTAAACTAGTCTTGGAATTAAAGACGTCATTTCTGGTGAGCCTGGTGTGATAGGCCATATAAATTAGAAGAATGCGAGAGGGATGATCTGGAGTCAATCGGAGCCAGTCCAGCAAAGTGAGAACATGATCAGTAGAAGATATAAGAAGGCTATCCAAACTAACTAGCCTCCAGATAAGAGCAGCCCGTGAGTAGAGAAAGAGCACATGCTCTAAGGTTTCATTATCGTCACTACACACTGGGCATACAGAGGGAACATGAATACCCCTAGCAATCAGGAAGGCTCTAGTGGGAAGGCATTTCCATGCAACCCTTTATAAGAACAAATTGACTCTCGGATGAACCCCTAATCTCCAAATCCACACAATGTCAAGGCTCTTATGGAGCTCCTGGTAGTCCAAGGGATACAGATCCGCCATAACAATCCTAGGGAGGGAGGAAGACCTCCATACTCTAACATCAGCAGTGGCATAAACTAGCAAAGCAATGACCAGAACCCTCTCACCCAGAATAGCTTCAAAAGTCTGAATAACAATATCCTTATTCCAGTGAAAACCATCCAAAGTAAGTAACTAACAAATAGAGATAGACTACAGAGCCTCCACAGAGATGAAGGTCGGCCAATGAGCTAAGGAAAGATCAGAGATCCAAGGGTCACACATAAAGTCAATGGACCTATCATCTCCCATAATCCAATAGGTCCAAGGAAGAACAACAGCAGCTCTAACTGATATCTCTCTCCAGAATGCAAAGCATCTCCTCCCATTCCAAGTATTTCCCTCAGGGGTAGACGGTCATACTTAATATACATCATCTTCGCCCACATGCTGTTAGGATACAAGAGATATCCAGCGGCAAGACCAGTCAAGAGTGCCTTTCGTCTCACCACTAAAGACGAAATACCGAGACCCCCAACTCTCCTAGGCTAGCATACCTCATGCCAACCTAGGAGATGAATACGATGGCTAGCCGAAGAATCACCCCACAAGAAGGCACGAATAAATTGCTCAACCTTTAGGATGACGGTCTTCGGAATAATAGAATTAGATAGCATATAGACCGGTAAGGAAGTGAGAATAGTCCTAATCAAAATAATACTGCCCATCAAAGAGAGGGCTCTCCCTCGCCATCCCTCCACCCTATCATGGATAGCCTGTACCAGCCTCCCAAGTCGGGCTTTAGGAGTCTTCCCTCGGTTATCGGAACCCCCAGGTAGTGTAATGCTCCACAATACTCAGGCACGCTAGGAGTCTCCAAAATAGATCGATGAATATTGGTTAGGGTCTTCAGGCTAAAATAGACCTCATATTTAAGAAGATTTATATTTTGACCCGAAGAAAGACAATAGTCCTCCATAATTCGTCTGAAATCATTAGCACAATGAGCAATAGCACACTCTAGGAGTAAACAATCATCTGCAAATAAAAGGTATGAGATCAGGAAGGCACCAGGGATAAGAATATAAGGATGAAGATTCGGGCCTTGTGCCACAGTCCAAAGAGCTAGCAAAAGAGTGTCAGCACAAATAATGAACAGGTATGGAAAAAGAGGATAACCTTGCCGTGGACCAATATTAGAAGAAAAAAACTTCGATGCAGAGCTGTTGATGAGGATAGCAAAGAATGGGTGGACAATGCAAGCCAATATCTAGGAAAGCCAGAGAGGATGGAATCCAAAGTCAGACAGAGCCTTCTCTAAGAAAGACTAGTGCATACGGTCATAGACTTGCTCCATATCAAGTTTGATAGCCATAAGATAGCGACGAGCAGGAGCCCTATGGATATCAAACATAAACTCCTGAGCAATGAGAACATTATCAGAAATGGACCGACCACCCACAAAAGCCCCCTGCTTAGGGTAGATAAGATAACGGAGGACAGGCTTCATCCTATGGACAATAAACTTGGCATAGATCTTATAAAGAGTGTTGCACAGACTGATAGGCCTATAATGGCTAGGTTTGGAAGTATCCTGATGCTTAGGAATGAGAGTAATAAAAGTATGCTTCCAAGAGTCCGGCATCCTGCCCTGAACAAAGAACTCCTGCACAGCATCCAAAACATCACCCAGACAATACATAAAAAGTGCCTAAAGAATAAAGGAGGAAGCTATCTGGCCCTGGGGCTTTGTCATCCCCCAGGGACCAGAGAGCATGCCAAATTTTTTCTTTAAAAACTGGTTTGATGAGGTCTCGATTCTCTCGATCAGTCACCATAGCCTGAGGAGGAGGAAAAACAAGAGAGGTAGGACCCGGAGTAGTCACAAACCACCTGGATCTAAAGAATTGGGTAATGACACTCTTGATAGGATTATCATCCTCAATATAAGATCCCATAGAGGACCGCAAAGCTCTGGTACGGTTCCTGTGCCTAGAACAATAGTGGACCGATAGAAAAACTTGATATTTCTGTCCCCTTTCTTGATCCACTACACTCTAGACTTCTACCTCCAAAAAGTCTCCTGCTAACCAAGAAGAGACTGATGGGTGGACAAGTGACTCCGTAGGGCAGCCAAGTCATCAACCGTAGACCCCCTTCCCTGTCCTGCTCTTGGAGATGATGGATGGAAGCCTCGACATCCACCAATCCAGAGAATATGTTCCCCACCTTAGCCTTATTCCACTAGCATAACCATGAAGATCCAATCTATGAGAGACCATGTATCTAGCATCCCCACGGATTGGCATCCTCCAAACATCCCTTGCAAGCTTCCAAGAATGGGGGTATGCCAATCAAAATTTCTCAAACCTGAAGGAAGGATGACAAGAGACAGTAGAATTGGGCAGTGATCCGAACCAATCTGAGGACGATGCCTCACAAGATGAGCAGGGTGCCCATGCAACCAGTTTGGGGTAGCAAAAAATATATCTATTCTTTTCCAAATATTGGCTCTTCCAGAACGATTATTACACCAAATAAAGTGAGGGCCCACAAACCCAGGTCCACCAGGCCATTAAAGTGAATGAAATTCTCAAACTCTCTAGAGCCAATATCATCAATGTAGGGTCTCCCACCTCTCTTGTACGTCTTCAGGCTGATTAATGCAACTAAAGTCCCCTGCCACCACGGTTGGAATACCTTGATCCATCAAGACAGAGACCTCATCCCACAAGATCCTTCGGTATCTATAATCAAAAATGGCATAAACCCCTAATAGGAGCCATGTAAGCTCGTTGGATTCAGACACAATAATTACCACATGCTGAGTACAACGGTGAAACACATCAACCCTGACTACTCCAAGATTCCACACCACAATGATCCCTCCTGAAAGGCCCTGTGATTCAACAACATAAAAGGCCCAACTGGTCAGGAGGCGCCGCTGAACATGATCCAAGCTGGATCCACCAAGTCTAGTCTCAAGAAGAATGCACAAATTAGGATGATACAACTGACCTAATCTTTGAAAAGTTGAGTAGAAGGAAGGTTTCCCCGTCCCCCTAATATTCCAAACCAAGGTTTTCATTAAGACAAACAAATTAGATCTATTCAGCCCTGTGAACATCAGCATCCACAGGGACTTCATCTCCCACAATCACCGGCATCCCAAACTCCCTGTTAGCAAACAAAGCTTCCTTCACTTGCTCTGCAATCACCTCATGTCCATGGGATCAGCACATCCTGAACCATCCACCAGTTTCCCCTGAGCTGGTCAGAGAGAGCTGTGAGCTGCATCTTTATCAGAAAGCCGAGTCCTTACTATATCTTTCAGCAATGGATATTTCACTGCTTATGATGATGCTTCTAAGAAGCATATTGGTCACGTTTTGATGCACTATGGCAAGATAGTAGCTTATGCTTCCATGCAATTAAGATTTTATGGCCAAAATCTCAAGTTTTTGAATTTCTTTCTTGACATATTATATTATACAATAAATTATACTATTTAATATAATATAATATTATATTATTATAACAATACTATTACTATCTTATATTAATATAATATAATATTTTTAATGTAATAAAATATTATAATATAAATTATTGTAAATAGATGATGGCAGCATCTATCATTTCCTATTTAATATAAGGACAAGAGGATGGCTGAAAACTGGGCTATAGTTAGGTCTAAAGTTAGGTCGATGTTCCTAAACTACAACCTAAGCACGGTTTAATTGGTTTAAGGTAGCATTTGACCAATAAGCATGATATCTAGGGGTGCAAATGAGTCAGGTCAAACCGGGTCATGAGTGATCCTGATTCGATCTGATTTTTTGATCGGATCCAATATAAGACCCAGACCCAATCTACTAGAGAATCGGATAGGATCAGGTTGGGTCTACTATCAAAATTTTCAATCCAATAGGTCATTCGGGTTGGATTGAATCCATAAATAATCCGATTCAATATAAAAGATTTGGATCTAGATATGATCTATATAAAATATAGACAACTATATTTTAATTATTACATAGCCAACTATTATTAACCATAAGATTGATAAGAAATAATATTATTTTCAAAATAAATTAAAATATAAAATAATTATAACTCTATCTCTATGTTAAAAATTAGTTCTATACAAGTTTTAAATTATATTTTTAAGGTCCAATTAGATATGATCCTAATAGTATTAGTATGTTCGAGTTTGGTCGAGTCGAGTCCAAATTCAGTAAACCTAGATCCAATCAAAAAATAAAACAAGTCTAATTTTAGAACCCAATTTGGATCTACGGGTCCCTAAAAATAGGTTGGATCAGGTCTAAATGGGACGGGTCAGGTTGGGCCAAGTCGGGTCATGGGGCAAACCCGACCCATTTGTAGCCTTAATGATATCTGACTAAATAAGCATGATATCCTTTCTCATCCAGTAGCTCAGCACGTCTAAAAGCTAACCTTGTTGGATAAACTTTTTCTTTGATATCTTTTTTTAGGATAAGGATTCTTCTTTCAAGTTTCAAATGGTGCACTAGTGAGTTGAATTGGATTTCTAGAAAAAAGAAAGGATAAATTACCTAAACACCTTTTCAATTTTAGTATAAGTTTATTTACACACTCTTTCCTTTAAGAAATGTCAAACTAGTCTTTTTGACATATTTCGAAATAATCATATCATTTATCTTTGTTAACAAAATAATATCATGTGACCATCACATGATTTTATTATCTTTTAAAATAACCAGAGTATCTTTGTCCTCCTTGTCCCTCCTTCCTTTCCAATTGGTCCCCTCTTTCTCCTCCCTTCTTTCACTTTGATTGCTCCTCTCCCTGCCACTAACATCCCTCCTCCCTTCTTCCCCTTCATCCCATTCCTTTTCACCCACTTCTCCTTCTCATCTTCTTCCTCGAAGCTTATCCATGAGCCCTCCCCTACTATGGCAGCTCCCTTCATTTCCATTTATTCATTGCCGATAACCTCTCCTCCCCTTTCTTTTTACTCACTTCTTCTCCTCATCCTCCAAGCCCATCCATGAGCCTTCTCCTTCAACCATACCTTCTTCCACATCTATCCCTTCTTGTTAGTAACCCATCCTTTCCTTTCCCATTCCTCCTCAAATTTTCTTCTCTTCATCATCTTCCTCCTTTAATCCTGTATACATAAACCCTCCCCTCCATGGTGGCTTTCTCTACCTCTACCCCTTCTTCACCAATGACCCTTTCACTATAAGAAAATTCATTATTAATGATAGCTAATTGCCATCACTAGTAGCAAGGTTGCCATCACTAATGATATTAGCAACGGCAAGCCATCACTAATTATCCGATGAAACTACCTTTGTCGCTAATTACTATTATTAGTGATGGCAAAAAAAGCCATCAGTAATAATGGTTATTAGAGATGGCTATTAGCAATGGCAATTGCCATCATTAATAATATTTCAAATTTTTTAAAAATTTATTAGATTAAAAAATATATTAGTGACCAAAATTTTTTGTCGATACAAATCCAAGGTAGTTAGTAATAAAGCTTTAGTGACGGCAATTACCATCGCTGATAATTTTTTTAATTTTTTTTAAATAGTAATTAATTTTTAAAAATTTGTTTCAATTTTAATAACAAATAGTGCTTAAACAAATAAATTAATAATTAACAAATATAATTTTAAATAAAAAAGCTAATTATATTATATTAAAAGTATAAATTATATAAATTTATACTGCTTTATAAGTAAAAAATTAAATACATAACATTAAAATAAAAGAAAATCATATGAGATCCTTCCCATCATCATCGTCCTCTTGCTCCTCTACATCCTCTGCAACAACCGATGGATGAGTCTGAATGTTCCAACATCCTATAACAGAAAAATAAAATATTATTCATAAAAAAATAAAGTTTTTAAGTATAAAAACTTAAAATAAGTAAATTAATTTATTTATAGACTTACCTGCTATGATGGCAATGATAATGAGGCCAACTGATTGTGCAAATGCAGGTCCAAGAGAATCTTGATAACTATATCACAGATGGCATCCTAAAAGTTATGAGATCGCTGGGCAAGAACATGGGTCACAATATCCTTGACATATGTATTACCCCACGTCTGGGTCATCAAAGTCTGAGATGAGGATGTTAAAGAGTAACGAGCTACCAAAGGGTCGAAGTTATACCCGAATCCTATGACCTGGCTCCTACTTATCCCTCCATCGATCCTGAGCCATCCCTCGAGATCAAGGAGAGATTGAGAGGATGGGTCCTCACCATGTCATGCTAGGATTCTAACTAACCTAACTAATCCCTATTAGGTTTAGGTTTAAATCCATAACTAATTAAGAATTAGTTAGGAAGTAGTTAGACCAACTAACTAGTTAATTCTAACCAACTAGAAAACTAACTAATCTAACTCTTAACCAATTTATATTTAGATTTAAATCTATAACTAATTAGGAATTAGATCCTAATCTAATTAGGATCACTAAATCCAAATAGAATATATTAAACCTAACTAAATTAAATCAAATTTAATTCATCTAAGATTAGGCAACCAATTAGGTCAGACCAAATGAGCTCGCAAAAATTGCAATTATGTTAGTCCAAAATCTAATTAAAATATGTCATCTCCCAAATTCATCCAAATTGAATCCAATTCAATTTGTATCGAGTCTAATTATAAGTAAATGATCAAATCATCTAATTAAATTATAATTTTTATAATAAAGTCCTCATTGCTAATATTAGTAGGTGCCAAAATTAATAAGTTCTAAATTTATAACCTTACAGATTTAGAATTTTTAAATATGTAACTCTTACATATTTTGATCTTACTGTGTGATTAGGTCAAGCTCTTATTATTTGTAACCTCTTAAATTTCATTTTGTCTAGTAGTAAGACATGCCATGATCTTCATCATAGTATCATCAAACTCTTTCGATGGACTAGAATAATTCTAACTCATCCCATCAAGAATCGTTTATTCAAAACGATCCTAGTGGATCCTCACAATCTACCAGTGATGCCTAGTAGTATATAGTGACAATCAAGTATAATTAAAAAATGAACTCCATGGTATAGTTACCATGTGATTGAGTTCTTCTGTCGAGAGTCTTGACAAAATACAGGTCTTGAAAGCTTGCCAAACCTTAATCATCTATCATATATATAATTCAATCAACTCAAGTCCAAATTGTAAAAGCTCATGGAAACTCTTTTTTATCATTCATATGACCATGGTCATGGTCTTAAGGCTTAGCTTCTTAAATTACATAGCACTACACCTTAACTACTAAGCTTGATAAATCCTCTATAAGTGTACTTCCAACTCTTACAATGAACCTACTACAGTCAATGAACACAGCAAGAGCTCAAATAGCTTGGACTACTATTTCGTATTATCAAATTATAGTAACCCCACTATGAGTAGCCAAGGCACCGCAGGTCAAAGAACCACTCATATAATTATAGCATTGAGAAAGTCACTGACAAGTGAGAAATAACCATATGACTTCTCGTAATGGTCATAGTCGGTACCATTGTTCTCTAGCAATAACCTGTACTCTCATCCAGTATTTCCAAACTCTAAACTCAAGACTCATTTATCCTAAAAGGAAGTGGTTTGTGTATCGATAAAATTAGACCAATTATCATCCTCGTGATATCCTACAATTGAAGCATTTAGGAAGTAATCTATGATGACACGTCTTAAATTCTCAGTTTTTAAGAATATGTACCATTATCCATTAATTTCTTGGACGATACATGGACACATGTATGAAAAAATAGCCCAATGACTATTATTAAATATAATTTTATGTCCTACAAATAAAACTTGTGTTAGCCAAATTGGCTTCTAAGACATACATCTAATATTAAGGATAGTGTTACATTATATTTTAGATTTAATACTAATATATAGAGTTTGAAATAATTTACATAATAAATATATCCTATTACCAACTAATAGGTAAAGATAGGTCATATCCTATTCATGAATTACATTAATCCTAAATGTCAATTACAGTAATTAAATGATATGCAATAGGGGCCGAAAGAAATTATTGCAGTATTTTTTCTTAGTTCTCCTTACATAATTAATTATGTCTGAGGAGAACTAAAGGAAAATGCTATCCAAAATTTCTTTTGGTCCCTATTATACATCGTTTGATTTCTATAAATTAACCTATAGAATTTATTGTAATTTTCAAACTATCTAAACTAGATAATTAATTGACTAATATATATAATTCTCAAATCCATATAAAAATAATAAATATATGGATGTCATAGAATATACATATTAATTAATTGACAGATCTATAGTTGTATGCAATGTAAATTTTGTAAAATATAAACACCAGCTAAAAACTAGTACTAGCTAAAAATCTAATTTAATTTAAATACAAAAAATGAGCCATTGGTCAACTATTTAGAAGTTTAAACAAGTAAAGGAAAAAACAAATCATTGTGATATTTGCTCTGCTCTATTACTGCAAAATACAATGTAATATCCCTTTATAAGTTAGAGGATGTGCCATATATTCTCCATTATAATTTTGTCAAAATGCAGATGCTTCTATTCTTAAACTAAACCCCGGTGGATGTTGTCGATCATGATATATTCAAAAGTCATGCACACCTTTCATGAGACAAATGGGACTATTGATTAGGTAGCTTTCCATGTCATCGAGCATTCAGTCGAACATGTATGGATTGATACTACAGCAACTTTTAATAATTCCACTCCTATGTCGAGAAAGGTGATGCCCATAAACTAGCACTTTAGTACCCTATAAATTATATTAATGAATTATTTGTATCTATCATAAAATCTAGCTGTCCTTTTTTTTATAACATGTATTCTTCATTGTAATTACATAAAAAAACAAGCTTTTTTTTTTAATATTGATTCTTTTTCGCTATTTTTTTCTCCTTGAAACATATGCGTAAGGGGTATTAAAATGGTCCAACCAGTCATGTTGGCCAAGGATAAAACAAATACCCAACAGCAAGCTTAGGTATCATTTTCTTCAATCCTAGCCACTACCAGAATAATAATAACTTTTACACATTATATTAATAATTAATTAAAATTAAATTAAATTATAATATTTAATTTTATATTACATATCATGATATTACATATACAATATATTCATAATATATATTACATTTATACCATATTATTATTATTATACTATTAATGTTAGTATTAAATATTTTTATATTATATCTCATAATATATTACTAACGAATTAGTATCTTATCATACTATATTATACTGTTGATATAATTATGGTTCTATTATTAAGCCATTATTATGATTTTTCTATTAAATATAATTTATTATCATAATTATTTTACATTATTTTCCACCATAATAATAAATATTATTATTATTATATTGAATTAATATAATTATTATTAGTTATATGATGGTATTATAAAATATTAAAGTAATTAATTATAACGATTGAACAAATCATACTCTATGATTTGCATGAATAGATTTTTTTATGAATAACAATGACAAATACTATGATGCTCCAAAATTTATAATTATTTTTATTTAAATATTAATTAATTATTTAATTAATAATCTAATGCTACCATTCAATGAAAAAACATGGATGAAAGTAAAGACAATTCTTCATAATTTAGATCAATATATAATATAACCTTAGTAGCAACTCAAGAAAGATCAAGCACAAAGGAAGATCATAACAACATGATTCAAAAGGATAAGAAAAGAAAAAATTATACTTTTCACTGCTAAAAAATGTTTTTTAACAAAAACCCATCACCATGTTCCAACAAAAAAAAAAAAAATCATGGAACTACCTGAAATAAAGTTGCTTGGGAGAGGGGGCAAGAAATTGTCCGGAGAGGATATAGGTGGAGTCGAAGGGGGGAAGAGCCATAAAAAGCTTAGTGGGGGGTTCACAAAAGCTCTTCATTAATCCGGAAAGCAGAAAGCACCCGGACAAGATAGTGGGGGTGGAGAGGGGCAGGGGGCTGAAACGAGGGAGGCCGGAGAGGGGCAAGGGGCCTGAAAAATTGCAGGAAAGCTCTCAGGAGGCCGGGGGGTTGGGAGAAGAAAATTGCAGGAAATCTCGAGAGAGATGGGGGGCTCCGTTACAGAATCGTAGCTTTGCGCTTGACTTCTGGGAGAAATCGCATGGCGAAGCTGCGACGACTTCTCCGCATGAATTTTATCTCTGTCACGTATAATCTGAGCTGCCATGCGTGCCAAAAACTGCTTTGATAAGCATAATTCTACTTATCCTATTATGAAAAATAATAAAAATATATAAAAAAAAATATTATTTTAAAATTTTATTCCGACAAGCCGCCGCCGCCGCCTCGCGGCCCGCCCTCGGTCGTTGACCGGGTGCGCCTTCGTTCCGTACGATGATGTCATCATATCACGAGAAGATTCCTGGCGGGCGTCCTTTCGCGACCACGCGTCGAAAGGTCAGAGCAATAGAGCGAAACGCACGCCACCACCTCGGGACCACATAAACCCGGGGACTGAAAGCGGTACACCTGTCGGGAACTTGATGCCGACACGTATGCCATCGTTGCTCACGTGCGGACTTGTAGACCTAGGACACTTACCCTGAGCTAGCCTAGCTACACCCGTACAAGACTCCTATGCAGTGGGCTCTAGGTGTGACCTATCCAGTCTTGCAGCTTGACAAGTCCTTGTTTAACGTATATCCCATCTTGCTACGGTAAATGATGCATATTTATTTATTTTTTTATTTATTTGTCGATGAAGTAGTATACGCAACCGGCACCTGGAAAAGGGTTGGCAAATTCTTGAAAGCTGTTGCCAACAAGTTGACCTCCAATGGATCGCAAAAATGTCGGACGATCCCATTATTTTTTCTAGCAAGGTTTGATGAACTTCTTTCGAGGGAAAACTTAGCAACAAATTTTTTACCAGAGTATGGCGGGATAGCAATCGAAGCCGGGTACAAAAAAAAGACGTCTTAGCATTGAGCGGAGATAGTAATGGCATTCTTTTTTTCTATATTTATAGAGAGCAATTCGGAGTGAAATAATCGAATACCGTTAAGAATAATAGGATATCATCATGCTGTTAAAGATGTTAGGATATAATTGTAATATGTCTGTCGGTAATCGAGTATCGTTTATCCATTATGGACTCCAATTGAAATAGTTCGAAACCGTCGGTCTTTTTGGCTACTTAGATTCGAGTAGACGGGATTGCATGACATTGGTCCGAGTAGGTGGACCATATTCCGAGTTGATAAAGTTTGGTATTGTATATTAACAGGTATGACTAGAGCTACTTGAGTAGATAGTCATAGATATTTGAGGTAGAGAGGTCGTCGGTACCGAGTAGATACTCGGTTTGACAAATAACTTTATTTGATGCAGAGAGATAGTCGGCACGGAGTGGTATCAGGACAGAATAATAGTATACTTGGCACGGCTATCTACTCTGGATTGTATTAAGTAGCTAGTCGGTATTTTCTTGTAGTCGAGGTGCTCTCCTGGTGAGAGAATACTCGGTGCTAAATAACTAAGCAACTAGAATTTTCCCTCGTTGATGATGAGATGGTCGGCATTCCGGTGAACGATGACAAGTCCAAACTTGTTGTCAGGATTGGGTTGATAACATCGATAACAAAGACCGCGCAAGGGAGAAAATGATAAAACTCATAAAAAAGGCAACCTCCATTTTCTTTACAAAAAAAAATAAAAAAAATGGCAGCCCTATTTCTTCGCGATCAACCTGGAGGCTTGAAGAGTGGAAGGAAACTTCGGAACGAGTAGTGTTTGGCTTCTGCTGGACCATTTTGAAACAAGCTAGAGGAACAGGAATGTCTTCCTCGTGAAGCATGTCTTATTGACTTATACCGTCTCCTTTCTCAATCGAAACAACCAGAATTATTATTATTTTTTTTAAAAAAAAAAAAAAATAGATCGAAAAGATAGGTTCGGGGTACATTAATTGATGAAGAATCTTTAAAGGTTGATCCAGATCAATGTAGCCACGTACCTTTTGTCCTTCCTTTACAAAAGTGGGTTAGCATTTCCTCGCCATTCTCTTCCTTTTCTTTACATTTGAGAAAATTAGGAAGAGTTTCGCCCCCATCTTCCGTGTTCAGAAAAAAAAAAAAAAAAAGTAGGGGAAAGGATCCCTGTTTGATCTGCCATCCACTGTCCATATCCGTGTACAGGTAACATGCATGACAGCAAACCTTTGAGAAGCCTATACATGATTGGACGGGAGAGTTTTGGAAGAGCAGGCCCGACAAATCGAGCACTACATGTTTGGAAATTTTTTTGTACGGTCTTGGAACCATGCTTTCTCCGATCACATAATGCATGATGGCATCATGCTTTCGTGTCATCATCCATGCGGACCATGTATATATATATATATATCTTTGATCCACCATCTCATTTTTGTAGAGGCCGGAGAATAATTATCATTTTTAATTTTTAATTTCTCGTTTTCAAAATATTTTTTTTTAAAAAAAAATTAAAGATTTCAAATTATCTTTTTCTATAGATTCGATTCGACTCGTTACTTTATATACAAGTTTAATTAATTAGAAGTCGGATTTTAAGCTGATAATTATGGTACCATAACGACGACATCATGAACCTATCAAGTTTTTTATGCCATTGCCGAGGAAGGCAAGAACATTATTATTTTTTATTTCCTTAATTTCTTGTAATATAGTTTACTAACTTTTTATATTTTTTATAGAAAAAAAAAAGAAAAACAAGAAAGTTCTACAAATTTGGCGAGATCAATCCTAGCCCTGTATCATTTTTTTAATTACTTTTAATCAATTTCTTCCTTTTCAAATTATCCGATTTTTTTATTTCTTTTGATTAGTCTCCTTTTTTTAAAAAATCTATATAAATTTTTTTATTAGATTTATTTCTTTTTTTATTATTGCTTTTTTTTTCAAATTAACATAAAAAGAAAAACGTATTTTTGTTTGTTTTTAATTAGTTTCGTTCTTTTCAAACTAATCTTTAAAAAAAAATCTTTTTTAGTTTCTTTCTTTTCAAATTAACCTAAAAAGAAAAAAAAATTACTCAGCTTTTTAATTAACTGTCTTGAATACTATATTTAATTTCTTGCCTTAATATTAGTTGTTTTATATTCCTAGTCTATTTTAGTTTTTTTTCTCTTACATCTAATTAACTAAAATTAAAAATTACCTTTTATTCCTCTTGCTTAAATTAATATAATATAAAAAGAAAATAAAAATATCATATAACACTTAACTAAAATAGAAAAATTAATTAATCCTTAAAAACTTACTACTTATTTTGGATTTCTTTTTGCATCTCGTGTTTCCATAAGACATCTTAAGGATAACAACACATAAACAATATAAGGTAGGGATTTAATCATTCTTCCTTGGTCCATTAACCACCATCCTATATCTTGCATTAATCCAAGCCTTTTCATTAAAATCAACTAGATGTCAGTCCCTAAGAAACTCGAGTTTAATAGGACAAGGCATCCAAAAAGGTTAGACCAAGTCAGGATTGGCTGAATGATTGGTGTCTAGGAAAGGGATTCAAAGTGATATAGTCCTGAAAATAGATGATTTTTAATTAGTTCTGTTGAATGACCTGGCCAATCTAATTAGTGTCTAAGAAAAGCAACGGGAGACCCCCATCGACTTGTACTTACCTGATCAATTGATTGGTTAGTTTCTGATTTGGAGGGCTCCAAGATGGTTTTGGTAGTTATGAGCTATCTAGATTTAGGATAATCCTAACTAATTCTTTTCCTTCTCTTATCTCTAGGACTCCTTAGGCCTTCATTTTTAGAACTCTTTTCTCTTTCTCCCTTCTTTGTCTCACCGTTCCTTTTTAAAATAATAAATATATAAATATATAAATAAATAAGAATTGCTCTGATCTAAAATCCTGATTACATATCCGAATAATTAGAATAATCTGATAAACTAAATCAATACCAGGAGCATGAATCATTATAGTAAAGTACCATTTTTTTATAGCATACCAAGTTTATTCGAACTCCACTTACTTTGTGAGTGAATGCCTAGTCGCGTACCAACTTTCTAGATCTATGTATGATCAAGTGTTTCATAATCAAATCCAAATTGTCTATAGATCAAGAAATAATCTATACTTTAATGCCTATAATTTTGGCTAGAGGACTTAACCAGATTCTTCATGGCAACCACATCTAATGGTTATCCCAGCAATCAAAGGATCCATATTTATAGATGCACCCTATTATGATCTGCCCTATCTATAATATCAACCTTCTCCAACTAATTATAGTTCAGCATTTGAAGAGAAGGTTATACAAGTATTTAATAATCAGCCATCATACTAACATCCGCAACAGACCAACCTAGATATCGATAGGTTTGCGCACTTTTAATAAATAATTATAGCCCATCAATAATCATCGATAAGCTAAAGGATCAAGCTGATCAACGATTAATCAAACTTAATAGAGATGAGGGAGGTGAACTGCCTAGTCAACTCGAAAGTAACCTAGAGTGATTATACCTAACTCAACATTTTACTGACCCTCTATTTTTTTCTGAAAATCAACTCTAACTCCCGGGAATGAACTTTAATCAAACCTAATAGAGAGGAGGGAGGTGAAGTGCCTAGTCAACTCGAAAGTAACCTAGAGTGATTATACCTAACTCAAAATTTTAATGACCCTCTATTTTTTTTGAAAATCAACTCTAACTCCCGGGAATGAACTAGTCTTAGAGTAACTATACAACCATAAAGACCAATATAGATAATTTGGCTAAGATAGAAAAATATATAGAGAAATTAAACTTGTAGAATGAACTAATTCCATCATTACCCTACTCACCTATAGCCCTATTTTCTAGTGCCCTAGAATTATCTACGCCTTTTAATGGATGGGAGAACAAATAGATACAATGATAGAATTAGTTGATCCTTCCCAAAAACTAAAAATAAATAGCATAATGGATGAAGCCACCCCCAAGTTCCTCCCAGGATTCAGTAGATCCCTGTCTGGCTCAATTCGAGGTAGATAATTCTGATGCATATAGGTATACCATGAAAATTTATAACTTAATACAAACACCCTACTTTGAAATACCCCATTTTGGATTGATGAACAACAAGAGCCATCACCTAGCCCACTAATAGTTTCCTTATGAGAATCACCACTTGATCTAAAACTAAAACCACTTTCTAATGCACCCATTAAAACTTTCTCAATGAACTTTATCCAAGAAGCCCAACTTAGTGGTACTCTAAAAGTGCATAAAGAAACTATCAAATAAGATATTACTGAAATGAGGGATCATGATCTTAAAAATTTTATAATTTATTTCTTCGTATTCGGAACTAATCCTGAGAACTACCTTCAAAATCTTTCTATAATATTAAAATAATATACGGAGACATGTTTAATATTAATCTAGAAAAAATGTCTAGCTTTAAAATGGAAAGGAATATTGACCAAACACATCATGCTCGAGAAGGGGAGTAGGGTAGATCAACATATAATTGAAGAAATTTTTAAACTACCATCTCTAATCATAGTCCAACAAACACAATTCCTTCCTAATTATCATATAAATTATAATAATATTTTTAAATCCTGGAATAACATGCTTGTCCAGTATACTTTATTCATTCGAGCGAATCATCATAGAGTACTCTACGAATAATTTTTTGCTATGATGACAAGGCCTTCTAATTAGGCTTGTCCTTTTAAAATCTTGAGGGAAAAACCAAAATTGATTATATATGAGACTTTCTTGTAATGTCAGACTGAAGATGTTAAACTTAGCGCTTGTTGGGAGGCAACCCAATTTCTTAGGAGTAGTCTTAATAACAATTGGCTGAAGATATTAAACTTAGCACTTATTAGAAGGCAATCCAGTATTTATTTTTATGCTCTTAAAAATAAAAAATCTAATTCAAATTAATTATTATAGCCTTTATCTTGTTGATAAGCTCCTCTTTAAAAGTAACCTCTATCCTTATATATTTCTTTTTGTCCTTATGGTTTGAATTTATTTTCTTAACTTGTTTATACTATTAGAGACAATGATATTTAAGTTGGGGGATGGAGACAAATTTTTTTAAAAAATAAGAATTTTGAAAATCTTTGAAGATTTTTAATTTTTTTTAAAAAAAAATTGAAAATTCTGAAAAAAATATCTTGTATAAATCATGTATCAAGAAAAAAAATCTTAAGCAAAATATGCTAAAAAAATAATAGAGTTAGAAGGCATTTGCTACTAATTCTAGCGAGTCAAGAAGTAAACTAGTTGGTCAGACTTTTAGTGGCCTACTTAGATCACCTAAAATCTATTAGCACTTCTAATTGCATATATACACTAACAAGACAAAGTAGGTATTATTTGTCAGGTCAACTGAGGATCTAATTATCACTAAAAATTGATAATTGATATACACCTCAATTAAAAAAACTTGAATTTAAGGAGAAAGCTATCTACCTAAAAAAAAGCAGACAGTATGAAAGCTATTTTGAATTTAAGAAAAAAGCTATCTATCCAAAATAAAAGTATAAAATACAAAGTATATATGGATTACCTTAAGCTTAATAACAGAGTCTTTGTACCTAAGTCAAGTATAGAGGTTCGCATCAAACGGTGAAGAAAAAGCCATAATGCTCGGCACTTAAAGTGTAAAAGCTACCTTACATTCATGAGCTTGATTTAAAGGTATATAAAAAATTAATCAAAGTAGGTATTAAGTGAAGATGTATTTGTCATTTACAAGCTATTATCGAAATACTAAGTTAGTCATCATGAACACAAGTGATGTGATCTTTAGATAAACTCTAAGCAAGCTTTTAATAGTACCGACTATAAGATTTGCTTATGAAATTCAATACTTAGTTAATGATACTTACTAGATCTTTTTATTTTCAATCCTAGATCTATTTTTGTAAAGGAAGTTCTTAATAACACATGGTTATAATTTAACACTTATATATCTATTACATTGCTAAGAGACTAGCAATGAATAAGTTGGGGAGTGTGATAAATCATATATTTATATATTTATTTTAAGTATTTTAATTAATTGTTGGTGCTAACATCTTTTAAAAATCCTAATTTTATAATTACATCAAACCTTCTTGCAAAATTAACTATTTTTAAAATACCTTCGAAAAAGATGAAATTAGTGCATAATTATGAAAAATAGATATCAAGCCAAAGCACCACATATCCATTAAAATATTTAATAAAAAATTTTATTCATGTTTCTTCATCTTTGGCAGATACATTAAAATTGATAAAAATTTTTGAAACTCTGGAATCTAAGAAAATTGGTTAGATTATTTTTAAAAAGCTTGCCAATATGAAGAGCTCGATTTGTAGGATCTAATAGATCAAACGATATACAAATTGAAGTTCAAATGGATCCAGAATCAAGAAAAAATTCAAGCAATCAAATTATGCATAGATTTTAAATTAGCCAATCCATCATGGACCGGTCACTTGGTCTACAAGAGCTTAAACAATCTATCGGTAGCCATTATTTTCAATCCATGGCTCAGAGTCGTGGACCGTGGAGTGATTGTAGCCACCACCCATTTCGAGATGCCATCGGCACCATCCTCACTGGCTGGAGAATTCGCCCGATGCCACCCCACTCCTTGTTCCACGCCATCACCACCAAGTCATCATCTCCTCCACCCGATCCACCATGGCCACCACCTAGAGCTCCCCACTGCTCCTCCCCAGTCCGGACACCGTTGCCCATCATCTCCTTTCTTGCCATCGCTGGCCATCATCTCCTCCCCAAGCCACTATCCTGTCGTAGTCCCCATCCAAATCTGCCAAGATCCGGCCATTACTCATCGCCCATCACAATCTTCACTCGATTTGCCATGATTGCCACCACCTTCTTCCTTAATCCAGCCACCTTCCACACCGATGCCACCATCTTCTCGATCCATCGATGCCCATGCCCTTAGCCCGATCTACCATCGGCCATGCCCTTAGCCCGATTTGCTATTGACCACCCATGCCATTGCCCATCTCCTTTCCATCACCTTTTCACAGCCCACCACCATTACCGTCGGCCTAAGATGCTCCCAAGATGCCGACCGCCATCACCCACCATAGCCCGTGCCACCTCCTTTTTCCTCTTCCTATCATCTTCATTGCTCGCCACCTCTCTCCTCTCCATCACAGCCACTGCCATCTTCATCTTCCTCATCCCCATCACTGGTTCGATGATGGGAAGCCACCCTGTCCATTGTCCCCTTGGCATAGTCCATGGTGAAGGGGGCTCGGTCTTCACACTGCATACAAAGAAGGTGTTTGTGCTTGTTCCCGTTGAGTGCGATATGAGCAATCCAAGTAAAGATCCAATGGCCATGATTTAACCCAACAGGAATTGAGCTATGATGAAGTAGATTCGTAGTGATTTGGGTCTATTAATCAAAATCCAATAGCTACAGGCTAAGCAACAGTTCTACGAACTGCAAGTCCAACTCCCAATTCTATACTAATTTAGCCTTTTCCAAGCTTTATTTAAAGGATCCTATGCTACAAGAGAAAGGCATCCTGGAGAGAGGGTATGGTACAAGGTAAAGGGCCTAGCTTTGGATTGCAAGTTGGTTTCTAAGAGTGAAATTTTTTAGAGGAAAGTTCTACCCCTACACCATCTTCAAGCCTATTCTATCTTTTAGATCATGATCCAAAGAAGAAGAAGGGGAAACCCAGTTTACTTGATAGAATACGATGAAAAAGGATAAAGTGATATCAACCAACTTTCCGATAAGACTATGCCAATTGATTTCGGATACTGTGTTACCGCTTTTCATAGTTTATTTAATTATTATTTTTAATTCATTGTAATTAGATTTTAATCAATGCAAAGTTTATTTTTATGTAATTTAAATTTTATTATTTATTTTTATTGCAAGTAGATGCTGAGATCTGATTAGTAGATCGAATGTACTAAGTTTTAATTTTTTTTATACTTTTAATTTTTATTTTCTTGACTTTAAAATATATATTTTTTTAAATTAAAGATTTCAAATTATTCTAAACACTACCTTCTTTGTGGATTCAACCCGACTCGCTGCTTTCTATGCAAGTTTAATTAATTAGAAATCATATTTTAAACTGCTAATCATAATATCTTAATAATAACATCGTGAACCTATCAGAAGCATATTATATTGTGTTAAAAAATAAATAAGATCATTCAAAATGTCTAATTATAGTTACCATACATTAAGGATGGCAAAATATGATTCGATCCATCAATTTGACCCGTGTTCGACCCACCTTAAATAAATTTGGATTGAACTTAAATAGGTTTGAATTGTAAACAGATCAACTTGTTTAACCCATTTAATATATAGATCAGGTTCAAATTTCAGATTCTTGGTTTATTTAACCTATTTAATATACGAGTCTAGATGGATCAGATTAGGTATATAACCTATTTAAGGTAGCAAACCATAGGTCCACAGGCTAGTCCTCAGAGCTAGGTGACCATTTCGAGCTAGGCCTGGACTAACGGTGCAATCAAACACATGATAGGAGGGTAGCGCATGGTGCCATTCCAAATTTCCAATTTTCATAACTTTAGCATGCCATTGAAACTTGAAAGAAGTGAAACTATGATCTAGGGTTTTTGGCTTTTTTATTTAATCCTTCGAATGTGAGAGGAGCAAGGCGGTGGCGTAAGGGGTGATGTTGGGTTTCCAATCATTGACACGTATGTCGGACTAAGCAAGTAGTTTTTCGATAGGGGGAAGTGGTTGATGGAGACACCGGTGGAGCCGAAGATGGCAAGGTAGAGGACGGGAAGGGAGAGGGCGAGGGAAATGAGGGAGAGCATCATCGAGGAAGATCGTCACAGCGAAGATGAAGCAGAAGATGGCAGAGGCGGAGAGGAGGGCAGTGAGGAGCACGACAATGATCCACTAGATCTGGAGGGTGGTCAGGTGGGTAACGGCTTGGAAGTGCTTCTCTAGGATGATGAATGCAGCGGTGGAGATGTGAGAGAGGAACTAGAGGACGAGGAAGGTGGCCTCAGTGAGCTACCTAATATCAGGGGAGGTAGATGAGGGCAAGGATGAGAAGGATGGCATAGGAGGCGGCGAGGGGGAGGAGATCGCAAGGGCAAGCCTGAACTGGAGATCAGTATGGATAACAACCCAGGACTCTGTCAATAGAAGCTTATGCATATCGGAGCTTGGTTCTTAGCCACCTCTATAGTAGTGGAGGAAGCGAGAGCAGAGCTTATGGAGGGCAAAGGCAGTAAGGACGATGGGGAAGAAGGCCAAACTGAAGGTGAAACTATTCACTCAAGCAGGGCAAAAAAGATGCATTTTAAACTATTTTAAAACATGCACAGTGAAAGGCTCGGTAGATAGATCAAAACGATCTACCGATCTGCCTGCAATAGGATCTAGCATAATGATCTAGCATGCAAGCAAAACATCAACAGTAAGAAATATACAAAGATGCAACAATACCTTACCATTATACCTATGAAAATACTACGAAGAATGAGGAGGGTGCCCGAGCCATACAAGTGTATGGCCTCTACAGGTAATCCACACCAGGGCTCGACTCTAATCAACTCCCTTGGAGTGCTAGCTCTTCGGGATCCTTCGGACCGATCTTCTTCTTCCAGGAAGACAAGGAGGAGAGGTGGAACCCTTCCCAAGAAACTCTCTTCCCAAGACCTAGCTTGAATGCTAGGTTTCTCACACCCAATCCCAAGTCCTCACTAAACCCTTCTTCTTCCTCTCTAACTTTTCTTTTCTCTTGTTGTTGTAACCATTAGCAGCCTCTAGAATGATCTTTATTTATAGGGGCAGCCATGAGAGGGAGAAAGAGGAAGGAGGAGTGATTGGGGGAGAGAGTCAAGGGCCATTCCAAATGAGTCCAAGCCAAAGAAGGTAAGTATGACTATCATACCATGAATGCTTAGAGCCAAAACGTCCAAAAACTCGAATTTTGAATTCAAAATTCGAAGTTAAACATTCTAAAAATTCTTCCTAGAAATCTGCTCGTCACAGCAAGTGTCGACACTTCTCTAAGTGTCGACACTTACAAAAATCCAAGTATCGACACTTGGAACATGGTCAATCATATTGACCTCCGGTGATGGCAAACGATTCTCAATCGTTGATCAGCCTTAAGATCAGAAAGAAACCTCTATGGTGTGTGACCCCATAGGTTCGAACACTGAGCCGGTAGCATTGGAGCATTTCCAGTACCAGTCAAAGTCCTCATCTAGCAATGATAGCCGATGTCCGGATAGGTCGAAGATGCAGAGCACCTCACAAGAACCTCTGGCATATGGTTACCGTATAATTCATCCCTTTGACCTCAAAATGCTCAGGATGACCTAGGGTTCGACTTCCAATCCTAATTTGGTCCATCCAGATCATGTCTCAACTTTACAAGTTCTGTGACTCCTCACAAGAACTATCCTGGCCAAGGATTTGATAAATTGAGATATAGTGAGTCATTCATTCCAAACTATTTGGAGGGATCAATTCCATCTTGATCCACCATCGGTCCACAAGTACTTGACTGCACCTAGAAACCTTCCATCACTAGATTAAAAATCTAGGTAGTCCGGCATCAAAGTACAGTGAATTACTTGCAAGCTACAATGATGATCTCAGGTCTGAGGGACCATATACCCATATCCCTTCGCGAGCAACCCTTTGGTAAAAGGGAGCTCCGTAGATGGTCACGTTCAGTGAGATGTCATACATTTCACTTGCATGTCACATCAGTATCTCCATACTCCTTGGTTAAGAGGATAACCAATAAATGTGATATACAACAACCTACACTTGATACATCATCATCCTATAAGAATGTATCATTTGGTTGTAAACCAGTTTAAGAACTACTTGATATATCCTCTCTATATCAAATAATGTAGTTCTAAGGATTCCATCATACAAGAGTTCATTTCAGGAAAATGCAAATATAATAAACAGCCAAAAAGGAATAACTTTTATTCATTAAAACATCATATACAGTTATAAAATAGCATAACCATCTACAGCCTAGATGATTGGCTTTGGGACATAATTTCCAACACAAACGACACTACGGTGGCAGGGTTCTCTCTGCCTTCTTCTTTTTTTAAGTGGGTTTTAAATTGCTTATAAATGGGCCAAGTTTTTGTCTTTTTTTTATAATTGAGTTGTAAACGGGTTGTAAACAAGTTAGGTGGAATAACATGTTTAACAAACATATCAGGTTCAGATTTTAAAACCCAACCTGTTTAATAAAAATGTTAAGTTTGAGTTGAGTCTTTTTTACCCGACCTGAATCTAGCCCGATCCGTTGATACTCGATCCAACCCAATTGCCACCCCTACCATACATAGGAGCTTAGATATTTTATAAGGAGAAAGGTGGACCCTACTATTGCTAGTTTTCTTTTAGTAGAATACATGTTTATTAAAAGCATCGGTGCACATTTTCTACACATCCTTAGCAAAATATTTTTAAAAATAATTACAATTCTAGTTCTCATCTAAAAAAAGATAGTCAAAAGATGTTATTTGGATCTTTAATCTTGTATAAATATCTAGGATCTATCCAATGCATAGTCAACTAAACACACATTTGCATGGATCTTGATATACTCCTCCTAAGTCTAAGTCCTGGTATCCTTATTATGCTAAGGGTCCAAACCTATTTAACTCCATTCACAAATACTACAATAAGTTCGTGGTCCTCCAAATAGGCCAATGCTACAATATCTTCTAGTCCAATGGAGCTATAGATCGGATCCATTCTAATACCATTTATAGCTATTAGCATGTTTTTAGGGATCACATATCAACCTATAATAATTTTCTTTATTAACATGATTCCATAATAAATTTTTTGTTAGTGTAATTCTATATCAATTTTCTTTGTTAATATGTTTCTATATCATTTTTCTTTTTTAGTATAATTCTGTATTATTTTTCTTTGTTAAAATGATTTTATATCATTTTTTCTTTATTAGTATGATTCTGTATCATTTTTATTTATTAACATGATTTGTATCTATTGTTATTTTTATTGTTTGGAGTCAATATACTAGTATAAATAATATATGTGATGTATTGAATGAAATTAAAATAGAGAAAAAAATTCACTCTCACTCTCTCTCTCCAATTTTTCTTTTCTTTTACAAAGATTTTAACATTCGTATCAGAGTCATTTATTATCTAATATGAAATCATTATATCTTTTGTCTTTGCTATGATTATTGTTGCCATATCTATAAGTTTTGAAAATCTCTATTACTGACAGAGACGGACCGCTAAGAGGCCGGGGGGGGGGGGGGTGGGGTGCTTGGCCCCCCTAATTTTTTCATAATCTACTCAGTTAGCTAAGTTTATTTAAGATAAACAACTATATAATAGGTATTTGGCCCCCTCCCTCAAATTCCTGAAATCACTCAAAAATAATCCCAAAAAATTTGAAACCGAGTCTTATAAAAAAATTAGTAAAAAATAATTTTCTAAAGAGTCTTATTAAAAAAAATTGGTGAACAACTCACCTAAGAGGCACCACCGTCCTCGTTTCCGCCTCCAAAATCCTGAAGCGATGATGCCCAAACCGGCAAACCCCATCTCATCCACTATGAGCCATCTGCCTGTCTTTCCTGACAACCGCCATCGATGAAGGAGATGGCCGATCCCAGTCATCGCAATGCCACCCCACCCACCGTCGACGAAGGAGATAGTTGACCCTAGCCATCATGGTACTACCCCATCCATCGTCGGCGAAGGAGACGACCGACCCCAGCCATCACGGTGCCACCCCACCCGCTGGCCATTGCTGGCTTCAAAAAGTGCATCGATGGCCAACTCCTCTCTTCCTCGCCACCATCTCCGGGATTGGTTCTTCCCGTGGACCATGGTTCAACGTGGCGACGTGTCGACATCGGAGCTAACGGTGCCTCCAGCCTCTACCTCTGTCTGTGCACTGGTGCTGGACCACCGGTGTTGTGCCCGAAAGCAACAATCGACAAACGGTCAGAGCCGCAAAGGCAAGAGCAGGCAGCAGTCGATCTAGCCCCTTTCCAGGCCTCGATCTTCCCTCTTAGTTTATTAGTTCCACAGTCCACTTTATCAAAATATCAATTATTTATCTAATTTTCAATTCAATTACCAAGTAAAGTAAATAATTTATTTAATTATTTAATAATTATCAAGTGAGAATAATATAAGTCGCTAAACTTATTTTATATATATATATATTTATTTATTTAAAAACTTATGGTGGATTGGGTTCATATCGTTAAAAAATATTAATAGTCGACTGGCAGCCCTCTATTATCTTTTCTCATGATAAGTTCAAAATGCAGTAAGTCAAGGCCAACATTTCTTACTCTCTTAATTATAATTCCATTTGGTCACAACTAATTCTTGGTAGAAATAAAAAATATATATTAATGTTATGATGGTACTTTGTTTTATCATATAATTAATATTTTAGATTTTATAAGTAGCTTACAATTTACAACAAAAAAAAAAAATTTGCTATCTAATATTTTTTATTTTTATATTTTTTGGCCTCCCTTGAAAAATTGGTATGGTTCACCCCTGGTTACGGATCCATCAATCTCCGTTTTCATGTAGATTCTCTATTTTTTAATAGATTTGTAGATTTTCTATTTTTCAATAAATTAATATCCGAAGATCTCTTGTTTTCTTATAAATTTATAACTCTTTTTTTTCATATTTAGATCTTCAATCATTTCTTCTTATCATTACTCAACAAATTTATCTCCATCATCAACTTTTAGCTATATTCTCTTTGAATATTAGCCTTCTTTTTTATGGTATTTTTGTATGCAAGGATCATCAGCTTTGAGCTACATTCTCTTTGAGTACCGACTTTTTTTCTATAACATTTTTATATAAAAAAATAATTATTTTCAAACTTAAGTTAGTGCACGTCTACGGTACCATTTGAGTTTGAAAAAAAAGTGTTAGCATGATTTTATAGATTACATATCAGTTTATAATAATTTTTTTTTTGTTAACATAATCTTATAATATTTTTCTTTGTTATTATGATTTCGTATCGTTTTTCTTTGTTAATATAATTCTATATCATTTTCTTTTATCAGCATGATTCTGTATCAGTTATTTTTATTTTTTTATACAAAATTTATGTAATAATATAAATAACTTTTAAAATATATTAAATTAAATTGAAATAGAGATGATTTTTTTTTTTTTTTAATGCTCTCTCTTTCTTTTCCCTTGTTTTCCTCCTCTTTCACTAATTAGTAGTAAAGCCAAAATGTTTAGATGGAAAGCATAATTTGGGTTTATCGATTATATACAGGTATCTAAGATGTATTCAGAGCATAACTAATGTGAAATTAAATATATACCTGCATGGTATATTTACATGCACATGTGCATGCAAGTTACGGTAGTTTGTCGATTATATACTTTCATGCTTGTATATAAGAAGGGCGGGATTCTTTTCAATTTTGAAAAGGTCAACATTCAATTGCTATCGTGAACAAGATCGTGACAGGTGCAACAGGGTGTCGCATGTCACCAACCATTCTTGGCTCATGAAGATAGAGGAAGGTCTGAGGTATTCTGTCGATAGGAGGAGATCGAGGGGATTATAAATTATAACCACATATGGATGAGGAGATAATAAATAACCACATATTATATTATATATAAACGGTGGCGGCCAAACATTTGACCCCTTCCAATATGGCTTTAAAGCCTTCATTATTGGTAGGGAACATTATCCCTGTTTGTTGCGTGCGATGTACTCCGTCAGGAAGGAAGCCATGACCTTGGCGGTGAATGAGGTCGTTCTCTCTTTCCCTGACAGTTTTCGTGGGACCGCTTCTGTCTCCCAAGGGAAAAGAGTACTGTTGCTGCTATTCCTTCCGGATCGGGTTCAGCGGGCGTGCTGGAGAGCTCCTCGATCGGCCTACCTGTAAAAAGTTTCTTAGCGACGGAGGGGCTCTGGCGGGAGACACTCCGATGGTTAAATTAGAGGAGGGTTGGAGCGACGGAACGGGAAGAAGTTCGAAAGGAAAGTAAGTAATGGGAAAGAAGAACGTTACCTCTCGCGGAGATCCCCCGGATGCGTTTTATAGGCACGGAGCGCTGCCAAATTCTGTTGGAAGAGCAGGCCGGGAAAGCCCGAATATATCCCCAAGAGGATGGGCGTGGCGGCGTGTCAGGTGTGTCAGAGCAGTGGTCACGCACTGGAATTTGTTACAACGGAATGTCAGAGCTGCAGGAGAGAAGAGGTCCCTGGAAACTTCGAACGACCTTTCAGCAGTGGGTCGGCTGATTTCCCATAAGCCGACCGGGGCGCCCAGCGATATCTCCAGGAGCTAATCGGACCATCCAGAGGGACCATCGCACTGGCGGTAAGATGCCCGCCAACCTTCAAAGCCCCCGGGCCGGCTGATTTCCCATAAGCCGACCAGGGCGCCCAGCGATATCTCCAGGAGCCAATCGGACCATCCAGAGGGACCGTCGCACGGGCGGTAAGATGCCCGCCAACCTTCAAAGCCCCGGGCCGGCTCTTCGGGTAAGCCGACCGGGGAGTCGGACTTCGCGGGAACCAGCCGACTAGACGCCAGGACCAGTCCGACCAGGAACTAACCGAACGGATGCATCATGTACTTATCGTATGCATGTAATCGTGCGAACGATACAATGACGGCCTCCATATATCAGCGTCTAAGCTCAATATATTCATCGTTCCAATTCTTCATATGTCCAATAGTTGCTCATTTAGTTAATCTTGCAAGACATCGATGATCCATTGACAGTTTCTTTTGGCATTCATCATCCCTTCTGGCTTTTAATGAAACGGACTCATCGAGAATCCTTAAGAGGGGATGGGTACACCACCAGATTCCTTCGAATCTACGTTTCCCTTTTCTTCTTCAAAAGACGAGTCCTTCCAGGGCGGACTTCATTACATTAGTGGTGGAAACAAGTCTAGATCGGTGCAGCACAGCATAATCTACGTCAAGGCCTATTACTAGACGGACATTGTAATCACTTAACAAAATCTTTCGAGCCATTATTGTGTTCGAATGATATGCACCAGGTTAATTAATCTCTTAAAATATACTAAAAAGGAGCAATCATTTGGGTGCATGATCGACATGCGGTTAAGAAATGAATGTATTCTATATTTGCCTTCGTTGCGAGATCATGTGCTTTCAAGGTGAAAAATTAATGAATTGAAAGGTTTGTTAGGCTCTTGCTTTACGAGACCTTATGATATATATATATATATATATATATATATATATATATATATACATAGGCTAGCACATTGTTGAACTCAAGGGATGCCTCGTGATACTCGAATAATGAGATAGCTGTTTAGAGGTTTTCAATATTGGGAAGAAGTATGAAAATGAGATGTCCGGTTCGTGCTTGGTTGTGTCTTGATTCCGAGAACCTCTTAGAATGGAATATTTGTACCGTCGGGCAAATTTTATATAAAGCTTTTGCTTACACAAGCTACAGGAGTTATATATATCTATCTATCTCTAGAAATCCTCCTCTCCCCCTTCGAAGTTCGATGCAGCTTTACCGAGTACCCCTCGAGAAGTAATCTCCGGAAATAAGAATTAGATTAAAATAATGCGGGCAAGTGCACATGAGATCTGCCAATAAATAAAAAAGATCACAATGATTGATATATGATTAAAAAATTGGAAGGGTGCGGGGTTTGCTCCTGTTCTACGATCGAAGAAGGTGTCGTCTGGTAAGTTTTCACCGCATCCGCAGCCCGCTCTGCACTTTGTCATGTACACGGTACATGCATCATCATCCCACCGGGGTAGATGATGTTACCACTCGGTAACGGCTTGAGAGGTCTCTGTCCTCCTTTTTTTTTTTTTTTTTTGGAAGAAATTATTAGATGGATAGATTCGCGGATCTATGTAAAATGAAAATTTTTCTTTCTTTCTTTCTTTCTTTTTCTTATGTGGACCTAATCCACCTAATAATAATTTCTCGTCATTTGGTGCCGCGCCGCGCAGCTCCCACGTTCTCATTATACTTTACTCATACAATAATTATGCTTAAACAATGATATCGGTAGATTTAACTCCACTAACTAACTTTCTCGGAATATCGTGCTAAAATGTCTCTCTCTTTCGGTCGGAGGTAAAGAACTTGCGCGCCTAAAAAAATTCTCTGGGAAAGATGGAGCACTGTTGCTTAAAAGTTTAAAAAAAAAAAAAAAAAAAAAAAGACCCTTGGGTTTGTAGGCCAATCTTTCTGAACAATTGGCAGAATCCTATTTGGGGCCAATATATGTATCCACGAACCAATAATGAAGAAACGAACGAAACAGGACAATGATTTGAAAACTTTTTTTTTTTTTTTATTCCCCCTGTCGGTGGCGATACCTACCCAGGGAATATTTAAATTCCAATAAGTTACTAAAAGGTATACTGTTCCTGAATTGCTTGAAATACCTGAAAAATGCTAAGAGAGGTCCGTCATATATGTGTATTATAATCCTTATATAACCATGATTTCATTATTTTTTAATCAAAAATCAAGCAGACTAAAAGTTTCATGATGCTAAAAATAAGTTTCTTTTCCCAAAAATGACTGTAGGCTTTTTTATCGGTGACGGACGCTATGGTTTCAAGGTTGAAATTAATACCGCATTATGTTCGAACATTCCTCCGGCATTAACATTATCATGGAAAAAGAATCATGTAAGGACGGATCGATGAAAAATATAATAATAAAAAAAAATTATTAAAATTTGATATGGTTCGGTGATGTATCTAAATTCACGAGTGAAATCGGGAAATTTTATCATCAAAATTATAATAAAGAAAGGGTACTCAAAAATCCGTACATTCAAAAACCTCTTTTAATATATACTAAATAAAAAATTAAATTGAAAGGAATAAAGCACAGCAAGGAAAGCCAAAACGAGCCGCGATAAAAGGGATGCGAGTTTTTGATTTTTTTTATAAAAATAATGCTAAAAAAAATAAAATTCAAAAAATATGTGTCGTATAGTATATTTACGAAAATATATATTTTTGGCTGACTTGGACACGTGGCGCCAAAAACACCTGCCACGTGGCATGCGGGTGATAGCCGGGTTGAAATCGTCTTTTAGAAAGAAGATTTCTCAGCGTGAAATCGTCTTTCCAAAAGATGATTTCAGGCTCCCCCCAGCCGTCCCTTGTCCTGACACGTAGCAGTACGAGAAATCGTTTTTGGCAAAGGTAATTTCTCAATTTGATATCGTCTTTTCCAAAAATGATTTCAAACCGACCAATTTTATAAATTCCTTAAATACCCTTTTAAAAAATCAATTGAAATGATTACGAAAGGCATTTTCATAATTAACATAATGGCATTTTCGTAATTAACTCAAATATTATGATGGGCATTTTGGGAATTAATCCTTCTTTTTGATTTTAACATCCATCGAGCATAGATCAATAATAATATAACTAAATTCATCTAAATACGACTTAATAGAGATACTTTCCATCATGCATAAAATGAAAAGATGTTACTTTAAATATAGCTTATTGATGAAAAACTTTATTATATAAAGAGATTCCAATTTAAGCCATAGTCCTATAGCAATTTTTTCATCTAGGATCTCGCTCGATACCTCATCGGATAAACATGACTATATTGTTATCAGAGTTTTCTCATCAATCTCTTCCCTCTACTCCGATGTTAATAAATTCAGTTTCTTTTTCTTTTCCAATAGTATCTTCTGTAGTCCTTGTTGCATTCAATACAATACGTATTTTAACTTGCCATGATGCAAAGCTGTTGGTCCTGTCAAGTTTTTGGATCTCAAACTTTGTCATCATCTTAATCTATCAAGAAAATAGAATTACACCAATATCAATTTATAAGAACAGAGCGACAAAAAATATAATAATAAAAAAATATACCAAAATTTAACATGGTTTGGTAATGTACCTACATCCATGGATAAAGATGAGCAATTTTAAGCACTTAAAATCTCTAAAAGATCTGTACATCCAAAAATCTCTCTCAATATATATTAAATAAAAAATTGAATTGAAAAGAGTAAAAATATATTATAGAAATAGAGCGCCAAAAGGAAAATTAACCAAAAGAAGCTGCAATAAAAATGATATAAGTTTTTTTCTCTTAAAACATCCTCTCGTTATCCTCTTTCGCCCAGAAACCGAATGAATTCAATTGAGATGGGATAGTAAAAAGAAAACAAAATTGCCATATTAGAACTTCTTTTAGATGTTAACCAGGTCAATCTAACAAATCATCATCATCATCATCATCATCATCATCATCATCATCATCATCATCATCATATATATATATATATATATATATATATGGTAGGGATCACCATTTGAAGCCTTTGGTTGAGTGCATAGGATTTCATGGGCTACATTAGAATTATCTTTAGCCTGATACAGCTGTGTTGTTAGCTAGATTTCATGACAAATGACGTGCAGAAACAAGGAAAGACTAATGATACTACTCCTACAACCGAGCATATGGATGACATTTGATGCGGTACACAACATAACCATAATTAATAATGCTGATCAAGCAAGACAGGGATACACAAATTATAATTGATCGAGTAGTCATTATCTATAAAATTACCTGTACCAGTATCAGTGCGATTAGACCTCATTCTAACAACACTTGGGTCATGACTAACATCGTATGGATTACTTAAATCCTTCAGTCAACTCGTATGCTTTGCTATTTATGAAAAAATAGTGGAGGATTGAGAACATATATAGATCCCCGGCTTACCTCTGTATTAATTCAGTCAGCAAGTTAATTCCAAACACACGCATGAATCAATGGTTTTTTTTTTTTTTTTTTTAAAAAAAAAAAAAAAAAAAAAAAAAAAAAAACTAAGATAATAAATATAACCGAGATAGCTACAAAATCTCTAGCAGATAGATATAGCTGACATAGTTTGGGGTAGTGAGAGAAAATAATATGTACATTGTCCGGCGCTGATAAGATATTGTTTGTATCAGATGGTGATGACAATTCGGTTGCAGTAAACATCGAGGAGACTCGATGACAAGGTCAGTGAGAATATTGAATTTTTAGAGGGATTAATGAACTCGGTCTAAAGTCCATGAACCTTGAATGGGGTCTCCCTCAGATTAAGTGATTGGATCGATCCACTGGGTATATATAATGCCAACTACTCAAACTCGTAACTCTTCTTAATCAAAGAGATGGATGTAGATGTTGACGACGACTGTTTTTTATAAAGAACCTGCAAATTTTAAGTGCTAATTAGTTTGCCATCAAGCTGATGAATTAATTAATATAGTTTCCATGCTAATTCTCCACATAGTTGAGAGAGAGATTCCGTAACAATGATTAGCATATATTTTTGACCAAGTCAACAGGTCATTGATATGCTCAAACCATTCTGGCCAACCAGACTTTGTCCTGCAGGTTGGTATCCTCTCCAAGAGCATATTGTCATCGTTTTTCTTAAACAATACAAATATGCACACAGGCCATTACTCATCAGGCATGAGTTTGACAATGGTTTAGATAGCTTTGGGAATCTTAGTCTTTTACTATTAAGTTTAGTTGCCTGTTTATTATTTAAGTCCGGCTCAACATTTACCAATCTAAACTTGAGCCTCGAAGCAAGACCTGGGTTATAATAGAGCCGACCTCTAGCTTAGCTTGAGGTTGTTCCATTAGTGAGATTACCAATCCATCCTTTATATATATATATATATATATATATATATATATATATATATATATATATATTGGCTATATATCCTATAATAGACGAAAGCATTTTGGTCTTTTTTACTCAAATGCCGGGTAGACCTCTTCCTGAGCGGTCCTGGTTCCTGAAGGACCTGTAGCTCCTCCTTTTTATGATTTTAGCCATGTCAAGGACTTTTCTGTTATTTTTGAAAGAAGTTGTTTTCTACGAACATCCCGACAGCGATTTTTCATTATCCAAATAATAATGTTTTAAAAACAGGACAGGATTAATCAGTTAAATCATTTGGACCGTCGATGGTTCCAATGCAGATGATCCACCATGGTTATTATAGCTTGGTGGCAAGCCTAAGAAGGATAACAGCAAACCGGCAATTGCTGTTTGATGATCGAGGCAACCGGCAGCCTCATAAAGTCTTTGACCCTTCCAAACGCTTTATGACCCACACACCTCGCCGTAAGCATCCAAAATCGTTTTCTTTCACTCACTCACTCACTCTCTCTCTCTCTCTCTCCCTCTCCATCTAATTTAGCTTCTCTTTCATAGATTTTTTTTTTTTTTTTTTTACTTTTTTAATAAATGGCATAATTTTGATGTTGACGTAGAATATTTTATTTTTATTTCTCTCGCCCGGCCGGGCATTGTCCTTGGGAATGGCAACGGATCGGATTTAAATCGGATCATCCAAAACTCATTTCCATCTCGCTAAAAATTTGTCCGTCCCATACCCGTCTCGAATCGGATCGGATCGGGTATAAAAAAATCACGTATGAATCGGGTCGGGTATACCCGGTCTCATAAAACTTAGTTTATTTAAAAACTAAACGGATCGGATATATCCGTCCCATATCCAATTTATTTAAATATTTTATAAACATAATTTTTTTATATATATAAACGGGTCGAGTTCGGATCGGGATATACTACCATCCGTATCCAACCCGAACCCGACTCGGATTTTTTTTATATAACACATATCCGTTTATAAATTAGACGGATCGGATTTTACCCATTTCATTAGGATCGGATCGGATCGGATATCCATCGGATCGATAAAAATTGACATCTCTAATTGCCCCTGATCATCGGTAATTATGATGCACCGTTATTATAGCATAAAAAAATTATTAAAAATAATGGTTATTAATAATTAATATATTGATTATGTCATTTTGATATCACGATGAAACTCGGGTTGGCCGACGGTCGAGCCGGTGGCCCAGTTCCTTGAGGTTCGATGAACGCGAACGCACCACTTTTTCTTTTTTATAAAACATTGCGCTCGTACCCTGGTGCGACACATCTTCACTGGTGGACCGTATGATTGACACCCAGAGCGGGCCCAAACTTTTCCGCACCTTCTAATGGGCCATTCATCTACACGGATCAAAATCTCTTACCCGAACCGTCCGTCTACACGGTCCCACTTTTGTGCCCCCGATGGTGAGATTTGAATGGTGGTGGATCCATCAGCTTCATCGTTATCGATCCGGGCCTCATCGATCCGGGCTATGAATGGTGGTGGATCAACCTGTGATTGATGCGAATTGATGGCCGTGATCCACGAGGGTGGGCAGCTGGGCATCATAAATATAAATAAATAAATATAATATATATATAATACAAATATATTTATATATATGCACGCATATAATTTTATCAGCATAATTTTACAAATACACGTTCACTTCCGATTGGATTATAATTTTATTCAATTTTTAAATCAATTATTTGCCATGACAGCTATGAGATAACGCGCTATTTTAACATCTACTAATTTAAGATTGGTTTTACGCAGGATTGATGGGATTTTTTATTCAGGTCCCATTTGATCTCTTGCAATATTGGACTTTAATTTTGTCAAGGATTATGGACGGCTGAGCTTTGAAGGGGCCCGCAGCTAAGCTGGAAACAGCAAGGACATGGAGCGCTATGAGCTATTAAAGAAATGGCTTTTCTGAAGAAGGGTCCCAAGCGAATAGAAATCACACAAAAAGATGCTCCGGAAATATCATTATAATATTGCTTGTTGTCAAAAAATTTCCACCCCTTTTTTGTTTAATTCCGAGTTACTTTCGGTCACATGAACCCAATCATGTCACCGTGCATATCTAATCATCGATGACAAATGAAATTAACTATAAAGATACTTTGTACACCTTTGGTTATTTTATTCTCCATGCCTTGCATCCATACCTTTTTATTATTTTGGGAGATATTGCTCTCGGTTTTAAAAAATAAATAATTAATTAAAACCCAACTAAATTCATTGAATATGGTGATAGCTTGATAGCTCGGTAACAAGAGGAACGAGGCGGGTTAGTGCACGGGAAGAGGTAGCCGAAAAAATTTTCGAGCAAATTGGCAAAGAAAGTTTTTGTTGATGAAAATTAATCGGAAATCATTACCATGATTTTTCCGCTTTTGCTAGTAATTCTACGTACAAAAGCTTAAAAATTTGAGAGCGAACCTAAAATCTGGTAATAGGATGCAGGGTCGCAGGGTTTTACTTCATACAAACAAACAGTGTTTCATTTCTTCTCGATAAGAAAATTTTCCCAATTCTTGCAGTCAATTGTTCGAATTGCAACACCCGGGGAAAAGAAAATTGTCGCCGGTACTAGAATGACATCAAAGCTAAAGCACCGAGGAATGCGAGAAGAGATGGGTATGGTTAGGAAATACGTATCGACGACATGAGGCAGGTATAATGGACCCAAAAATTAATGAAAATATTACTTTAGGAACCTGTTTGGTCAAGGAGCAAGGATGGAAACAGGTCATATATGGATTTGGTTAGTTAATATCCATGCCCGTCCTGCAACTAAAAACATTATTCGTATATCCGTTCCATATCCATCTTTGATCGGATCAGGTTGCATGGATAAGAGGGACCGCATCGGGTCAGTAAATAACCTATCATATAAAAATTATAAAATAATCATAACTCTAAAATATGAATTCGGATTAAGCTTATTTTGGATTGAATTCGAGATGGGAACGTATTATCATCCATGCTTGATCCAAACATGTTTCGGATATTTTTTTTTCTAGAGTCCATGCTTACTCCGAATTTTGATCAGGTCCGGTGCCCTGCAGCTAGCTTAAATAAAATCGTCATCCATGTCAAAGCAAGTAGGGCTCTAGTATGGGAATGGAAATGACTTTCTATTTAAAGATTGATTTTAATGAAAATGAAAATATTTTAATCCTTCAAAATTTAATTATCATTCCGGTTCGAACTCTGGTAACGAACCAAATGCACCAAGAATATTGCTATTTCAATTTCTGTTACGATGTATTCCAACTTTGATTCCAGCCGCGAACCAAACAAATCCTATTTTGATTCATGGTAATGACCAATTCTGGTGACCGCTTTAAATTCTGGATGCTTGATCTTTCGGTTTTTTTGTAAGGTGGAAAACTGCTGTTAGACCGGTCCTGTTCCGAGCTATAGACCAGTCCGGGCGGCTGCATGCTTTTGCTTTCTTCGGAGGGTTAGTCGGTTCACTGCAGTCGTCGTCGTCATCGTCGTCGTCATAAAAAAAAAAAAAAAAAAAAAAAAAAATTAAAAATTAAAAAAAAAATAAAAAGAAGAAAGAAAGAAAGAAAAGATTCCTTACAATCGGTAAATACCAAATTCATGATGCAGTTTCCAAGTGTAATAACGATGTCTTTTTTCGAAATAGGGGAAGATGCCGGCTGTTGTAAAAGATGCATGGAAGTATTTTGTTCTTTCCAACCAATGATGGACCTTTCCAAAGTGATCATGGATTCAGGGATCTGCCCAAAAAGCAACGAGGGTCCTGTTCTCTGACACAAGATTATCCAGGGAACTCGAATGGGTACCGGACTTCCCATTTGGACGTTACGTTTGCAAATAGGATGCAACTGCTGTATTTGCAAACACTATTTCGAACTTAAATTAAATCCATTTCAGATTATTAAAAAATATCGAGTTTTTTTCCAAATATCATTTATAAACCCCAGCCAGGAGAGGACTTTTTTAATCGTGGGCATCCTTATACTTGCTTGATCGAATTGCTTCGGAGGCGGTGGTTTTCCGTGCGGGGTATTTTTGTTGTCTTTCGAGAAAAAAAATGTTGCTTTTACTGCATCAACATTCAAGTCATGGGGACCAAATCCTTATAAGGCTCGTACACTAATTTACGACAGTACATACCCCACCACCACTGTTGGGGCGAAGCATTTATTAGAGAACTTGATGAGACATACATTTTAGATGATTAATCGCCATATCCCCACCTTAAAAAGAAGAAGTAAAAAAAATGAGGGCAAATAAATTAAAAAAATAAAAAAACCTCAAAGACAATCACACCCGCTTGATCGTGACCTCTCTCTCTCTCTCTCTCTCTGGCTCCGCCTTCTCCTCTTAATTCAATTCGCCCTTTCTATTGCCACTTGATTGTCTCAGCCTCCACGCAATCTCTTTCCCATACAACCCCAGCACCACCTCTCAGAGATCAGCACCCAATCCTCATAACCTCGAGCCATCTTCTCGAGCTGATAATTCGAAAGGATCCAAAACCAAACTCTCTGCTGCGGTGAAGGCCTCGGTGGCATTGCGCTCGCGTCTCGCTCCAAATGGGGAGACATTCCTGCTGCTACAAGCAGAAGCTGAGAAAAGGCCTCTGGTCCCCGGAGGAGGATGAGAAGCTCCTCAAGCACATCACTAAATATGGCCATGGCTGTTGGAGCTCTGTGCCCAAGCTAGCAGGTAATTCAACCTTTTCTGGCTTATCAACTCCGAGAACAAGAATGCATCACGAAAGCATGATAAATTCTTTTCATTGTTTATACCGACCACTCTTTCCTCTTATGGGATGCTGCCTTGCAAAATATTTCCGTATTCTAAGACCGAATTATGCATCTCAGGTCTTCAAAGGTGTGGAAAGAGCTGCAGATTGAGGTGGATAAACTATCTGAGGCCTGATCTCAAGAGAGGTTCGTTTTCACAGCAGGAGGAGGACCTCATCGTTGAACTCCATGCAGTCCTTGGCAACAGGTACCTACCTGACCGGTCCTTCAGTTCCAATCCAAACACTGCATCTCCTAGAATTCAATCTTATATGGGCCTCGTATATATATATATATATATATATATATATATATATATATATATATATCTTTCCTCCCCCTTCAGATGGTCTCAAATTGCAGCGCAGTTGCCGGGGAGAACGGACAACGAGATAAAGAACCTGTGGAACTCCTGCATCAAGAAGAAGCTGAAGCAGAGAGGCATTGATCCCAACACCCACAAACCGCTTTCCGAGACCGAAGGAAGAGAAGATAAGGTCCCGGCGAACGGCGACAGGACTGCCGGATCCGACGACCTGAATCTTCTTGCCCCTCCCTTGGGGAACTTGAACTCGGTAGTTCCTGAGTTTGCTCCTCCGGTGATGTCGATGGTGGAAAGGTCGAACTCGGAGAATTTGGTAGCATCCACGAAAGATTTCTTGCTATACCGGTTCGCCGCAAACCACGAGAGCTCCTCCAGCTGCCAACCGACCGATTCTATGGACTACTTGCCCCTCCGGAATTCGACTTACAGTCCCAGCTCATCGATGGACCAGAATCTGCCTCTCTGGTTTAACCAGAATTCCAGGATCCTCGACATGAATCCCGAGTTAACTTGCAACATGATGATGTCTGCTGCTCTTCCATCGGGCTCGAGGTCAGCCGCGTCGACCCCCATGGGTGGTTTAAAGCCCGAGGTTCGCATGATGGCGGACAATTCTCTCCCAGGTTTCCAGTGTTTGGAGGCCGGTAACTCCAGTAACAACAGTGCGAGCAGCGGGAACAGTGGTGGTGGTGGTGGTGGGATCGAGTTGCAGAGCAACAATTCCATCTATGAAAGCAGCATGTTCCAATGGTCGGACTTGGTTCCAAACCGACAAGCCGAAATCCAGCTAGGAGGTGAACCGGAGGACCTCAAGTGGTCCGAGTACCTCAACGGCACCATCCCTTTGTCCACGGATATCCAAAACCAAACTCAACTTCTTAATGGATCTGTCAAGGAAGAGAACCAATTTCTAGTCGATGGGTTGAGTTCATGGCTGCAACCTCCTGAAGTATTTGGTAAGGACTTCCAGAGAATTTCCACGGCTTTCAAACAAATTTAAATTACGAATACACGTAACAGTCCTTGTGGAGCCTCCGATTCGCAGAGTGGTGGGAGAGACATACAGAAGCAGTCCTTTTCGCAGAGTTTCAACTTGGAAAGGCTTCTTCTAATGGTAACCTCGCAATGAGCGCACCATAAAATTATTTTTCTCATGTACATAGGCTTCATGATACAAAAACCTTCGAGTCTTTGTTGATCTTTGGATGGTCGCGGGAATAAGGGCAGAATAAAGCTTGTTTCGGTGCATGTTTGTATTTTATTTTTCATCTAATTTCATTATTTGGGAACTCACGGTATCTCTTGCGAACGATCATATCTCTCTGCTTTAGATTACTCGACTCTCCTTCCATTTTCTTTTCTTACCATTGATGGCATCATTTTCAATTGAAAAAAAAAGCCACGATTTCAATGTTACAAGGTACGGTATTCCTATCAAAAGCTTCAGAAAGCTCATTAGAAGTCAACATTCGCTTCCATGAATACTACTGCGCACTGTCTGCTTTTGGGAATGAGTTGTAGCTGTCCACCTCTAGTTTACTCATCTGATAGCTACTAAATGGATCTCAACTTCAATAGGATGGATTTAGAAGCAGCCGCTTGAGATGGGTTGGTTATGTATTGCCAAGCACGCCAGCAAGCTTCTTGCTGAAGAAAAACAAAGCAAATCCCCTGAAAGAAAAGAAGGATCCATACGATTCACCTGCCAATACAAGGATAATGACTCTCAAAACTCTTATTAACCATGATGGTTCCCTCTATCTCCAGGCAATATGTTAAGATCCACTTTGGTCTATAAAGATTCCCCCTCCCCCGACCCCAACTTTCCTCTTCTTTTTTTTTTTTTTTCTTTTTTTTTAAACTTTTTTTTTTTTTTACTTTGCAGAAGATAAAAACACCTGTTTATGATTCTTCTAGAAAGATAGAAACTTGAGAAATAAATGAAAAACATGAGATAATTAGCTATGGTCGTCTATTCCTTGGGCGTTGCTGTCTGTTATGTATGTGTCTGCTCTCGATATTTTCTCTCTTTCAAGTATCGTTCTTCCTGCACCCTAGGATGATTATGCTTTATTTACAGTTCGATGAAGGGACCATTTAGAACATTGCATTTTGCCTGCGCTTATGCTCGGTTCCGGTGATGGAGGTCACCTTGGGCTCGAGGTTGTCAAGGGAAAGGGTGGAGAGGCATGATAGAAATTGGTGTGTTCTCTACTTGCATGATCGATGCTTGGGAAAAGCAAAAGGATAAAAAAAAAACTTGAAGAATAGCGGGGAGAGGGGTCTATTTCTCATGAGAAGAATCTTTACCTCTCAAGGTTCATTTCAAATTTCATATCCTTTTTTTTTTTTTGGTTCCCCTCCTATGCAACGGAAGGGCCATCACCAGCTAAAACTTTCTTGACGAGGTAGGATTGATAGGGATGGGCCACCATGTTTTAAAAATGAAGCGCATCACACGCTAATGTGCATCAATCAATTGAACTGGACAACCATTCATTGAACGGAAACTTCAAACATTTGACTTCAGAAATAACAGATGAAGTTTTGGTAAAGAAGAAATGGTGAACATCGAGCTAAGCACGATTATGGTGGGGAGGACATGCCATGAGGAACGATTATGGTTGTTTTGTTGCATGAACAGGTTTATTCGGCTCGTTTAATTCATTCCGGTCTTCTTTTCTATGCCAATGCGTGGGAACCATACTGGTAGATTCTTTTTGTTAGGGGACAAAAGAAATTAAGCGGGTGATTAAAAGAATCTAAATAGAATGAACCATTCGATTTGAGCCGGACACAAGATTGAGAATATCTAAGAAACTTTAGTGCAAGCCTCTACCAAGGGGATGAGGCAAGCCCGAAGGACGCCGACCCGGTTTGTTTGCATAGCACCCACAGGCAGAGGTGCAACATGAGCAGATTTTATGCAGCTAGCACTGTCTGCATGAAAGCTTTTCCCCTTCCCTCTACCGTTACATTATCACGCAGCAGTCCGTGGATTGCAATGTGATTGGAAGTGCAAGAAGGCCATGAGAGTCCAAGGAAAAGGTTATCCAACTGAATAGAATATGAATGAGAGCCGGAGCTGAATATAGGTTGGAATAACTTTATCTGATGGCTTATTTGTGATATTGAAGAATACCGAAACCGGAAATTACAGGCACCACCTTCATCCATTAAAATTCTTGGAAGCACATGACAAATTGGAATTGCCATCCAATGAGCTATCATCAGGAATTCAAAGCAGGGGAGGCGAAAGAAACTTGGTAGATGATAATGTCATGCTAAGTTGCGAGCCATAGTTATGCGATTCATCTTTCTTGGCACAAACTGACACAAGACGGACAACTGGCTTCGTTATGTAGTCAATGGAAAATGGTGACAAGGGCCCTGGGAATCAAAGAGAGGTCATAGAAAATTGACAAAATCATACGCACGATACTCGGGTCTAGATGTTTTATTCTAATTGTTTTCTTTTCTTTTCTTTTCTTTCTTGTTGGAAAGGAAAAGGTGGAGCATGAGGCTTCCTCCTATTTATTTTTGTGCTAATTGTTTTCAAGGAGAATAAAAGGGCACTCTCATAAACAACCAAGACAGAGATTAATACAAAACGAGGTAGAAGCAGGTTATTATACTAAGAGGCCCTCCTTTTATGCCAAATTAAGTAGACATCATCTAATAATGGTGGCGGAGGTTCGATACGAGCATCAAGCATCATGGAGAACCCCAAGGAGAGTGACTTCGTATAACGGGGAGAAGTCGAGAGACTCGAATAGGCCTCTGGGAGTAAATATCTAGATATCTCGTGTCGTGCCACTTTTAGTACCAAGCTGTGTCTCCCTGTCATAACTTTTTTTGAATCTTTCTTCACCTAGGAAAATAAAAATAACAATGAAAAAATATTGAATCTTGCCTCTAATTCATAAATTGGCTACACGATTCTGTGATATGAGAGTGATTTTACCGTGACCACCGAAACCTGCAGAGAACTTGGCAACATGATAACGCAAGATGGGTAGAAAGGTAGGACAAAAACATAACAAGAGCACTTGGCAAACAAGAGTGGCAGGACAATCAATAGTCACCATAATCAGACGATACTGGATAAGTTCTAACGCACAAATAACAAGGATTATATTAAGAAATTGAAGTCAGGCAGATTACGTTTCCTAATTGCACTGACCGAGACACATTTGTATCTTATTAACTTCCCCATAAAAACATTTCAGTCCATTTTTCGCTGTAAACATGGTTAACTACCTACTTCAGTTGATAGATTCGTGCCGCTGGGGTGACGGGCAACCAGTTGCTTTATAAATCAACAACATAAATCCAAACACTATATAAATATTTTCCAAGTTTTCAATTCCCATGATGACCATCATTAGATTTCTTCTTAGATGTTTGAAACATACAAAACTTATATAGAAAAGAACCCTAAGATTGCTGAACTCATAAGTCAAGATAAAAGAAGTATAGATGAGAGGTGTCTAAGAGAAAGATTCTCTTTAAGTTGCAATTTTCAATGCATGATAAGATTCCTACGTCCTCAAAAATGCAAATTTAATAGTAATTTCTTGGTTATAGCAAAACTTAAAGCTAATTTACATGAGGAGCGCAGCATACCAAATAAATCTTAAAACGATTTCATAACGGAGGCAAATTCATGCCTCTTTTAAGATCTGTCACATATTTGAAATCATGAGCAGTGGCATCGTGCATCTATATGTGCGCCATAACTAGCGTGCTCCTAAGCATATCATATTACTTCTAGAATTAATGTTTGAGAGGAAGCATCGAAAAAAATCAAGGGATGTTTTTGCATGCATACAGAAACTTCCAGGGAAAGTCAGGAGCAAGGTGAACTTTCAGAGAAATGGGACGAGGGTAAACTTAACCACGAACTTTAATGCTTTTCCTTATTGATCACTCCCTAGAGCGAGAATGGTAAAACCTCCAAGATGCTAAAATACATCCATCCTGATCAAACCTAAATGGTTTTATCAAGAAGGAATACAACAAAATCATTCTTACAACAACCACCACCAGAATTCTATAAACTTTCCTACTTGAACATAATCACGCAAGAGTTTATGCTGGACGGTGGAAGAGACAGCATGACCCTTGCACAAGCAGAATTCTCTTTTTGGCTTCTGCTTTGTTATTCTTTGATCTTATTATGAATTGGCAGCCACGACGAATTACAGCTGGAGCAATATTTCGATAATAATCGAATAAATTTTAACTCGATACAAGATTATGGCATGTATTGTCACAAGGATATGGGCAGTCTATTGCCTTGACTTCAACTCGATCAAAGTACCAGTCACCAACAGATTTTGCAATCCCCTGCACATGAATAGCCAATGCATAAAGATAATGGGTGAGATGAGGACTCTAGCATCTGTGAAACAGAAATGGAGAAAGAATTCTGGTTTCCATAGATGAAGTAGCTAAGAACATGTTGATGTAATAGGCTAAAAAGCATAGTTTACCATCTCATTCACTTTTTTACAGCATCAAGAGATTCTAAATGCCAAAATATCGAAATTTATATTTAAAGGCAACAGATCTAGCAGCAGTCAATCTCAATCTTTCCCAAGCAAGCATTCATTGGTGCACGCATCTCCTTGTGTTTAATTTGTACATGCTTAAAATGTTGATTTGATCTAGGATGATGACCATGCCGAGTAAAAGAACTTGGGATTTTTGGAGTTCCGGTTTCTCCATTTTTTGACATGTCCTTGAAAAGAAGAAATGAAGAGACTTAAGACATTAATTCAGGAAAAAGCGATACGTTGCACCTAGGTTTTGGCTACCAAAACCTAAGATCCTTGCGATACACTAACCGAGCTCTCAAATTTCAAACTGCGTTAGCATGGCTTGGAAGGACACAAGAAATTAGCCATCATACAACTAGTGTCCCCGTTAGGATGAGAATCTACCTCTCTTTGGGTTGTTTGTATGTCAATTAATTTTTGAATCTTTCCGAGAAACTAAGAGGAAATAAAAGATCTATTGGATACCGTACAGCATCAGCCTCGCCTCTCAGACATTGCCATGGATAAACAGAACAATGACAATTTAATGAATCATAATTTATTTTTTATTCTTCTGGCCATATTTATGATGAGCATCACTTTTGTAAGGCATATTTACCATCTGGTTACTGTAATAGTCCAAATATGATTAATATTTCCTTGTTAGTCTTGGTACACTTTCCTTACTAGCCACATTGTTAGGCTATATATTGATGAACACATTGGTGTAACTATATACAATATACAGAGATTTCATCGTCTACCTTTGTGTTAATATGCTATCGGAGCAATCTAACACTAATCACTAAATAGTAGGCTCCTATCAAGAAAAACTTAGTTATGAAGTTGTAACCATTTTTAAAGTCAGATGTTGAAATTCTTATGCAAAGGATTTAGATATCCTAGGAAGAGAGCCCACTCAACATGACCGATAAAAAGGAAAAAAAAGGAGAAAATCTGTATGCGGTTGAACTTATTACTCCACCGCCCACTCAATAGATGGTATCATAGGCTACCATGAAATTTGTCTCTAACACTGAAAATGAGGAGATAGTTTGAAAACAAGGAGATAGTTAGCATGTTTAATTTTATCAAATCTCTATCAAATGCAAGGAAATAGTTTTAACATTTTAGCATTTTACTATATAACCAAGTTATATCTAACCAGAAATGAATACCGAATATAGCCATACCTTGTTTTGGATGGTCGGAGAGTTATCTCCATACCATGTATCCTGCATCTCTGATTGGCAATGAGCAAAACATGAATTAATAAATAACCCATTTTGCTTGGAATTTGAGAACTCTTTTGTAGCATCAAGCATTTGGTTCCTGAAGCCTGAACAATAACATGTATGAATTAAGTGTTAATACTGATCACTGCTGATTAAACCAAGCAGTAACAAAGAAGAACCCAATCAGTACCTTGCAGAAACTTTATTTGATCATCATTGCACTTGAATAATTAAATTTGCATGCTTGCCAATAACCTTTAGGATCAGCATTCTTGGTGGCTAAACTTTGTCGAATCTGATGATGTAATGAAGGTGGAAGAACAACTTGTTAGAATGGAAGCAAACATTTTCTCAAACTAAAAAGAAAGAAAAAAAAAGGAAGCAAGCAATCTAGCTACTCCTATATTTTCAAAAGTCCATATTGATCAATCCAAAAGAAATTTTAATTTAATTTCGTCAGAAAATAAACAAACATATGGAGCCCCACTAGAATTGCAGTCACAACAAAATCTGCCAATGGTCTGTGAAACAAATTGCCATTAAAAATGACCCATACTACAGACTAAAACTGGAATATACCTGCCATACATCATATGCTGCATTCAAAAGAAAAGTTGGAGTCTGAATATTGCTCAATAAGTTCTGCGGAAAGAAGCACTGCAAAGAAAAAAAAGGGAAAAAAAGTTTTGATCACACTGTTTCTAAGTAGTTCTGTATGAACATCTTTAGTGGGGAAACCAAGATTACCGAAGTTGCATCCATCTTGGCAGTACATGTTTCTGGCAAGTTCTTGGCCACTCCCTTTCATAAGTAGGAAAAAAGATGTCAGCATTATGAGGTCAAAGGCAAATTCTTGCTACCCATAAAGATTGAGAACCATAAAGACGTGCACACAATGCAGATATTAAAGTCATTGTTAAGTGCGAAGCACACTTTCAATTATCATCATATTAAATTAAGCATGGTTATTGAATGGAACATCCACTTTAGTATCTCTTTTATCTACTCCTACCATGCTTGAATGCATAAAATGAGAGTAATGATGATGAGATTACCTGCAGAGTTACTACACCTTCATAGAAGGATCTTAGAGTATGCCCACCAGCTACATCAGTACTGCAATTCATAAAGAATCAAATAATTATAGCAAGCAGACAAACAAATATTAGTAAAAGATAGATGATCATTTATCAATTTTTAACGTATCACAAAAATATCCATTCATATAATTAAGTGTTGGGATGCTCACAGCTGATCGGATCGCTTTAGGCTTCTAATTAATTATTTCTTCTTACTCAGGCAATTTATCGAATACTTCACAGGCATAAATAATAAACACAAGAAAAATAATAAATTTATGTGGTTTGGCAAAACTGCCTGCGTCCACAACAGAAAAGGAGCAATTCATTATGTAACCATCCTGAAATTGAGTACAAAGGTGATACAAATACCCAAATTATAGGATCCCGAAATAATAACAAAAAAGATATAAATAAACTGCAACAATAAACTAAACGGACAATACCTTTCTCGGCCTTAGCTACAAATCAAGAGAAGATAATCTGAGAGATGGTTCAATACCTTCTCGGCCACATCAATCGATCAAGAGAAAGATACTTTTCTAGGTAGACCAAAAAAGTGGGACTAAAGAGCTACGATGAGTAAAGAGCAATCGAGATTTGAGAGCTTCATAGAACCAAGAGCCTCATACTCCTTTTAAAGGAAACAACAAAGAAGAGTCCAGATCGAAGAATGCAGAGTTTTCCAAAATGAAGTCAAAATTGAAGAAGAGTTCCAAAGTCTTACACTGCTCGCCAGAAAAAAAGTACGATCGAAAAGAGATTCTTCAGTCCCAAAACTCTTCGAAAAAGAAGTCAAGCGGTAAAAAATCCCAATCAAAAAAGTTTTATTTAGAGCAAATAACAACAATCCTCCTCCTTACGATAAATAATGTATCTCTATCAAAAGCGGATAAAAAAATCTCTCCTCACTACAAGCCCCGAAGGGCATCATCGAGTGCTCACACTGTTCAAGTTCAAAAAAGTTCTAAACTTACCTATTGGAATTGGTTTAGTGAACATATCGATCAGAATAGTAGTACCAATCTTTTGAGGCCGGATATCACCATCCTTCACCAAATCTTTGATGAAGTGATACCTGATATCCACATGCTTAGTGCATTCATGATACATCTGATCTCTGGCAAGATGCAAGGCACTCTGACTGTCACAGTAAATATCCAAATAGTTTTACTTGAGATCCAAATATTGTACTAACACTCTTAGCTAGATAGCTTCCTTCACGGCCTTTGTCAATGCCATATACTCTTTCTCTATAGCAAACAAAGTAACTGTAAACTGCAAAGTAACCTCCCAATTGACTGCGCAATTAGAGAGAGTAAATATATGTCCGGTCAAAGACCTCCTATCCAAATCACAAGCATAATTAGAATCACAAAATCCTGTGACAATACAACTATTCTGTTCAGAGAATAACAAACTTAAATTAGAAGTGCCTTTCAGATATCTCAATATCCATTTCACAGCTGACTAATGACCCTTTCCAAGCTTGTTCATGTATCTGCTCACAACACTTACTGTCTATGAAATATCGAGTTGAGTTCAGACCATTGCGTATATAATGCTGTCAACTGCACTCGCATAAGGCAGTCTAGATATATATTTCTCCTCATCCTCAGTCTGAGGAGAGAGCATGACAGATAATCTGAAATGATTAACAAAAGGAGTAGTGACTAGCTTAGCTATAGACATCATATATTTTCAAGACTTTTCAATATAACTATGCTGAATAAGAAAATGTCTACCTAATTGCATGTCATGTATGATCTCCATCCCAAGTATCTTCTTTACTGATCCAAGATCCTTCATCTCAGATACAGTACTAAGCTCAGCTTTTAGCTTCTGGATGACTAACATATCTTTGGCTGCAATTATCATATCATCTACATATAGTAATAAATAACAAAAAGATCCATCTGAAAATTGCTGATAATACATGTAACTATCATATGAAGATCTATTAAATCCATGATCGATCATAAACCTATCAAATTTGCGGGTGCATTATCTTGGAGACTGCTTGAGACCATACAATGATCTCTCGAGCAAGCATATATGATCTTCTTTATCTGGAGCCTTGAAATCAGGTGGTTGTTGCATATAAATCTGCTCCTTCAAGTCACCATGTAGAAAAGCTATCTTTACATCAAGCTATTCTAACTCCAAATCTTGAGAAGCAACCAAAGCAAGCAAGCAACACACGAATAAAAAAGTGTTTGACTACAAGAAAAAATCTCCTTATAGTCAATACACTTCCTTTGACTATAGCCCTTACCACCAACTTGGCCTTGTATTTAACATCCTAAGGACTAGCTCCTTTCTTCTTCTTGAAGATCCATTTCCAGCCAATTACTTTCTTGCCCTCAGGTAACTTGACTAATTTTTAAGTCTGATTATTTTCTAAAGACTGAAGCTCTTCAACCATAGCGATGGTCCACTACTCAACCTGTGGACTATTAATAGCTTCCTGATATTTGGTCGGCTCATCACCAATGATGTCGTAATACTTAGAGTATAATAAATGAATTCAGTACAAGCGGAATTCTCAAAATCGTACCTTTGAGGTACTCTGATTTAGTGTTTGGATCTATAAGTGGCAATACTATCATTTCGAACCTGACTTTGCATGGTAACCTCCTCCTGAGTTTATATCTCTGTATCTATTTATTGATCCTGCTCATTTTGACATCTGCAATTGGCTACTGCTGCTATGATCTAATAGTTTGATCAATATCAACAATAGTCCAATCTTGTTGAACCTGGAACCGATCTCTTTGTAAAGGACTAGGCTGTATTTATCTTGAAGGAGTGGCTGTCTCATGAAAAGTTACATCCCTACTAACTAGAAATCCTTGGAATCTGGACTCTGTGCATCATAGTCTATAACCCCCATCCCATATACATATCCAAGAAATATGCACTTCTTAGCCCTGAAATCCAGTTTTCAATCTTTGATATGTGCATATGCTGTGCGAATAGTCTGTAGATCTTCTTATCCTTTTTTCAGAGTCTTCAAGCTCAATGCTAATGCTGGAGATCGGTTTATAATATAGCAGACTATGTATGTAACCTCTGTCCAAAAATCTCTATTTAGTCCAGAACTTAATAACATAGATCTGACACTCTCTAATAGTATGCGATTCATGCATTCCACCACATCATTCTGCTGAGGTGTACCCACTATGGTCCTATGCTTGATAATGCATTCTGATTTGCAAAAATTATCAAACTTTGTATAGCAAAATTACAATCCATTGTCAATGTGGAGGTTTTCACCTTTCTCTCAATCTACTTCTCGACCATAGCCTTCCATTTCTTGAATGTATCAAATACATCACTCTTATTCTTAATAGTATAAATCCAGACTTTACGAGAGTGGTCATCAATAAATGAAAGTAAATATTTGGATCTACCCTTAGATGTAACTGGATAGGTCTTCATAGATTAGAATGAATATAATCCAATATAGTTACTGTCCTATGCACTCCTATAGAAAAGCTAACTTTGTGTTGTTTTCCAAATACACAATGCTCACAGAATCTGAGTGCACCAACTTTCTGACCATCTAACAGACCATGTATGCTTAGCTCCTGTAAACCTTTATCTGATATATGGCCTAGCCTCTGAGCCACAACTATGTCAACTACTTAATAGACGACTATACTGCTGAAGCATGTCCAATCACTGTATTACCATCAAGATAGTAAAGGGTGCCACTCAATTTGCCTCTCGAGCCATTGATGAACTTTGTTGTCTGTTAGATGCCATCCAAATGTTTTGATACTAGTTATTGGAGATGCGCATAGTAGATCGATTGCTTTAGATTTCTAATTAATTATTTTCTCTCGCTCAGGCAATTTATCGAATACTTCACTGGCATAAATAATAAACACAAGCAAGGCAAGAAATTTACATCGTTCGACAAAACTACCTATATCCATAAAAAGCAATCCACTATGTAACCGTCCCGAAATTGGATACAAAGATGATACAAATATCCAAATTACAGGATCTGAAATAATAACAAAAGAGATATAAATAAATCGCAATAATAAACTAAATGGACAACACTTTTCTCGACCTTAGCTACGAATCAAGAGAAGGTAATCTGAGAGATGGATCAATACCTTCTCGACCACGGTAATTGAACAAGAGAGATACTTTTCCAGGCGGGGACCAAAAAAGTAAGACCAAAGGACTACGATGAATAGAGAGCAATCGAGACTTAGGGACTCCATAGAACCAAGAGCCTCGTACTTCTTTTAAAGGAAAACAACGAAAAAGAGTCTAGATCGAAAAATGCCAAAGTTCTCCGAGATAAAGTCTAAATTGAAGAAGAGTCCCAAAGTCTTACGCTACATGCCGGAGAAGAAGTGCGATCGAAGAAAGATTCTTCCATCCTAAGATTCTTCAAAGAAGAAGTTAAACGGTAAAGAAATCCCGACCAAAAGAAGTTTTATTTGGAGCAAACAACAACATTATGAAAGATTGCAAAGTCATTTAGAAAAAATATGGAAAATATTTCTTGGCAACCGATGAAGATTTATAATAAGTAAAAAGTTGAGTCATACGCATCAAGGAACAATCCAGCATCAGCCAGGCACTTGACTCTAGTGTTTCCTGGAAATAATGCCCGAAACTCATCACAGTGCAGTATGGAAGCCAGACCCCCAGCAGAGCATCCAGTAAGAAAGGCCTGGAAACGTCAATTATATAAAATCAGGAATAATTTGAAATCATTTTCAAAATAACAAATTGGAGCAAGATTAAAAGAAAAACCTGGTTGGCTGAATCCATTCCTTTTGACATCAGGTCTTCCATTGCAGCTGAAAAGATACGTTGTCCTCGAAAATAAAGGCCAGCAACCTATATATATATATAGCCCAAAAAAATTATAATGATCAGTATATATATGCATGTAAAATTAGATCTGAACACTACTTCATAGTAATTCTTTGGGCCGAAATAAAAATGTATAATCGTAGAAGACTGGTCACACCATTACGAGTCTATTTAGCGTGGATGCTATATTGTAGTTCCTAGCAATGAACTTGCAATGAGATTTAGAAGCGATCCCACTAACCTCATTATAGCCTTCACCTGCAAATGATGCACCATCACAGTAGCGAATTCTGACTCTGTTCCAGTCGTAGAAGTCTGGAAGCATTATAACCAAAATGGACATGACGTTGAGTCAAAGACTCTAACCAACCACCAAGAGGTTATTTCCTCGAGTAGAAAACCTACAGCACCAAACCAAAAGGCAAGGGTTTTGGTTAAAAATTACCTGGATTTTCTTCAGGTTTGTTGCTCAATATTCCAGTAAACGGTATCTGCTTGGGCATGTAGTTTGATGAACCACGACGAGTAGTTTTGCGGTTTATGCATGTGTTGGTATCATTGCACCAGCCTCCCCCCTAATGCATTCAAAAATATATAGTATTTGAGCATAAGTTAATGAATCAATCCCCAGCACTTGCCTGCATCATGTTGATATAAGGTGAGTGTGATCCTGCTACTAGCATTCTGCAGGTCACATGAATTAAAGTTTGTAACTCTTTAGCTGTAAAATCTTTTTAACACCAAGTCATTTACCTCTAGTTCAAGGAGCCAATTGTTTGCTCCTGATCCAAACCCTGGATGCAGGTGATAAGCACCTGGCGTTCCATCCAAACAGACTGCACAGACCCAAAAAGATAGACCGATCAACGAGTAATTATCTGTTTCATTGTTTAGACCGTATTAATTTCCTGAATTCTAGGCCTATAGACGGTTCCAAAGAAGAATAAGATATCATCAGAAAGCTGCTGACATAGGAAATGATAAAATTCCATGTAACAGAAACAGAATCATGAAGATGAGAAATGTCTTTGAGAATCATTCCATCGCCGCACATAACAAATCTCGTGATCCAGCATCGCTCAATAAACTTGATTGTGTTAAAAAGAATGAAAATGTTTGTGTATACATGTATGCATACATTTTTAAGACCAAGAAACCCAAATCGTGGACCATAAAAGATAACTTAGAAAGAGAAGGTCTTTCCCAAAAAAAAAAAAAAAAAAAAAAATCGAATCAAAAGGTAGACATGATGGAAATCATGGGGGCGGCAAATCGACCTTATGTTTTTTTGTGGTGATCTTTAAATTGACCTCTTTAAACACACAAAAAATAAAAAATAAATAAACGAAAGGTAGTCGCGGTGACTACAACAAGTCAAACGAGCATTAAAAATTCGAAGATATACGTACTAGCAAATTATTTTTAAAACTTAAAAGAAATTAAGAACAGCAGAACATGAATCAAAGAAATAAGAGACGTAAGGAGCAGCGTGTTCAATAATCGAGAATATACACGATACAATTTCTCGAGCATCATAAATAATAATAAAATAAAAGACCAGTTTACGGTTGAAACGATTACATTTCGAAAAAAAATAAAAATAACTGCATATCAGCGAATAATTCCTGGGACATATTTAGAAAAAAAAAAAAAAAAAAAAATTCAGAACTTATACCAAACGGAACAGGGACACAGAGTGTGGGAGGCGGAAGAGCCCGTACCAGCTCCCTTTTCGGTAGCCGATTGAATGAGGGTCAGATCTACAAGGAGAGGCTTGGCGGCAGTCCCATCAACTCCATCCAAGTAGTCATAGCCCTGAACCCACCTCACCACGACCGGTACAAGCAGCCCAACAACCCAAACAGCCTTCATGGGTTACTGGATTCTCTCCCTCCTCTATCTCCCTCCTCCTCCTCCAGGTTCTACAGGCACCGAAGAATGGGAAATGGAAGGACAGGGGAGGGACCGATTATTTTTAGGGACCTTGGAGACTGGACGGCCCGGAAGAGACACAAAGCCGGCAACGTGCAGGAGAGTGCGTGATTCTACTGAAAAATAGAAGGGAAAAAAAAAAAAAAAAACGCGGAGTCACCCCGGGAAATTTAGATACGGCGAATGATGCGCCGCTATTAATGGATGGGGTCTTGAAAAAAAATTAAATTTTATATTTAATTATTATATTAAATTTTTATATTTAATATAAAAAAAATTAAATTTTTTGAATAGGGAAGATAAAATAAATACCAACAATAGATTGATATTTAATAATTTTTTAAATAATAATAATTTATAGTTGACGAAAATATCTTTAATAAATTATATTTATTATTTTTAATTTATTAATATCTTTTCAAATTTATTTTTAAAAAAACAAAAAATAAATGGTATAATATAATAATTTATATTAAATTATTATATTAAATTTTTATATTTAATATAAAAAAAATTAATTTTTTGAATAGGGAAGATAAAATAAATACTAACAATAGATTGATATTTAATAATTTTTTAAATAATAATAATTTATAGTTGACAAAAATATCTTTAATAAATTATATTTATTATTTTTAATTTATTAATATCTTTTCAAATTTATTTTAAAAAAACAAAAAATAAATGGTATAATACAAAAGATTATATAATTATAACTGTTATAAAAAATTAATTAAGCATGATAATATTATTTTAATATAAAAAATATTTTTATAAGTATATTTGTAAATTTGATCATATTTTTATATAAGATTATTTTTAATTAAATATAGTAATTTTTTTCAATGTTATTTTTTGAAAAAACTTTTTTATCAATTAAATATGATAAAGATTATATTTTATAAATAATTTTTTAAAAATGATCATATGATCATGTAATTTAAGATATCCTGATTAAATGGATAAAAAAACTGATATGCATGTCCTATCATGGGATAGGAGGAGACGTGTGTCATAGCTTTATCTATTTCATGTAGGATTGAAACCGGTCCGATAGACCTCGGACCGGTCCAAAGTCGAGCCAAGCTTCGATTTCAAACTAAAGCCCATACAATTTATGGGCCGAGCCCAAGCATCCCTTTAACCAGAGACCTGGCTTGATCCGAATCTGACCAAGAAACAGGCCTGAACACCAACCCCGAGGAGAAAGCCCAATATCTTGGTTTTAAGCTCGGTGGGAAGGGTCATCAAGCTACGAGACATGGGCATCCATTCTTCGAGCAAATTTCCACGAGAAGATGCCGGGAAAGCTCATCTCTCAGAGTCTTCCATAGTTTAGGGACCTCCTCCTCGTTCATTCCACACATAGATTTAATCAATGGAGCGTGCAAGCTTCAAGATATCAAAAGAAACCCAATAGGGTCCTAGAATCTGGCTGATCTAATTTTCAATTGATGGAAACATTGAATGCGACATCAACTGAGAATGACAGGATGACGGCGCTATCGTTACTTTCAAGGGCAAGGGAGGAAGAGAGGAGATCAGGAAGGGTGTAGCAAACGGAGATGGTGGCCAATGGCGAGTGCTAGCCATCGAGGAGGAGAGGTTTGCCGGCACCATCAAGGACGAAGCTGGAGTCGAGGAAGATGGCATGTACGGTGATAACGAGGTGATCGAAGTTGTCCTTGGATTTCGCCTTCTCATCCTTCATCACACATATGAGGAAGTGCCGGGGGAGAATAGGATTGCTCCTCCGGTCTCAATGCTCGCACCTGACATCCCTGATGGCTCCACACGGTCCTGCAGCCCCCTATCTCTGATCTCCCTCTTTCAGCCCTAGTGGTCATGTCTGACACCCTCGGTGGCTCCGCACGACCCTGCGGTCCCTAGCTTCAATCTCCCTCCTTCGATCTTGGTGCTCGTACTTGACACTCTCGGTGGCTTCGTGCGACCCCTTGACCCCCAGCTTCAATCCCAATGACCCTCCCGGCTCTGTACCAACCTCCTTCCTCCTTCTCCCTCCCCTCCTCGTCCGCCAGCTCCGATCCCTATCTCCGGCGAGCATTTTTTTTTTTGGGTCAATCAATTTTATTTGGGCTGAGTTTGATTCGGGGCGGCTCAATCGGATTCGAGCCGGGCTCAAGCTTGGGCTCGAGCCAGACTCGGGCCTAAATTTTTCAAAATACTTCGGGTTTAATCCCGGTCCAAAGCTCAAATTTTTTCAAACTAAGCTGGATAAGAATATGTCCCGACCAGGCTCAATTCCAGCTCTAATTCCATGCTTTCAAAAAGTGGGCCCTAGAAAGTGCTCCACGGCGTTGAATGCCGGCCACTCTTCTCTGCTGGGAGATGTTTTTTTTTATTTTTTTAATAAAAGATCTTACCGCAAGTTTTTTTTTTTTTTTTTTTCCCTCGTGATGATGGAGGTAAAGGTTGTGTCGAGCAATAAATATAACTCATTTCGTAGTAATGAGTTCCAAACGCCAAGCCAGAGAAAACGCTCCATGCTAAAATTGCAACGTCAAAATCAGAGACCGGTCCTTGAGAGGACTGCGGAAGTTGAAAAGTTTCTAACTCTAGGAGCATGGAGGACTAGAAGAAGTCTTGCTTCTTTTTTTTGAGTCCATCTTCCTTTTCCTTTCCTGATGGCTTTTCTTAGGAGCTAATGTTTACCACATTAACTCAAGAGTTGATTGGAAAATTTTCTTGTTGCAGTAAATATGATGAAGCTAGTGCGGTCTCTTAAGGGACTTCCCGGTATCACCAATCCATTGCCCCCGATAGAGCATCACATGACAGATAAAAAATGTTCGTGTGGTTGACCCTAAACAATGTTCATGGTCATCCCTTATATTTGGATTTATTGCCACGGTGACAACCACCATCTTTCAAATGGAATAAATATCAAATGATGCGGTTACCAAGGATGCAAGCGAGTCAAATTGCTTGGGAGCTACTCGAGCTCGACTCAAGTCAAGCTCGACTTGGCTCCATTATTATAGAGCTCGAGTCGAGCTCAAATAACTTTTTGAGTTGAGCTCAAGTAACAAGATACATGACTCAAAAACTTACAAGTATACTCAAATTTATATATATTTAAAATAATTTTATTTTTATGAATAATATAAATATATTAATATATTATAAGTATAATAAGGTTCGATTTCGAGCTTGAATATGACTTAACTAATATTTGAGTCGAGTCAAGCTGAGTTTCTAATCTGAGTATTTTAAATTGAACCGAGCTTGAGCTTTTAACTACTTGACCCGATTTAACTCGATTGCACTCTCTAATGGGAACTATAAAATATTATATGAGATTAGTTTCATAGTTTTAATATTTCTTTTAACAATAATCTTAAAAAGTAAATATAAAAGTCAAACACATTTTATTACTAATTAAGTTATTAGTTCCATAATTATGACTTTATTTTTCTTTCTCATTTTCAGCATATTCCTTTTACCGATTTATAGTGTATATCAGTAAGCTATTTAGTATATATCATTTGATCATATATTATATATTGGTAAGCATCATTATCAAAAAAATATGTACTGATTTATCTAAAAGTGTATATTAAGATATTGAATAAATATTTTGCTAAGTATGCATTAACTAGTTATATATTGTATATTGATAAATATTATATTAAAAACTATATATATATATATATATATATATTGAATCGCTACTAAATATGTATTAAAAAAACTTATAGTATGTATCAGTATGTCATACATGTGTATCATTTGGTCGTATAATGTATACTAGTAAGTACTATATTTTAGAAGCTATATATCTATTTATTTAGAGATATATATTAGAATGTTGAATGAATAATTTTTAGATATATATCCACCAGTCATATACTATATATTAGTGAACACTATATTCGAAAAACTATATATCAATTTATCTGTAGATATATATTGAATTACTATTAGGGTGTATCAAAAAAGTTTACGGTATATATCAGTAAACTATGCAGTATATATCATTTGGTTATATACTATGTATTGATAAACAATATATTTTAGAAACTATATATTAATGTCACGCCTTGAATCTACCACTCAGGTTAGTCATGTGATCGGCCGCACGAATCCTAGAATATGACTTAAAGATCATTACTTCAATTTCCAAGAACATTATAACTTACAATAGAATGCTTAATATAAAGAAAATAATATAACTTGTATAATTACAAATTTGGTCATTCTTCAATCATCTGATCAATATTAATTAATGACTCTCTATCTATTCATCTTTCCATTTACGAATCCAATCTATAGCCAAACTCGAATATCTTGCATAACTTTAAGAAGTATGAAAAGTAGGGGATGTGAGCCTTACAATCCAGTAAAAATCTCCATATACTCATACCAGTATAATATAATATAATTTAAAATTAACAATAAATGGTATCAAATAGAACATAAATCTCAAAAACTTATGTCAAGATGTCAAGATAACTCAAAATCAAAATATGTACCAATTAATACCAAATATCCATCTTACTCAAAAGTGAGACACTACATATATCATTAAGTAAAATCTTTTTTTGCTTAATTATAATTTTACCTCTTATCATCTACATCTCATTAATATGTTTCAAATCAATCAACCATTATCTTTGAGGGTTTTAAACTAATCACGGTTACGCTCCAATCCATGACTGGCAATCTCAAGATTGACCATGTACTAATCACCTATAGCCAGGCTATTCTATGTATTATCTACCAGTGACTTAGCTATTAATGTACTTTCATCCATAGCTCGACTATTCCATGAATTATCCATCTATGGCTCGGTGATCCCACGTATTATCCACCCGTGGCTCAGCTATTCCTCCTATTATCTGCTCGTGGCTTGGCAATCTCATATATTATCCATCTATCGCTCGACGATTCTATGTATTGTACATCCATGGCTCGACTATTCTCTATTTAACATAGTTAGTCTAAACATCCTTTTCTTAATTATCAATTTATCAAATATCAACATATTATCAAATTGTATTCATTTCAATATTTTCAATAGCCAGTATCATGATCCAAATCATCCAAAAGTAATCATATTTAATATAAACATGTTATCCAAAAAATATAAATAAACATACCGGTAATCACAAATATTCATTATAAGAGTTCAAGTCATATAATGCATAAATAATAAATACATATCAATGTTCATGTCTAAGAATAAAAAATTATGTAGTGTAAAAACATACATATAAACTGGCAATTATGTCCAAGAATCTTTACCTTTATTGAAAATAAATTTAACATACCAGATATCAATCCGCACCCGGATCATCGATCTAGATGCTAAAGGACTTGCTCAATATTCTTTTACCCAGAAAATTATCTTCCTATATAATAATCTTAATATTAAAAAATAAATTTCATAATATAATAATTATCAATCTAAAACTTTTTACCAAGGTTTATCAAGGGTCCACTACCAATCCCTTGATTCCACCTTCATAACCTTTATAATCCCTAGAAGAGATAAACTTTTAGAGAGAGAAAGTAAAGAGAGAAAAAATATTTTAGAGAGAGAAAGTCAATAAATCACTAATCTTAGAGAGAGGAAGAGAGGAAAAAGGGAAGAGATATTTCTTTTTTTCTTTTTCTTTTCTTTTTCTTCTCTCTTCTTCCACTCGGCCCAAAAAAGGGACCTATGCTCCCTGTTCGTTCTACCAAGACCCAGGGGTTCTTGCCTGGAGGAGGGTAGCTATAGCTGAGATCTATGGTAGCGCGGCCATCGGTCCCAATTCAGCATTCAATAATGACAACGATACTAGAAAAATAAAAGAAAAGGGTAGAACAAGGGTTTTTTTAATAAAATAATTCAGTGATTACCGGCCGGAAACGGGATGTAAGGTGTTGGAAAAGAGAGGAATAGGGAGAGGAAGGAGAGCCAGAACTTATCTTAGCCTCCAATGATGCCGATTGCTCTAATTCTATTGGCCATGATGAAAGGAAAAATGATAGTCTTTTCTCTGTTTGACCGTCAATTTTTGGTGGAAAGATAAGGACGACCTCTTCCTTTTAATAGAGATCAAGGGGGAGGAGTCCAACTCCTTCCCATAGTTGGTTTTCTTCCGAAAATTGGAAGAAAGAAGACTCTCATCAAGAATCCTCTTCTTCCTTGTTTCTTTTTTTTTTTTTTTGGAGCATGCTTTAAAAGATATGCAAAGATCCTTTGGGCTCAATTTAATTGGTTAATGGGCTAAGATCACAGGCTAAGATATTATAATAAATTTATCTAGATATATGTATTGACTTATTTAATAATTAATTTATTTAATGTGTATCAAATGATTTAATATATATTGATAAAAAATATATAATAAAAATAAGAAAGAAAGAAAGAAAATATCATAGTTACAGAATTAATAATTTTATTAATAGATTTCTCTTTAAAATTGATTTTAAGAAGTGTAGCAAATCATGAAACCCGTTCCATATAAGTTTTGTTCCTAGGATGTTGGATTTGGGAGATCAGTTTTGTTAGGATATGTCGGTTCAAGCATGGGTCAGCTGTCGGTTTGACCGCTCACGCAACCCCTCCTGAACCAGATACTTCGAACCGGAGCACCCAGAGGAAGCTAAGCGAATGGGAGAAGTGACGACATGGTGTCCACCACATCATAGACCCGGTCTTCGACCTTAGCCGAAGACACCGGCCCGAAGGAGAACGGTCCGAAGACGACGTCGACTCCACCCTACGATTCATCCTGAAAAGAACAGCTTCGCCACGAATAGCAGAGATGTCTTCAGACTACCCAAAAAAAAAAGGATAGAGACACCTCTCCAGTTCAACAACGGTCCCTCCTGAAGAAGAGGCCCGAAGGTAAATCTCCGACCAACCTCAAACCCACGCGAACATAGGTTCGACGGTTATGATCAACGCCTGGCTATCACCTCCAGGTCAAAACTACACCGAAGTGGCCACGTGGCCATTAACCCCAACTGTAATGCCTCCAGCATGGCCGGTACCTCTCGACAATCGCCTATGGTTATGGGCGGAGGGGAGTCGATCAGTCCCCATCTCAACCGTAGGATGAGAGACCAAACCACGTGCTGGACCATCCATTATAAATACTGGTATGAGGGGATACTCAAGGTAAGCACAGCGAGATCCTGAAAAAATAAAAGTTCATTTCCTCGCCATCTCCCCTCTTCAGAATACTCTTCATTATATTGCTAGAACCCGTCTCTGACTTAGGCATCGGAACGTCCCCCACGAAGAAAATCTGGCCAGGGACCTATTTTGCAGGTGAACCAGGAGAGCGAACCTGTGATATAGCAGCTTGCCCGGTAGAAAGGGATTCCATGCCAATAGATTGGCGCGATAGGAAGGGGGCTCACGGCCTGAGCATCTACTGCTAGCTCCCCTCCTTGGAAAAAGGAGAGTGTAAGGAGGTTTTAATGGTGAATGGAAAAACTCAGAATGCCTCAACAAGTGGAGGTCGTGCTCCCTCTCAGAGAGGAGACCCACTAGCGGGGAATGACATTCCGCCTCCCATGCTTGCCGTGGGACAACAGCAATTCAAGGCTCTTCTGAACCAAGTCAATGCTCTCACGACTATGGTTCAGAATTTCCAAGATAGGGCCCTTCAGGTAGGGCATCCGCCAGCTACCTCCAGACTTAGCCATCAATCTAGGAGGAAGGGAGACCATCAACACTGGTCCACCCGTCTTTCCCTCCATGATCGGCCCTCTCCCTAGGGCTAAAGCTCTCGAAACCAAAAACCAACTGATTCGCTGTGGAGAGGAAAGAGACCCAGACGGTCTCTCTATACTTCCTCCAAGAACTCCACTCCCGAAAGGAACCTGCCGAGGGAAGCCCGCCTGAATTACGAGGGAAAGCTCAAGGCCCTCAAATCGGATGTTGCAAAGCTTCAGGACCAGAGGAATCATGGCAACCACATGGCTTACAAGTTATGCCCTCTGTTCACTTCTCGCATCATGGCCGAAATCATCCCCCGCCACTTCAAGGTTCCTCAGATGGAGCCCTACGATGGCACCATTGACCTGCTCGATCATCTGGGTAGTTTCAAAGCCCACATGATGATTCAAGGGACCTCAGACGCACTATACTTCTCGCCTTTCCCACTACTTTGAAGAAGGCAGCTTGGATGTGGTACTCGAGCATACGTCTGGGTACCATTGATTCTTTCTCAGAACTAGAAAAATTGTTTGTCTTGCATTTTAGGACCCACTGCAAGATGCCCCGAAACACGGACACCCTGTTTCTCCTTCACCAAAATGAGGGAGAAAGCCTGCGAGACTATATCTCCAGGTTCAACTCGGCTATGCTTAAGATCCCTGATCTCAATGAGCACGTGGCCATGTCCACGCTGAAGAAGGGGCTCTGATAGTCCAGGCTTACTTTCTTCCTGGATAAGAAATTTTTCACAAGCTACGCCAAGCTCCTACCAAGGGCTCAGAAATATGCTGATGTTGAGGAGCAAACGACAAATCGATGGCTAGCTGAAGGGAAACCCCTCCCAAAAGGAAGAACAATAGGGTGCGGGGCCCCCCTGCAACAGGGGCAGGGGTCGAGACTTCGCCTGTGGCCATCCCACTATCTTTAACAAGATGTGCCGATGTCTCTTCAGCTGGAACCTCTATTTTCTCAGCTCCATCCCCCGAAACAGCAACCAAAGAGAAGTCCAAACTGGGGTAAAGCTTTTTAACTTTGCCCAGGCAGTCGGCATGACCAAGAAGATAACTTTCCACTGCAGCCTCGTGCACTTCATCTTTAAAGGCCTCAGAGCTCTTGTAAGCCTTGATGACCTGGGAAGATCTCTCCCTGGCCAGTACCACCCTCTGATTGGTCGCTAAGAGATCCGTCTCTATCCTGCCAATCTTCTTTTCCAACCAGGCCTTTTGGGTCTTCGGTCCCTCAGCAATAACTCAAGAGAGATCGCCTTTCTTCTCCTCTTCTTCAGATCGGCCACCATATCGACCGCTTGCACCTCAAGCATCCTCAATTGTCTTCTCAGGACATCGTTAGAGGCGACAGCCTTACCCAACTCCTCTTTTACAGCAGTCCAGAATCTTTCGGCAATATCTTTCTCAACTACGGCTGAAGCCACCTGACTTCGGAGATCTTTACCAAAGCTGATAGACTCACGAACACTTTTCTCTAGCAAGGAAAGGCCGCGAGAAACCTACTAAAGAGGAGCGCATATGCGATCAGTCTGTCCGGTATGCTCAGACGTACAACACACTTGTCAAAATCCACCTGTTGTATTCTGGGAAGGATGGCAGAGAAAGGGTACCCAGACCCCCGCCTCTCAATTCCAGCAGCGGATGCATCGCACCCCACAGGACTCCTCTCCTCCACAACCAGAACTGCGGGTTTAATATCTTCGATGCACAGGGGAATCCTGCCAATGCTTGGCGGACTTGACCTCTCAGATGGCCCAGCCAATACGTTCTCCCTGGAGAGACCTGCTCCCCTTGAGGAAGAACATATTTCGACTGGGGTATTGCTCCCAACCTGAGTGCACGGCAACGCCGAGATATACCTCCACCGTCGCTTCGATCTCCTCACCGGGAGGCCCCTCACTGGCCTCCCCCTCACCGCCTACCTAAGCTGTGCTACGTCTGGCCTCATGCCATGATAAGCTCCCGGGTGACGTGGGGAAAAGGAGACAAAAATGGTGCTGAGAGCAACTTTGCCAGGAGTGGATAAAACTCGACCCGTGAGAACCCCTTTCTCTTATACCAAGACTATTGGAGGCTTAGGTCAAACGATCCCATTTCCTATAAGCCTCTAATCATGCCTTGCACGGTCACCCTAATCAGCGAAGGCCTCGATTCACATGCTAGAGGGGACCGTTGGAGGGAACCATCGCATGCTGGAGGGGACCACTAAAAGGCTGCAACCATGCTGGTCCTTTACGAATGCAGCTCGTATGACTCCGATCGCCATGATTCCGTGACCCACGCAACAATTCTCTCTCCAGTGATAGCATGATGGCTGCCGAACCCCCGGTGAACCAAAAGTTTCCTTGGATATAGAATTTCCTAACTATAAATCCTAAAGTCCAAGGAATGAACTCATGTTCAGAAAGAGTCAACTCAGCGAGGAATCGTATGGCTCAACCTGTCATCGAGGTCAACGGCCTTGCCAAAACCAAATCCGAAGACTCGACACTTGGAAGATTTTTTTTTTAGACATTCCAAATCAGATATTATCATTTACTGGGAGGAAGGGAAGACATTCATTAATTCAGGGGAAACTGTCAATTACATGTTGTTCCTCTTAACCAAAAAAAAAGAAGTACAAGGCTCGAAGCCTATCGGGCCCTACAGACCCGTCGGAGAAGCCCCCGGGTCAACAGAATGGAGGATCTCCTCGATTTGAATAGGAAGGATCTCCTTAATCTAGGCCAAGGCCAAGGTCTCTTCAGCCTGAGCCTCTTCAGTTTGGACTGGGATTGCTGGATTAGCCACGACCAACTCTTCGGCTATGACCAGGACTTCATCATTTTTGTTCGGTACCTCTTCAGCCTCAGCGGGAGCCACGATCTCCTCCTCTTCCTATTCCTCAATCTCATATGCTGGGATCCCAGAGAGGTTGAGATCAGGAAAGACTTCCCCAACCCTAGCGAGTCCGTCGTTGAAGCCATACTAATAACTAAACAGGCTTGCTTCAGTTACTTCCTTCTTGAACTGCGAAGACTTTTTAAAGTCTTCGACCGCTTTGACTGCCTGCTCTTTCAAGGCTTCAAACTCTTTCACAGTCACTTCGGCCTTCAGGGTCACTTCTTCGGCCTTCGAAGTTGCCTCTCGACCCTCCTGGTCGCCTCCTCAGTCGTCTTGACCAAGTCTTCGACCTTCTTCTAGTTTTCCTTGGTAGAATGTTCCAAAGAATGGACATGCTTCTTCTTCCCCAGCTTCACCTCCTGCTCAGAGATCTTTAGCTGAGCCTTCTTCAGCTCACCCTTCAGGTCCTGAACTTCGACATTTCTACGGGTGAGCTACTCCTCCATAGACAGCTTCAGTTCTTCGGCCACCTCCCTTTTGGCTTTGGCTACTTGAAGCTCCTACTTCAAGCCATGAAGGATGCTGTCGACGCTCCCTAGACCCTTCTCTAGGAAGGTGATGTCGTAGAGCAGCTGCACCAACAAAACGAAACGTAAGATCGGTCATGACCTAAATGGCCCGTTGGAGACAAATGAAATGATGACTGCCCTACCTGCAGCAAAGAAGAAAAGGCAGAATCGGATACCTTGGCGAGGCTCTGACCTCGGATGACCGCCAAATCATGGGGTAGCAGAACATCCTTCAATACCCGCCTAGCCATGGCAGGGACTGCGAGATCCCCCACAATGGAGAACTCCGAGGGGTCTACAGGATGACCCCTACCCAGAGGAGTCCCCCACACAGACTCCTCCTCGACTTGTAGCACCTTGCCCCTGTTCACCGTAAGGGGGCAAGGCGATGGTACGTCAGCTGCCAGAGACAGACTCCTCCTGATCTGAATCGGGGAGTCGGCCCTTGGCAAGGACTCAGCCAGTGGATGCCCTGCCGAAGCCTCCACCATCGGTATTCCATCCCCTCTAGACGTTCCTCTAGAAGACAAAGCACTTCTACTATGATCATTTTTCAGACCTTCTTCCGGACCTCTGATCCCAAAGGAGAAGCCTGAGCTGTCTTCCTCTTTGCAGACTGACGAAGCCAACCCAAATCAGGTCTCATCCTACCACCTACAAATAAAAACACATTTCAAAATTAGCTGGACAATAGAGCTATCAAAAGAGAAAAGCTAAAGACCTTTACCACTTGTACCTAACACGGGAAACTCGCTGATCCTTGCAAGGTGAAGATTCCTTTCCTCTAACAGCTCTCGGATGGAAACGGCCTCCGAACCAGACAATAAAGCGTAGTTAGATTGATCGGCCGCCAAAACCTTCTTCTCAGCATTGGCTTCCAAACGAGGCTTTCTCCACTCACTATTGAAATCCCATGGTTGAGTGGAGGAGACAAACAAAATTGGGTTTCTACCCATGGATGGCATTGGGCATGTCCTTCATTATTTTGCGGCCAGGACGAGGATCAATAACCCACCATCCGTGGCCGTGAAAATCCCTCTTCAAGACAAAGAGAGAAGTGAATAAATTAGTTCCAGGCCTCACGTTAGCCATATGACACCAGACCAAGAACCCACAGATATTCCGAATATTATTCGGGATCAACTGTGCGGGCATAATGTGATACATATGAAAGACCTTGACGAAGAAAGGATGCATCGGGAAGCGAAGACCAGCTTTTAAATGATCTTCATATACAGTGATGCGCCTAGCGGGAGGCTTATTCACCCGCTCTTCAGGCTTCGGGAGTATCAGAAGGAATCCTTCGGGAACATGGTAATGCTCCCAAAGGTGGGCTATTTTCCTGAACAAAACGGAACTAGGGACTAGTTCCGGTCTAACCTCATCACTAGCACTGAAAGGCCCAACCTCCCCCCCACTAGCAACACGAACTCCTAGAGACTTGACCATGGTGGGAAAAAGAAACAGGGAAGGAACAGAAGAATCCTACCTACGAAAGAGACTGAGGGCTGGAAGCGAGAAAAGCTGAGCAAAAGGTAAAAGTAAACAAAGGTAGAGAAGCTTCCTCAACTAATCCTCCCTTTCCCCTCATAAAGGGACAAGAAGCGTCTAGGACACCTCCTCGAAAGGAGAGACCATCTCCCTCTGAGTCCGCCATGTACATAGACACCGGAGACGGATACAAAACTCCAAACAACCCCAAGCTGATTTGATGCGAGGAGAACCGAAAGTCATAATCCACGTGACCCCAATCGACGGCAGAGATGAAGCCCACGTCTTTTCCAAGGGATGAGAAGAGGCCACGTCCTCTACCCAAATTCCAATGAAAAGATCGGCTGAATCACTGCAACGGAGGAAAAGGGAAGCGACCTCTCAACTGACCCTTTCCTTTTTCACACTCCTGTTCGGGAATGACAGCTATCCTCAACTTAATCTTCGAATCAACCTACAGTTATGGCAAGCAACCAAACTAAAGATTTTACCATCATTGGCCGCACCTCCCCCAGAAGAAAACAACAATCCAGCGATACTCTCACTCTTCGAGGCAAGTCACTATTTCGAAAACTGAGAGTGGGGGGTTACTGTTAAGATATGTTAGTTCAAGCATGGGTCAGCTGCTGGTTTGACCGCTCACGCAACCCCTCCCGAGCTAGACATTTCGAACCGGAGCATCCAGAGGAAGCTAAGTGAATGGGCGAAGCGATGACATGGTGTCCACCACATCATAAACCCAATCTTCGACCTTAGCCGAAGACACCGACCCGAAGGAGAACATTTCGAAGACGACGCCAACTCCACCCTACGATTCACCCTGAAAAGAACAGCTCCGCCACGAATAGCAGAGGTGCCTTCGGACTATCCCAAAAAAACATGATGGAGATATCTCTCCAGTCCAGCAACGGCCCCTCCTGAAGAAGAGGCCCGAAGGCAAATCTCCGACCAACCTCAAACCCATGCGAACGTGGGTTCGACGGTTACGATCAACTGCCTCGCCATCACCTTCGGGTCATAACTACACCGAAGCGGCCACGTGGCCATTAACCCTAACTGTAAAGCCTCCAGCATGGCCGGTACCTCTCGACAACCGCCTACGATTAGGGCGGAGGGGAGTCGATCAGTCCCCGTCTTAACCGTAGGATGAGAGACCAAACCACGTGTTGGACCAGCCATTATAAATACTGGTAAGAAGGGATACTGAAGGTAAGCACACCGAGAGCCTGGAAAAATAAAAGTTCATTTTCTCGCCATCTCCCTCCTCTTCATAATACTTTCCATTCTATTACTGGAACCCGTCTCTGACTTAGGCATCGAAATGTCCCCCACCGGAGAAAATCCGGTCAAGAACCTATTTTGCAGGTAAACCAGGAAGCGAACATGTGATCCAATAGCTTCGTCCGATCGAAAGGAATTCTACGCCAATAAGTTTCACCACCCTCTTGATGCCGTAGAGCCGGTCAACTAACATTTGCCAAAATACTAACGTATGCCATGCACTCTGGTGTAAGAATATTTTTCAGCTTTGAAAAGTTTCACCCCGTAGGACCACACTAAGCCCCACCGCCAGCTGCATGCTTTACACCGTATAATGTAGGCTAGGATTTTCCCATGCGTTTGTATTAATGAACGGTGGATTTCCCTATATTAAATTCAGGGAACACGAAATAAAAAAGCAAAGTTAACATTCGTGATGAAAATATAAACGATTAGTTTTAGTTATAAGCTGATCATTGAAATGATATTTAAATCTCTATTAGATCCGAAGCCACACTTCACCAACCCCACTACCAATGGCGGTTAATGGCGCACTAGGAGCAGAGCGTATTTTGCATCTATAATCAATCTGGTCAGCATTAGCCAACAGTTTCCCGTCGGTGGGTGCGAAAAGACATGTTTATCCCGAGTTCACGACAAATTATTACGAACGTAGAATCATCAATAAAATGTCCGCACATTAATCATCCTGGTATGGTTTGGTAAAAAGAAAATCACAGCCTCAAAGTGTATCCTGTTTGTGATTAGCTTTTAGGTCGTTTTAAAAGTAAAGCTCGAAGGAAATGGAGTTTTAGGAAAAGAGGTTTTTATGAAAAACTGTTTACTATTTAATAATCATATTTATAAAATATTTTAAAATTTTAATATATATTTATTAATTAAAATAATTTTTTGGTATGATAAAATAATAATAAAAATTATTACATAATATTATATAATAATTAATAATATAATATTATTATATTATATTATATTATATTATGTAATATAATTTAATGGATTATACTTTAAAATAGATTTTTTTTTTTCAAGTACACCTTTAACTTTTTGACAAGCCAAAATAGATTTTTAATATTTTGCTAAACATCACCGTCCAAAATTAATTTTAGAGAATGTTGCTGCGTCAACTCCTGGACCGGGATTGGCTGGATGTGCTGGAGCACTCCTTTCCCAGGTGAACCTGCAACAAAGTCTCCAAGAATGCGGTGGTATTCCTGCGGGGGACCCTCCAATGCCTAAGTTAGCAGGAGGTTGAAGGCAACAGAACGGAGGAATCAACGAAAGAACAGCGTATGGAGAGGGAAGAGCACATCTACCTTCAAACGGAGTCCCCTGAGTACCCTATATAGACACGGAACAGTCCAAAATCCGTTAGGGAAGAGCTGAGAAAGACCGATCTGCCCCTAAGAGAATCTGGAGAGTAGCCACGTGGCGCGCAGATACGGCGACATCGTGGAAATAGTAGAACAGGGCTGTTGGGATGGCAGGATCCCGCAGTAACAGAAAGGTGCTTCCGGAATTCCCTGGATGCTAAGGCATGCTTGTCGGACGTCGGCCGTGGGAAAGCCGGTCGGCCGGACCAAGAGCCAAACTTCTGAAAGAGAGCGACGGGCCGGACCCCAGCAAGAGATGATCGTTTGGACCTCTGCTCCGGTGAGCCGGACCTCTGAAGGAGGACAATGGATCGGACCTGGCAGGAGAGGACCGTTCGGACCTCTGCTCCAGTGGATCGAACCTCTGAAGGAGAGCCATAGATCGGACCTGGCAGGAGAGGTCATTCGGATCTCTGCTCCTGCGGGTCAGACCTCTAGTGGTCGGAGCTTTGAAGGGATGGCCCGATCGGATCGTAATAATAAACGATTTTGGCTGAGGATGAGCCGTCAAGGTACAACGGAGAACAAGGCCTGAACGAAGGAAAGATGAAGAGGGTGACGTGCTTCAGGTATTCCCGCCGTTATCCCCCTCATCTTTCTCTCCGACGGCAGTCTGGGACAGGCTAACGGCGAGCCTCCACGGTGGATGCCAGCCACATTTCTTCCTTCTATCTGCATTCAATAATCTATAAATAAAAAGAAAAACGACTTGATGCCGGCTGCCAATCATCGGACCGCCACCTGCTCCTAAGGCCAAGCTACTAATTTGCCAGCGATTGAGAGGGAGAATCGTCAGTTAACCAAGGTCTGCCAATTTCTTTCTTTACCTTTCCTTTTTTTTTTTTTTTTAATATCAAATCAATAGAGTGGTCTCCGAAGATCTATCCTCGTCCGTGGCCAGCCCTTCTACCTAGATGCCGACACCGTTAGCTCCCGGCGTCAAATCCATCGACCAATTTTTTTTTTTTTTTTTTTTATGACTTCTTGATGCTGAATGGAAAGAAAAAAAAAAAAAAAAGGCCAGTGTACAGAGCGGAGGCTCGCCATCGACCTGTCCCAAATGGCCATGACCTATTCTGCTACCCAATTAGAATAGGATAAGGATGACTGGATTCTTCGTTCCTCCATTAATTTAACGCCAAATAAAAGCACAAAGCAGTTCACATATCACCATTCCAAATTAAAAAAATGGGTAGTGTTTGAAGGAAACCAATTAGCCATGGTTAGCATTTAATAGGAACTAGGAATGGCTAATGCACGGACTTTTTTTGGATTTGCCTGGTAAAATAATTCGATCTAACAATTTCTCCCAGTTCACTTAGCATTTAATAAGATCCAAGAATGGCTGTATGTACAGACTTCCTTTAGGTTTGCATGGTAGAATAATTCTACCTTATAATTTCTCCCATATAAGTATAGTCAACGTAAATCTCACAAAATTTTTTTATAATTTATTGCAAAAAAAAAAGTTCCTCTTATACAGCTCCTCTCTGTTTTCTTCAATAGGCTCGAGAACATCAAATTTTTTTTAAAATAATATTTTTTAAATAAAAAATTATCAAAATAGATGTTTCAGGATATATTTATCGAAATAGATGATTTTCGTCGACGTGTCGGTGACAGGGCATCTAAGTTCGTCTTTTCAAAAAATGAAGTTGAATCAGTCTTTTGAAAAGACGAAATCCTTATAAACCGATATTTTTTTATTTAATTTTAAAATTTGATGTGACACGTAATAGATGACGTGACGTTGAAATCGTCTTACGGAAAGACGAATTCAGTTTTGAATTCGCCCCCGGATGCGGGCCCCGGTCCTGCCACCGGTTCGGCCCCAGTTGCGGCCCCCAGTCCGGCAGCCGGTCCGACCACCAGGATCCGACTACCTATCCAACCGCCAAGATCCTGTCACCGGTCTAGTCCCAGTCATGTCACAGACCCGATCGCCGGTCTGATCGTCGGGGTCCTGCCACCGATCCTGAGCAAGGGATTGGACTGACACCGGCTGTCGACCGAACTGGTACCGGGCTAGCAACCGAATAGTATCGACATGATGATTATTTTTTATTTTTTTTATTTTTTAAAAATTTTTATACTATATTATAAAAATTATAATATATAATATAATAAATTATAATATATTCATTATATTTTAGAATATAAAATAATTAATATAATATAATATATATTAATATATTATTATAATATCTTTTAATTAATATTATTTTCAATTAATATTATTTTTAGTTAAATTATTATTAATTTTAAATTAATATTATTTTTATATAGTTAATTAATATTATTTTTAATTAATATTATTTTAAAATAATATAATAATTAATATTATCAAAAAATAATATATAAAATTTTAATTAATACTAATTTTTTATTTATTATTTATTTATTTAAGATTAAAATTTATTAATTTTATTTAAAAATAATAATAATATTTATAAAATTATAAAAAAAATGGTTTTGAAGTTGTCCGTTGGAATGATGAATTCAAAACTGAATTCGTCCTTCCATAAGATGAGTTCAACATCACGTCCATTTATTACGTGTCATATCAAATTTTAAAATTAAATTAAAAAAATATCAATTTATAAGGATTTTCGATGAATCCAACTTCGTTTTTTAAAATGACGAACTTAGATGCCCCGTCTCCGCCACGTCGACAAAAATCATCTATTTCAATAAATATATCATGAAATATCTATTTTTATAATTTTTTATTTAAAAAATATTAATTTTAAAAAAATTCCAAGAACATGGCACCATGTACTTGTATAAATAGCCAACCAAATAGTATCAATTTAACTAGAAATTATTGGATATGAATATAATAAAAACAAATCTCAGGCAAAATCTTATAATTTATTCAGAAAAAACTTTTCTCCCGTACAGCTCCTCTCTATTTCCCTCGATAGGCACAAGAATATTGCAGTCTGATAGCCAACCAAACAACACCAACTTAGCGTGCAAGTCACAACCGCCCGTGACCAAGCGGCACCACTGAAGAAAGTCAAACAGCCGTACGCTTTATTTCCTGTCATTTAGTTCCATATTTTTTTACCATTGGCATAACCGCTTTAGCCCTGGCCAGCCAACAAATTATAGGTTAACAATTAAGGCGGTAGCCAATTGATCGGGATTTAAATTTTTTATTTATCGATCATGGATTCGATGTATATTTTTTATGGATAACTCGATTAAATTCAGGATACGTCCTGAATACACGTGATCGAGATAAAAAGAGAGTATACTACTCCATCGATTTAGCAGGATCAGGCTAACGTACTCATCTATGATAGGAAGGGTATGCGAAAAACATGCGACCCGAATCGAACATGGTCTGATGGAGAGGGGATCCCAGTAAGGATAGCTACAACAAGATTTATCCCTCCCTTTTTTTTATTTATTAAAAAAAAATAGGTTAAAACGGTTCTACCATATAAGAAAATTCAATAAAATATTATTATATTATTTTAAATAGAATTAATTTTTTATAAAAATTAAATTAAAAATGATTAATCATGATTAGCCATCTACTTTCATATAAACTTTTGAGCTGAGCCATAAGTTTTGATATTTTTATTATTAGAAAATGATATGACGATGTTGTTGGAGTTATGCACAGTAGATTGGATCACTTTAGATTTATGAATCAATATTCTATTTCATCGAGATATTTTATCGAATATGTTACGGGCATAATTAACAAGCATAAGACAAATAAGAAATTTACGTAGTTCTACAAATCTGCCTATATCCATACAGAGAATGAGCAATCCACTATATAATCATCCCGAAATTGGATACAAAGGTGATACAAATATCCAAATAAAATGATTCCAAAATAATCATAAAAAAGGCATAAATAAATCACAGCAATAAATCAAACGAATAATACATTTTTCGGCCTTGGCTGCGAATCAAGAAAGGATAATCTGAGAGATGGATCAATACCTCTCGATCATGATAATTGATCAAAAGAAAGATACTTCTCTAGGCAGTGAAGAACAAAATAAAAGGTGCCTTCAGTAATCGGAGCACAAATAAATCGGGGACCAAGCAAGTGGGACCAAAGAGTTGCAACAAATAGAGAGCAATCTAAACTTACGAGGCTTCACAAAATCGAGGGCTTCATACTCCTTTTAAAAGGAAACAATAAAGAAAAGTCCAATCGAAGAATGCCAGAGTTCTCTGAGATAAAGTCCAAATCGAAGAAGAGTCCCAGATAAAAAAAATTTTCTATCCATCCCAAACTCTACCGAAGAAGGAATTCTATTCGAAGAAGAAAATTTTCAGTCTCCAAATTGTTATTATTTGGAGCAACAATAATGACAATCCTTCTTGTGATAAATTATATATCTCTATCAAATATGGATTATCAAACCTCCTCTTAAATACAAGTCTTGAAGGGCATCATCAAGTGCTCTCTCATTAATTTTCTCTTTGACAGTCTCAGTATCTTCTAGAATTGTATCCATACCTTTGAGGGCTATTATTATACCCTCCTTGACCGACAAATATTTTATTCTTGCCTTCCATAGTACAAAATCACCTGTGCCATCAAACATTGCTACTTCATGTCTTGTGGTAGTGAAATGAAAAACAACAATCTCATGAGCTATTGAAGAACTTTATTGCCCATCAAATGCTATCCAAATGCTCCAATACTAATTATTGGAATTGCACGTAGCGGATTTGATCGCTTTAAGCTTTTGAATTAATATTCTATCTCATAGAGACATTTTACGAAACACATCATAAGTATATTTAACAAGCACAAGAAAGATAAAAAATTTATGTGGTTTAAATTTGCCTACACCACAGAGAGGAGGAGCAATCCACTATATAATCATCCCAAAATTGGGTACAAAGGTGATACAAATATCCAAATAAAAGGATTCTAAAATAATTACAAAAGAGGAATAAATAAATCACAACAATAATCCAAACGGACAATATATTTCTCGACCTTGGCTATGAATTAAGAGAAGATAATCTAATAGATGGATCAATACCTTCTTGGCCATGGCAATCAATTTGGAGAAAAATACTTCTCCAGGCAGTGAAGAATGAAATAATATGTGTGGTGTAGAATGTAAAATGAAACTATGCAACCCTAATGGAGATTAGCAAATGATTAACCAAGCAATTTCCTATTTGCATATAAACAACTCAACATAAACTAACAAAGAGATCTAGTGAAGAAGCTCGAAGGATCTAACATAAACCTAGTGATCGAAACTCTTAGAATAAGAAAGGAATATGACCAGAAGAGAACCACGCAAGCCAAGCTAGGTCTAATTTAACATTGCAGACTTAATCAACACTAGACATACCTGACATTGGCCCTTCAATTAGAATAGATTCACTCTTGAAAAGGTCTCCCGGATGACATGAACATAATACCACTGAAGGCCCCTCTTGTTTTCTGGATCTATGGCAAGTAAACCTTCCTCTTGAAGCCAGAATCCCGGAGAACCCTGCAATAAAGAAACCCTAAGATGAGTGACTTAACAAGCAATCAACTAGAGAAAAGAAAGAAGGATGGAAGAGGCATTGAAGGAGATCCATCTTGGCGTCATGGTGGAATGCTTGAAGTGAAGTAGGTTGGTCGCCTTGTGATGATCTTCTTGATTCACCCTTGAACGCTGGAGCTAGTTTGAAGTTATGAAAGAAGAGAAAGTCTTTGGCGTTGGGAATGGAAGAAGGAAAGATTAGGGTTGGCGTGGAGGAAGATAAAGGCTAAGCTACCACATAGACACATAGGAAAAAAAATACATAGAAGAAAAAATACCAACTTCATTCATTAACCATCCTTTTCAATGGGGCATCCCATAGCTTAAATAGAAGCCTTACAATATTTTTAAAATTTGAAAACCCATAGGATTAGGAGGATTACAAGGGGGGTTGGAGGATATGGTGGCATTTGTTGCTTGAAATGTGGGGAGTTGGAGGATATGGTGGCATTTGTTGCTTGAAACTCCTTCAAAGCTTGACATGTGGCGCAAGGTGGGGACCACTTGATGAGGTGGCGGTGTCCTTTGGAGCTCTTGACATGTGGCATAAAGTGGGGACCACTTGTTGAGATGGCGACATCCATTGGAGCTTTTGACATGTGGCACAAGGTGGGGGTCACTTGATGAGGTGGCTTCTTCTTGTCTTGATGCTTCATGGACTCATGGATTGGGCTTGATTTAACTGGACCCAACTCTCAATTGCAGGGTTAACTAAGATATTAAACCAGACCCAACATGGACTCGAAATTAACTACAAGATTATTTGGACTCAAAAAAAGAAAATTTACAGGACTTCTCTTTTTCTACTCCAACCACAAGGACTCGGACTTGACCTGAATTGGTTGGAGTCTTTTCCTGATTCTAGTGCAGTCTTTTCCTGATTCTAGTGCCCACATCAATGTGCCTTCAACAGTCAGAGTACAAACAGATCGAGGACTAAAAGAGTGGGACCAAAGGATTGCAATGAATAAAGAGCAATTAGGACTTAGGGGCTTCATAGAATTGAGGGCCTTATACTTTTTTTAAAGAAAAATAACGAAGGAGAGTCCGGATCAAAGAACAAAGGAGTTCTCCGAGATGAAGTCCAAATCGAAGAAGAGTTTCAAACAAAAAAACTTTTCTATCCGTCCCAAACTCTATCAGAGAAAGAAACCCATCTAAAGAAAAAAACTTTTGATCCCCAAATTGTTGTTATTTGAAGCAACAGTAATAATAGATGTTTTATTAGATTGTCCCAAATCCACGTAATAAAATAGTTCTTACTAATAACTTCTGCAATGTAATAATAACTTCTGCAATGTAATGCACTATTCATATTGCCTCATAAATGGATTTTAAAATAAAACAAAAACTAAGATATGCATGCCCTTGGGTTATGTTTCGTTGCTAGAAGGGTGAGAGGATTTCATTAATAAAACAGATAAAGTTTTACACCCCTGTTTTCATGAAAAAGAAAAAGTTATAAATATTTACCTTGTTACCAAATCTAATAGGGTTAATGACTAAAAAAATTTATACAATTTAAAATTTTTAAATCTAGCATATTCTATAAATTTTTTCAATCGATCATATATACTTTTCAATTTGTTTCAATAACATCATGCCATCAATCGAGGGTGATGTTTCACCGTTAAAGTACTGATGTGGATTGTATTGGCACCTAATGTGCTATCCACGTAGACCACCCTCGCTCTCCTCCCCTAGCCAAAATCCACCCAGAAAGAAGGCAACTGAGAGATTGAATAGAGATGGAACTGGGTAAAAAGAGGGAGGAACAAAATCTTCAGTTCATAACAAGTATTCCCTGATATGAGAGCTTAAACAGCACACAGCTCTTTGCTGTTTTACTATTATTATTAGATTGATAAATATAGGAAAGATATGAGAACAAATCTCATTAACCTGTAGGCTATATAATGGCATCAAACCTTCAAAGAGCAAAGAATAAGCTAAGAGCAAAGCAATTGTGCATTTGTGGTGCTAGTTTTGGTGGCTTATCGAGCTTTTGTGTGAGAGTTTGTGTTATTAGATAAAAAGCATGTCTCTCAACTAGTGGGAGAAGCAAGGGAAGAAGAGCAAGCTATTTTTGATGGAGAGAGTAAGAAGCAAAGGAGGGGTTGGTTTTGGAGACCAGGTGGAGCTTGAGCCCCCTGACCGCTACTTCCACATTATCTCCTTTATGTGCGGTGGTGGTGATGAAGGAGGCTCCTTTGAGATCGCCTACGTGGCCATAATTGTAAGAACCAAGTTTTTGGGCCGAAGTCGGCAGGCCTAGTAGACTTCAACTCAATACAAAAAAAAGAGAGAGAACGGCCATGGAGAACTGGAACAAGGGACAGAGTCCTATTTATCCGGCCACCAAAATCATTGGAATACCGGGAAGGAGGGTTGTGAAGAGATTGGGGTTGGCTGGTGGAGAGTCATGGAAGGGAGGGGGACTCGTCAACCGACGTTGTTTTCCGTACGGTGAGGGGAACTCCATCATTTCTTCTCTTTAAAACCTCTCCCATCATCTTGTTCTTCCGTCGATCTTTCCCTCTTCTCCACTAGCCGACTTCTCCTGGACTGTCGTCATGATTTCCAACCACCATCTCCTTCCTGATCTCATCGCGGAGTGGTTGGGGTTGCCGCCGATCCCGCCGTTCTACGTTCTGAACCGGATGGTTGCGGCGATGATGCGAGGCATAACTTTGGCTTGTCTCTAGCGACAATTGCCTCTGGCATCGTCGCCGGCTGGAAGCATTGGCCACGAGCAAAGGAAGTTTACTTGCAAGGAGGATGGCTGAGAATGAGTCCAAGCCGAAGGGGATACCGTCATCTCAAGGATGATTTTCCCTATTTTGGGCCATGCAGGAGAAGAGAAGAAGAAGAGGAAAGGAAGAGGAGAAAAGAAAAGAAAAAAAGAGAGGGGGAGACCTTGTTCAGCGAAGATGAAGGAGAGGAGAGGGGAATGGAAAAAGAAAAAGAGGAAGAAGAGGAAAGAAGGAAAGAAAGGAAAAAGGAAAAAAAGAAGGAAAAAGAAAAAAGAAAAGAAAAGGAAAAAAAAAGAAGGGAAAAGAAAAAAAGAAAAGGAAAAAGAAAAGAAAAAAGAAGAGAGAAAAAGGAGAGAGAAAGAAAATTAATAATAAATACTAAAGGGATAGATCGAAAAGTCTTTTTCTCTTAGAATTGGTGAAGTAAAGGTATCAACAAGAGGATCACCGATGAAATTCGGATAAAAGAATTTTGGGTTTACAATATTTTTAGGATTATTCATTTACATTAAAAATTATTATTGTAGGGGCCATCCTTCTTAACAGAAGGGCATTGTGTGGGTTCCGGGTACGAACCAATATCAGGCATGTTAGTTGTCGCTAGTAAGGTAAGGATTTCTGGACATGATCACCAGTTGTATATATACTTCTTACATGACATGATTTGATCCGAGTATATGAGCATTGGCATGCATGATTATTTTGCCATGATATAGTTTAACTTTTTATGATGGATAGTATGATTGATGTTATTATTGTTTATGTTCATGTGTACCATATTTCATCAAACAAAATTTTTTTTGGATTGGTTGGACCATGATGCCGGTCATTGAAAAATGGTAAATGACATAATTTAACAAATGATGTGAAAAGGCAAGTGTTAATCAAGAGAATATAGTATTTGGACTAGCAATGCAATGATATTGTGGTTACTGAGATTGTCAGTCATAGGCTGAAGTGTGACACTGAGATTGACAGTCACAGGCTGAAGTGTAACACTGAAATTGCTAGTCATGGGCTGAAGCATGATCGTGGTTAGTCTAGAACCCTAAAGAAGAAGGATAACTAATGAAAACATAAAAGAAAAATATAATATTATCAAACATTTTGTTATACTTGACATTTGAGTTATTTTGGTTACATGGTTTGATAAACTATTATTTTTTAGCTATTTTTAAATTATACTATTATTGATGTGACTGTTTGGAGACCTTACTGTGCTGTAAAGCTCACTCTTTACTTTTTGATTTTTTCCAGAAACTCGGGATGCATAGCAAGGATCGGGTTGGACATGAGATTGAACATCAATTTTTAGATGGTTTAGTTAGTTTTGTTTAATTAATTTGGTTGCTGATAGTTATAATGAATCAATGGGTCATTTAGTGATTTTTGATTTGAATAAATGAATTATTTAGTTATATTTAAATTTTTAAATAATGTTGGTATAATTGCTATGATTTTAATGAAGTAACTCTTATGTACCTAGGCCTGGCATGATCTATAGAATAAAATCTAGGGTTATGTGGCCGGTCACATAGCTGATTCTGGTGCTGGATTCGGTGCGTGATAATAGTGGTATCAGTCTTAGATGGCCCACTCGCCGAAGAGGGCAACGACGCTGAGGTGCAGCAAAGGGAGGAGTGGACCTCGAAGTTATAGCTTATTGCGGCCGACCTAGATATCGGCTTCACCAACGACAAGAGAGGTAGGCTCGGAATGGAGGATTGGGAGGCTATCTTCTTGGAGCTCACTGTCTCCCCCGGCCAAGATCAGATATTTCTTTACTGATCATGAGTGACAATGATGACCCCACCAACTTCTTCGCCCTCTCCTCCACCAGTGGCCCCAGTAACGGTTTGAGGCAGCAACTTCAATTCTCCCCAGTTTCGGTCGAATTCAATGACCGTAGTGCTGGTTTGGGGTTTGGTAGGCTCGCCGATCTAGTCTTCAGCCTCAAAACTATAGGAGGGATGGATGAAGCCCTGTCGATCTACACTTCCACCATCACTCTTCCCCCCACTCCTCCTTTCTCTCCTTCGAACCTTTCTTCAAGCGGCGGGGGGCTTTCTCTTTTGAGCAGCAATAGCAACACCAGTAGCCACAGAATTCCTTTTTCACCGCCAAGCACCGTCATCCAAGATCTCATCTTTAGCTATCAACCCAGCCATATTCTGTTTCCATCTTCATCTCGTCGGAAGCTTACCGCCCCTTTGACCTCGAGCTTGCATATGGCACACTCGTCTTTTGGGCTGGCTGCCTTAATATTTCATTTGAATTCGATATCATGAACCTTGACAACTTCAATCCCTTGGCGATCCATAGCTTGGTTGACGCACCCATTGCCATGAACCTCCCCGTTGCTCGGTGCACAACCTATCCCTAACCTTTCTCCATCTCATGAAGCAGCTCACCCCAAAGGTTGCGATATCGGTAGACATCGAGTATGACCGCTGCAACTCTTTCGTTGATGGCTGACCTAAAATCCTACATGACGGAGGAGAGAAGGGAATCAGAGAGAAAGCGTAAAGGACAAAAAACTTTTCATCATCAGAATAGCAAGTTTTTTAAACATCGTCGGTCCACATGGATAGCACATCAGGTACCAACACATTTATATCAGTGCTTTAACAGCGAAATATCATTCTGCTTGACAGCATAATATTATTGAAACAAATTAAAAAGTATACATGATCGATTAAAAAAAAATTAAAGGATATAGTAAAATTGAAATCCTAAATTATATGGAAGTTTTTTTTGATCGTTAACCCAATCTAATATTGGGCTAGCTAGGCTCACACAAAATAGAATATTTTACTCCAACCCCAAATCCGTCAGTTACACCAATCCTCTTTTGCCTTGCTGGATATGGTAAAATCGCCAATCCTCTTTTGCCTTGCTGGATATCGTAAAATCTAACAGCCAACGTACACCCAATAGCATCCCTCTATTTCTTTTGGTACTGCAAGCGTTCTCTCTCCTTTCTGTATCTTGACTTTCTCGTTATTGTTTCTTGTTTGAGACAAATGAAGCATGTCGAATAAATGCTTCGAATCTTCACGTATCTCTAAGCATATATATATATATATACTTTGTATCTCTCCAAAGAAGAAAATATCTATCATTTTTAATTTTAAAATCAATAATCAAGCATGAAGATTCACGTTATTGATCATAATACATGCTTCTATAGAAATATCAAAATATCAAAAATCACGTATTTTAGTGATCTCTCAGTTATGTATTAAGTAGATACATGTGCATCATAACTAGCATGCTCCTAAGCATATCATATTATTTCTAGCTCTCATGTTTGGAAGGAAGCATCGAAAAAAAATTAAGGGATGTTTTTTTGCATTTACACGAGGGAAAGTTTGGACCAGGATGAACTTTTCTGAGCAATGGGACCAGGGTAAACTTGCTTGCCAGAAATTTTCTCTTCTTCCCGTATAACTCACCATGATTCTTTATGGTTTTGCTGATTGATCACTCCCTAAATTGAGAATAATAAAACCTCCAAGATATGCTCAAATGCATTCATCTTGATCAAACTTAAATGGTTTTATCAAGAAGGAATACAACAAAATCAACAACAACCACCAGAATTCTATGGCCTTTCCTCTTTGATTATAATCATGAAAGAATACATGCTGGGCAGTGCATGTCACTTGCACCAGCTGAATTCTCTTTTTGCCTCTGCTTTGTTATTCATTGATCCTATCATGAATACGAAACTACAACAAATTGCAATCAGAGTAATATTGTGATAATAATTGAATAAAGTTTAATGAAATACAAGATTATGGCATCTCTTGTCACAAGGATATGGGCAGTCTATTGCCTTGACTTCACCTCGATCAAAGTACCAGTCACCAACCGAGTTTGCAATCCCCTGTACATGAACAGTCAATGTAAAGATATTGGGTGCAATGAGGACTCTAAACATCCGTGAAACAGAAATGGAGATAGAATTATGGTTTCATAGCTGAAGTACCTAAGAACGTGTTCATGTAGAAGGCTAAAAAACATAGTTTTCCATCTTACTTATTTTTTTACAACATCAAGAGATTCTTTTTTTCTTTTTGACGGAAGATCAAGAGAATCTAAATACCAAAACATCAAAATTTATATTTAAAGGCAACAGATCTAGCAGCAGTCGCATCTCAATCTTTCCCAAGCAAGCATACATATGGGTGTACACATCTGCTCATGTTTAATTTGTACACGTTTAAAATGTTGATTTGATCCTGGAGAATGATCATTCTGAGTATAAGATCTTGGAATTTTCGGAATTTCAGCTCCTCCATTTTTTGACATGTCCTTGAAAAGAAAAAATTGAAGAGATTTAAGATATTAATGCAGGAGAAAAGGAAACGTTGCTCCACCGCTCCACATTTTTTGCTGCCACTAAGCTCCTTACAACACGCTAACCAATCTCAGCATAGCTTTGAACAGTCACAGCAGATTTTAGCAGCCATAAAACTAGTCTCCCTTTTAAGATGAGAATCTTCCTCATTTCTTTGGGTTGTTTGCATGTCAAGCAATTAATGTTTGGATCTTCCAAAAAAAACTAAGGGGAAAAAATGATAATCGTCTAGAATCAGCCTTGCCCATCAGAAATTGCCATGGATAAATAGAATATGAATGTTCCATGAATTGAAATTTGTTTTGGATTCTGCTAACCCTATTAAAGATAAGCATCAATTAGATCATTTGATAGTATGCTCCTATCAAGAAAAACATAATTATGAAGCTGCAGTCACATTAAATTCTGGTCTTGAAATTCTTCTGCAAAGGATTTACCTATTCTAGGAAATAGCTGACTTAAAAGGAAAAAAAAAATTGAGAAATGTATGCGGTTTAACTTATTACTCCATCTTCCACTCAACAGATGGTATCATGCGCTACCAGGAAATTCATCTCTTAACACTGTAAATAAGGAGATAGTTCGAATACAGGGAGATAATTAGCATGTTTAATTTTCTCAAATCTCTATCAATTGCATGGAAATAGTTTTTAATATTCTAGCATTTTCCTAGATGACCAAGTTATCTCTGACCAGAAATGAATACCAAATATACTCATACCTTGTTTTGGATTGTTGGAGAGTTATCTCCATACCATGTATCCTGCCTCTCTGATTGGCAATGAGCAAAGCATGAATTAATAAATAACCCATTTTGCCGGGAATTTGAGAACCCTTTTGTGGCGTCTAGCATTTGGTTCCTGAAGCCTGAACAATAACATGTATGAATTACATGTTTGTACTGATCGCTGTCGATTAAAACAAGCAGTAACAAAGAACCAAATCAGTACCTTGAAGAAACTTTATTTGATCATCACTGCATTTTGCATAATTAAATTTGCATGCTTGCCAATAACCTTTAGGATCAGCAATCTTGGTGGTCAAGCTTTCCTGAATCTGATGATGTAACGAAGATGGAAGAACAACTTGTTAGAACAGAAACAAACAATTTCTCAAAATAAAAAGGAAGAAAAAAAAGAATGGAAGCAAGCAATCTAGCAGTTCCTACATTTTCATAAGTCCATATATATTGATAAATCCAAAAGAAAATTTAATTTAATTTCATTAGATAATAAACAAGCAACATATGGAGCCCCGCTAGATTGAAGTCACTACAAACTCTACCATCGGTCTGTGAACTAACTTGCTATTAAAAATGACCCATACTGCAGGGCTAAACTGGAATATACCTGCCATACATCATATGCTGCATTCAAAAGAAAAGTTGGAGTCTGAATATTGCTCAATAAGTTCTGCGGAAAGAAGCACTGCAAAGAAAAAAAAGGGAAAAAAAGTTTTGATCACACTGTTTCTTAGTAGTTCTGTATGAACATCTTTAGCGGGGAAACCAAAATTACCGAAGTTGCATCCATCTTGGCAGTACAAGTTCCTGGCAAATTCTTGGCCACTCCCTTTCATAAGTAGGGAAAAAAGATGTCAGCATAACGAGATCATAAGCAAATTCTTGCTACCCATAAAGATTGAGAACCATAAAGACGTGCACACTGTGCAAATATTAATGTCATCGTTGAGAATGAAGCACACTTTCAATTATCATCATATTATATGAAGCATGGTTATTGAATGAAACATCCACTTTAGTATCTCTTTTATCTACTCCTACCGTCCCCGAACACAAAATGAGAGTAATGATGATGAGATTACCTGCAGAGTTACTACACCTTCGTAGAAGGATCTTAGAGTGTGCCCACCAGCTACATCAGTACTGCAATTCATATAGAAACGAATAAATATAGCAGACATTCAAACAAATACTAGTAAAAGGCAGACTCGATCATTTATCAATTTTTAATGTATCACAAGAGTGTCTGTTCGTATAATCACGGAAGATTGCAAAGTCATTCAGAAAAAGATAGAATAAAGTAAATAAAATATTTTTTGGCAAGCAATGAAGATTTGTTTTATAATAAGTAAAGAGTTGAGTCACACGCATCAAGGAACAATCCAGCATCAGCTAGGCACTTGACTTTAGTGTTTCCTGGAAATAATGTCCGAAACTCATCACAGTGCAGTATGGAAGCCAGACCCCCAGCAGAGCATCCAGTAAGAAAGACCTGGAAACATCAATTATATAAAATCAGGAATGAATTTGAAATCATGTCCAGAATCACTTATAGGAGTAAGATTAAAAGAAAAAACTGGTGGGCTGAATGCATTCCTTTTGACATCAGGTCTTCCACTGCAGCTGAAAAGATTCGTTGTCCTCGAAAAAAGGCCAGCAGCCTATATATATATATATATATATACAGCCCAAAAAATTATAACGGTCAGTATACGTGTATATATGTATGTATGCAATATGAAATCATTACTTCATACAAATTGTTTTGGCCGAAATTAAAATGTATAATCATAGAAGACTAGTCACACCATTATGAGTCTATTTACCATGGATACTATATTGCAGTTCCTATCAATGAACTTGCAATGAGATTTAGAAGCGATCCCACTAACCTCATTATAGCCTTCACCTGCAAATGATGCACCATCACAGTAGCGAATTCTGACTCTGTTCCAGTCGTAGAAGTCTGGAAGCATTATGACCAAGATGGACATGATGTTGAGTCATATCGACCAACCACCAAGAGCTTATTTCCTCAAGTAGAAAAGCTACAGAACTGAACAAAAAGGTAAGGGTTTTGGTCAAAGATTACCTGGATTTTCTTCAGGTTTGTTGCTCAATATTCCGGTAAACGGTATCTGTTTCTCCATGAAGTTTGATGAACCACGATGGGTTGTTTTGTGATATACACATGTACGGATATCATTGCACCAGCCTCCCCCCTAAAGCATTAAAGATGGTATTTTAAGCAGAAGTTAATGAATGCTCGGCACTTAGTTGCATCATGTTGGTGTATGATCAGTGTGACCTCTACTACTAGCATGCTGAAGGCAACATGTAATAAAACTTGTAACTTTTGAACTGCAAGTTCCTTTTTAAACTTTTAACCGTAAGTCATTCACCTCTAATTCAAGGAGCCAATTGTTTGCTCCTGATCCAGACCCTGGATGCAGGTGGTAAGCACCTGGTGTTCCATCCAAACAGACTGCACAAACCCAAAAAGATAGAACGATCAACGAGTAATTATCTGTTTCATTGTTTAGACCGTGTTAATTTCCTGCATTCTAGGCCTATAGACGGTTCCAAAGAAGAATAAGATATCATCAGAAAGCTTCTGACATAGGAAATGATAAAATTCCATGTAACAGAAACAGAACCATGAAGAGGAGAAATATGTCTCTGAGAATCATTACATCGTCGCACATACAAATCTCGTGATCTAGCATCGCACAACAAACTTGATCATGTTAAAAAGAATGAAAATGTTTGTGTATACATGTATGTATATATTTTTAAGACCAAGAAACCTAAATCGTGGACCATGAAAGATAACTTAGAAAGACAAGGTATTTCCGGAAAAAAAAAAAAAAAAATATCAAAAGATAGACATGATGGAAATCATGGGGGCCAGCAAACTGACCCCTTTTTTTAACAAAAATGAATTAAATAAAAAAAAAATCTTTAAATTGACTTTTTTTTTTTTTTGGATAAAAAATTGACCTCTTCAGATACCAAAAAAAAAAAATAATAATAACAGAAAGGCAGTCATGGTGACCACAAAACGTCAAACGAGCACTAAAAATTTGAAGATATACTTACTGGCAAATTATTTTTAAAACTTAAAAGAAGAAATAAAAGCGGAACATTCACAAAGAGATAAGGAGCAGCATACCAAAAATGAATATACACAATACATTTCTCGGCATCATGTCTTGTTTAAAATAAAATCAAAAGACCGTTTTAACAGATTACAAAATGATTTTGAAAAACATTTATTTAAAAAAGATCTTGATCAAAAGCATCGATTTTTATAAAAATAAAAATAATATAAAAAAAAAAAACTCTTGGGCAAACGCGGCCGAAGGGCCGTTGGGAGATGAAGGCAAGATCTACAGATGGGGCAATGTGGAAGCATGCCAGTGAGAAATTACTTAAGCAAAGGGCCCTGTAATCAAACAATCGTTTGTTTACAATCGAACGAGGGTAGATTACAAAGGGGCTTTTTTTAAAAGATCGAAGCTGAACGTTGTATTGAGCAATAATTGTAGCACATTTAGTATTGATTAGATACAAACGCCAAGCCAATCTATGAGAAAACGCTTCGAATTAGAATTGGAACGTCAAAATTAGAAACAAGTCCTTGCACAAGTGCGGATGTAGAAAAGTTTCAAATCTTGGCGCAAGCCTGGATTTAGGAGGACTAGAAGTCTTGGTTCTATTTGCAAGTCCATCTCCAATTTTTTTTTTTTTTTAGTAATGGCTTTTCCTAAGAGCAATTAATCTTTACCTGATTAACGCAGAGTTGATCGGAAATTTTCTTGATGATGTAACGAAAAATGATTAAATATGACGAAGAACATGCTCTTCATAGTCTTTAAATAATTTTGATTCCCGCGTGCACCACCAATCCATTTCTGAATGGAGCATCACATGAAAGGACAAACATACCGCTAAGATGGTAGTTCGATGGTAAAGATCTTACTTTACTATCAATAGGTCGGCGGTTTGAGACATGATCCTGCGAGTGACTCAATTAAATCCAAAATTTTTTTATGATCCTGCGAGTGACTCAATTAAATCCATAATTAATCGGGGTCTCTTTCTTGTTCTACTGATCGACGTCCGAGTGAGAAGTCAGGATATCTTTCTTTGTTCCCGATCTACTATCCGACATCTACTAGCCGACGTCTTGTGGTGTCAACAGTGAGAAGTCAGGATATCTTTCTTTGTTCCCGATCTACTATCCGACATCTACTAGCCGACGTCTTAGTGGTGTCATGTTGACGTCTTAGTAGTGTCAGGTTCTTTGTTCTACTACTCGACGTCCGAGTGAGAAGTCAGGATCTCTTTCTTTGTTCCCGATCTACTAGCCGACGTCTTAGTGGTGTCAGGTTGACCGGTAGGAAGGTTTCTTTGTTCTACTAGTCGACGTCCGAGTGAGAAGTCAGGATCTCTTTCTTTGTTCCCGATCTACTAGCCGACGTCTTAGTGGTGTCAGGTTGACGTCTTAGTGGTGTCAGGTTGACCTACTCATTATTAGGTAGGAAGAGACTGTGCAAATCTGAGTGTCTCGTATTGAACATTACCTGGCAGGAGCCTGCAGGGTAGCTACACCGGAATTTATCATCCTATTCATTTTTTTTATCCAAAAAAAAAAAAAAAAAAGCAAACATGTTCTTACATGGAACCACTAATCCATTCTCATTATCATGATATTTTTTTTTTTACGGGGCTATACAGAAATCATTGTCAGACATGTCTATCGTGAAGCCAACTCGATTACCCGACGGATGATTTTTTTTGTGATAAATCATCCGAAAAAAAATATCTTGATATATTTCCGAGAATATGTTTGTGTATTTTAAACATATTTTGTTATCTAACTTTTCTGGTTGTATTTATTTCGGTATGGTATATGATTCGATGGAAAAAAAAAAAAAAAAAATGATCAGGTGGTTGAGCCTTAATGATGTTCATGGTCTTTCGTTTCATTGGATTATCCACCATCCTTGGGATGTTTGGATCCGGGAGTTCAGTTTCACCAGCCATCACCCTCAGGACATCTAATTATTACCGGGACCGAGTCCAGATGGACCCCCGCCAAATCCTACGGTTCACACGCCACGATAAGCAGAGATCAGTTTCCACTAAGATTTGTCGCTGGTGTAAGATTTTTTCTCAGCGTTGAAAATGTCACCTCCTAGAGATCAAATCAATCCCCACCGCCAGATGCACGCTTTTCCCTCCGAATCACGTGGGATAGGAATTTCCCATGCCCGTGCATTAATGAACGGTGGATTTCTCCCTATTAAATTTCGGGGAAAAAAAATTAAATTCGTGAATCGTGATATATAAATCTTTATTGGATCCGAAGCCACGCTTCACTAACCCCACCATCCATGGCGGTTATGGCGCATTTCGGAGCGAGCATTCCCTGCTTTCTCCGGTGGGCATAAAAAAATTGCACCATGTTCTCGTGCAAACAGTAGGTTGCCAAAGAGGGATCTTTCATTCCCCTAACCTCAAAAAAAAAAAAAAAAAAAAAAAAAAAAAAAAAAAATCTCCCCGTACAGCTTTTCCTGCTTCCTTCGGTGGGCATAAAAATGTTGCACCATGTTCTCGTGCAAACGGCCAACCATGCGACACCAAGTTAGCGGGCAACACACGGCGCGCTGACACCATGAGGCAGAAGCGAACAAAGCATAGCAGCTGTTGGAGCATCCACCCGCATAAGCCATGTGCAAACACACAATGCCATGGGGATGGACCGGAACATCGCTCATCTCGATCCATAAAAAAAGTTTCTGAATACTTTGCCACGCAGGCAGCACTCAATCAACAATAAAATTTATTTCTTAATAAACAAGTCGAAAATTAAAATAATAAAATCCATAGAGATATCGACAATATCACGAAGAAAATAATACACCATCTCTCCCCAGTATACTTCCTTGAATCTAGACAAAAATAATAGTAAGTCACTTTCGATGATAAGATGTTCGGGTTGTAAAATTCTGTAAGTATAAATAATTCTTGTTCAAGCATATCCAAATTTTATCAAAAAAATCGATTCATCGAGATAGCTCCTTCCTACCGGATTTTTTTTTAAAATAATACTAAAAAATAATCCAAAAATAGATATCGTACCGTATATTTATGGAAATATGTGTTATTGATTGACATGGACACGCTGTGCCAAAAATACCTGCCACGTGGCATGCGGATTGCCAGTTGGGTTGAAATCGTCTTTTCACGCTGAGAGCCGCCCCTAGCCACAATACATGGCTGTGAGAATCTTCTTTGAGAAATCATCTTTGCCACGGACGATTTTAACTCAGCCAATTTCTAAATATTCTTTTGAAAAACGAATTCAAAAAATTATGAATGATTTCGTAATTAAATGAATGGTATTTTCGTAATTAATTAAACATTACGAAAGGTATTTTAGAAATTAATTATTCGCGGCTGATTTTAAAAAATTAACTCCCAAAATATCTTTCATAAAGTTTGGTTTAATTACGAAAATATCATTTATTTAACTACGAAAATGCCATTCGGAGTTTTTGAATTCGATTTTTTATAAGGCCATTTAGAAAAATAAATAAAAATCCCTCATAAATACCTCTGCACCCCATAAATATTATTTTTTAATTAAGTTTTAATCTAATAAAATTTAAACAAATATATAACAAAATTAAAAGATATTATAACATTATTAAAAAAAATTAATTAAGAAAATAATATAATAATATATTAAAATATATTTTATATTCTAAAATATAATAAATTTATTATATTATATATTATATATAGTATAAAAAAATTTTAGAAATAAAAAAAATAATCATCATGTCGACCATCTGGACGCCAACCGATACCAGTTCGATCGACAGCCCGTTGTCAGTCCGATCCCTTGCTCAAGACCGGTGGCAGGATCCCAATGACCAGACCGACGATCGGATATGTGGCATGACTGGGGCTAGACTGGTGGTAGGATCCTAGTGGTCGGACCGGTAGTCGGATCCTAGTGACCGAACGGACACCCAGACCGGCGGTCGGACCGGGGGCCGGATCGACGACCGACCGGGTCTGGCCATCAGTCAACCATCGATCCTAAGCAAGGAATCGGACTGACACCGGGCTGTTGACCGAACTAGTACCGAGCTGGTGACCGGATGGTATTGACATGGTGATTATTTTTATTTTTTTTTTTTAGATTTTTTATACTATTATATAATATATAATATATAATATAATAAATTATAATGAATTTATTATATTTTAATATAAAATATTTATTATAATATAAAATATTTATTATTATATAAATATATTATATATTTTATTATAACATTTTTTAATTAATTTATTTTCAATTAATGTTATAATATCTTTAAATTTTGTTATATTTTTTAAGATTTTATTAGATAAATAAAATTAAAAAAATAGTATTATGGGTGCAGAGGTATTCACGAAATTCAAATAACTCCGAATGGCATTTTCATAATTAAATGAATGGCATTTTCGTAATTAAACGAATGCATTTTCATAATTAAATGAGTGGCATTTTCGTAATTAAATGAATGGCATTTTCATAATTAAATGAATGGCATTTTCGTAATTAAACCAAACATTACGAAAGATATTTTGGAAATTAAATTTTTAAAATCGGATAAGAAGCGCCGAACAAATTCCAAAATGCCCTTCGTAATGTTTGGTTTAATTATGAAAATGCTATTCGTTTAATTACGAAAATTCCATTCATAGTTATTTGAATTCATTTTTCAAAAGGGTATTTAGGGAATTTAAGGAATTGGCTGGGTTGAAATCGTCTGTGGCAAAGATGATTTCAAATTGAGAAATCATCTTTGCCAAAGATGATTTCTCAGGCAGCCACGTGTCGTGGCTAGGGGCAGCTAGGGAGCGGGTGGGGGAGCCTGAAATCGTCTTTTGGAAAGACGATTTCTAAGCATGAAATCATCTTTCCCAAAGATGATTTCAACCCAGCTGGCAACCGCCTACAACGTGGCAGGTTTTGGCACCGCGTGTCCACGTCAGCCAAAAACCTATTTCCATAAATATACGATACGATACCTATTTTGAAATTTTTTAGCATTATTTAAAAAATTCCCTTCCTACCATCATGAATCCTGTTAGGATATGTCGGTTCAAGCATGGGCCAGCTACCGGTTCGACCGCTCACGCAACCCCTCCCGAGCCAGACACTTCAAACGGGAGCCTAGAGGAAGCCAAGTGAATGGGCGAAGCGATGACATGGTGTCCACCACATCATAGACCGTCTTCGGCCTTAGCCGAAGACACTGGCCCGAAGTCGAAGACATCGGCCCGAAGCAAAATGGTCCGAAGACGATGCCGACACCACCTTACATTCACCCTGAAAAGAACAGCTGCACCACGAACATCAGAGGTGTCTTCGGACTATCCCAGGAAAAACAGGACGAAGACACCTCTCCAGTCCAGCAACTGTCCCTCCTGAAGAAAAGGCCCGAAGGTGAATATTTAACCAACCTCAAGCCCACGTGAACATGGGCGCGACGGTTACGATCAACTATCTGGTCATCACCTCCGAATCATAACTACTTCGAAGTGGCCACATAGCCATTAACCCCAATCGTAATGCCTCCAGCCTGACCGGTACCTCTCGACAACCGTCCACGGTTACGAGCGGATGGGAGTCGATTAGCCCCTATCTTAACCATAGGATGGGAGAGAACCGCGCGCTGGACCAGTCATTATAAATACTGGTAAGATAGGACACTCAAGGTAAGCACAACAAGATCCTAAAAAATCAAAGTCCATTCCTCGCCTCTCCCTCCTCTTCAGAATACTCCCCATCTATTGCTGGAACCCATCTCTGACTTAGGCATCGGAGTGTCCCTCGCCAGAGAAAATCCGGCCAGGGACCTATTTTGCAGGTAAACCAAGGGAGCGAACCTGCGATCCGGCAACTCTGCTCGGTCAAAGGAGATTCTACACCAACAGTTTGGCATGTCAGGTAGGGGGAAGATAGCTTAAGCATCTACTGCTAGCTCCCCTCTTCGAAAAAAAGGGGAGTCTAAAGAGGTTCTAATGGTGAAGGGAAAAACTCAAAATACCTCAGCAAGAAAGGTCGTGCTCCCTCTCAGAGGGCGACCCTGGCGGGGAACGACATTCCGCCTCCCATGCTTATCATGGGACAGTAGCAATTCGAAGCTCTTCTGAACCAAGTCAATGCTCTCACGACTATGGTCGAGAACTTTCAAGATAGGGCCCTTCAGGTGGGGCATCCGCTAGCCACCTCCAAACATAGCCACCAATCCAGGAGGAAAGCAAATTATCAACATGGGTCAACCCGCCTTTCCCTCCATGTTCAACCCTCTCCCAAGGGCCAAGCTCTCGAAACCCAAAGCCAACAGACTCGCTGCGGAGAGGAAAAGACCAGATGGTCTCTCTCTGCTTCCTCCGAGGACTCCACTCCCGAAAGGGACCCGCCGAAGGAAGCCCGCCTCGATTACAAGGGAAAGATCAAGGCCCTCGAATCAGAGGTCGTGAAGCTTCAAGACCAGAGGAACCACGATGACCTCGTGGCTTATGAGTTATGTCCTCCGTTCACCTCCTGCATCATGGCCGAAATCGTCCCCCGACACTTCAGGGTTCCTCAGATGGAGCCCTACGATGGCACCACCGACCCGCTTGATCATCTGGGCAGTTTCAAAGCCCACATGATGATTCAAGGGGCCTCGGATGTACTATACTGCCTCGCCTTCCCCGCTACTTTGAAGAAGGCAGCTCAGATGTGATACTCGAGCATACATCTAGGGACATTGATTCTTTCTCTGAACTGGAAAAATATTTGTCTTGCATTTCAGGACCTGGCACAAGACATCCCGAAATACGACACTCTATTTCTCTTTCACCAGAACGAGGAAAAAAGCCTGCGAGACTATATCTCTAGGTTCAATTCGACTACGCTCGAGATCCCTGATCTCAACGAGCACGTGGCCATGTCCGCACTGAAAAAGGGGCTCCGATCGTCCAGGCTTATTTTTTTCATGGATAAGAAGTTTTTCACAAGCTACACTGAGCTCCTATCAAGGGCTCAGAAATATGCTGACGCTGAGAAGCAAGCGGCGAATCGACGGCTAGCCGAAGGGAAACCCTCCCAAAAAAGAAGAACGGTGAGGGGCTGGGCCCTCCTGCACCCCCAACAACAACAACAATAATTCTAATTGGTGACGAAGTCCCAAGCCCAAAGCATCGGCGGGAGATTCGACTCCTACCCCCCTCAACCTTCCTAGAGAAAAAATCCTACTAGAGATAGAAAAAGAAAGCTATCTCCAATGGCCGCGTCCCATGAAGGCGTCCTCTTCTGTGAGGAATAAAAGCAAATACTACCGATTCCATCGGGACCACAGCCACGACATCGAAGAGTGCATCTAACTTAGGGATGCCATCGAAGATCTTATCAAAAGGGATTACTTGGGGCAGTACATCAATCACCAAGGATCCCAGACGGAGGCCACTGTTCCCTGAGGGCCCTGAAGAAGCTGAGCTACCAAATTAGAGGCCCACCAATGGGAACGTGGAAATGCTATATCGATCAACTAACTGGAAAAGAGCCGAAGACGATGCCCCGAAACGGCTCAAGGACAACAATGCCATACTCTTCTCTGATGATGACCTTGCAGGGTCTAACTCCCGCATGATGATCCAGTTGTAATATTGACTGTTATGGCCAACTATGATGTACGTATTTTAATCGATAATGGAAGCTCCGCAGACATCTTACTCTACAATGCATTCTCTCGGATGTGCCTACCTAAAAATAAACTACAAAGGTCCCCTCTACCGCTCACCAGCTTCGAGGGCAACCAAGTCGATGTTGAGGATGAAGTGATACTGCCCGTAACCCTCAGTGCCAAACCTCGATAGAAGACACTGCCAATTAACTTCACGGTGGTCTGAACTTTTTCGGCTTACAACATGATTTTAGGATGGCCCGCCCTGAACAAATTTCGGACCATAGTGTCAACTTATCACCTACTAATACGTTTCTCCATCAGGAATGGAGTTGGGGAAGTAATGGGAGATCATAGAACTGCACGACAGTGCCTGATAATATAGGATAAGCAATCCAATGATCCCACGACTTTGGATCAATTGGACCCGAGGGACCCGACCGTGGACTGTGGTGAACCCATGGAAAAGACCATTCCGGTACAGTTAATCGAGGAGGACCCCACCAAGGTCGTACAAATCAGAAGCATGCTTGATGAAGAAACAAAGGCAAGACTGATCTATTTTCTCATGAACAATGTCGACGTCTTCGCCTGGTCAGCTTCGGATATGCCTGAAATTCCAGCCGAAGTGATTACTCATCGACTGGAAGTTGCCCTTGAACACAAGCCGATCCGGCAAAAGAAAAGGAATTTTGCCCCAGAGAGGCAGAAAGCAATAGATGAAGAGGTGAACAAGCTCATCAAGGCGAGGCGCACTACCCTGAATGGCTGGCCAACGTGGTGATGATGAAGAAAGCTAGTGGTAAGTGGAGGACTGCATTGATTACATAGACCTCAACAAAGCTTGCCCGAAAGATAGCTTTCCCCTACCAAAGATCGACCAACTGGTTGACGCCATCGCGGGCCATCAGCTATTAAACTTCATGGATGCCTTCTTCGGATACAACCAGATCCGAATGGACCCTTGAGATGATGAAAAGATGGCCTTCATCACTAAAAAGGGCCTCTAATGCTACAAAATGATGCCGTTTGGATTGAAGAACGCTGGAGTGACGTTCTAGAGGTTGATCAATAAAGTATTCAAGAAGCAGCTAGGAAGGAACATGGAGGCCTATGTCGACGACATGATCGTCAAAAGCCTCCTCAAAAAAGACCACATCAAAGACTTGGAGGAGTCGTTCGGTGCCCTACGACTCCACCACATGAAATTGAACCCAACAAAGTGTGCCTTCGGAGTAACCTCAGGCAAGTTCTTAGGGTTCCTCGTTACCAAACGTGGAATTGAGACGAACCCCGAAAAGATTCAGGCCCTTTGGAATATGAGACACCCATCTTACAGGAATGAAGTATAGTAGCTAATGGGAAGGATCGCCTCCTTAAGCAGGTTCATTTCCCGGTCGGCTGAGAAGTGCCTCCCCTTCTTCAAAGTACTCCAACAGCCCCGAGACTTTGAATGGATCGAGGATTGCTGCCTCGTCTTCGAGGAATTGAAGAATATTTGGAGACCCCACCCTTGCTCTCCAAACCTCCAGAATAAGAGACTCTCTATCTCTACCTCTCTGCTGCGGATGAAGTAGTCTATTCGGTTCTCATCTGAAGAGGAGTAGACGGCCTCCATAAGCCGATCTACTACATCAGCAAAGTCTTGCATGATGCAGAGACAAGATATTCAAGAATACAAAAGCTGATTTACTCATTGGTAATTATGGCAAAGCAACTACGACCCTATTCCATGCCTATGCCATCGTAGTTCTGACTGACCAACCCCTTAAATCCGTTCTTTGCTATCTCGACACTTCAGGAAGGATAGCCAAATGGGCTATTAAGTTAAGTGAGTTTGACATCAACTTCTAACCCAGGTCGGCTATGAAAGTATAGGTGATGTCTGACTTCTTAGCTGAATGCACCTGGAAGCTTGAAGACATAGCACAATCGGTCGAAGAGGAAGGAGTCGCTTCGAAAGATGTGGAGTCCGTTTGGATACTCCAGGTAGATGGAGCCTCCAACTCCACTAGATGTGGAGCAGGCCTCATACTAGCCGAACCGGATGGGCACATAGTAGAGTACACACTCTGATTCTCCTTCCACACTTCAAATAATCAGGCCGAGTATGAAGCCTTACTTGCAGGGCTCTGAATCGCTAAAAACTTGGGGATCTGAAGAATCTAGATCTTCTCGAACTCCCAACTGATGGTGAACTAAGTCAAAGACGAATTCGAAGCTAGAGATACTACAATGGTCCAGTACTTAGAGAATGTGAAGCCTTATCCTCTTAGTTGAAGTTCTTTGAAATCACCCATGTGCCTAGATCGGAGAACTCTTGGTCGGATGAGGATGATGACGAAGAGGAATAGGAGCATTAGCACATTATTAATATTACCTTGCAGCACCTATTACTCTTATTTGTTTTGCTTTATATTATGAACTGCACATCTTCTTACTGTTAGTTGTTTTGCTTTGTATTATGAATTGCACATCTTCTTGTTTTACACTTATGTTCTCTTTTTTTGTTTTATTGTGCATTTTCATGGATTACCTCATCTTGCTATCTATAGTTAAAGGCTGTGATGAGTTGCCTTGGTATCTTCATGATGCTTCAAGTGTTGAAAGTGTATGCTAGATCAGACCATTTTGCCTGGATATAAATGGTGTTGCAAATTTGGATGGCTTTCTATTATTGCAAGCAACCATTTGCTGCCTTAGACCCGTCTCAATGTACAAAAATAAGCAATCCTGAGCCTCTGAATCTTATTGTTTGATAGTTTTATTTTTTTTTTTTGTTTTATTATGCATTTCATGGATTGCCTCATCTTGTTATCTGCGGTTAGAGGCTGTGATGAGTTGCCTTGGTATCTTCATGATGCTTCAAGTGTTGAAAGTGTATGCTGGATTGGACCATTTTGCCTGGATCTAAATGGTGTTGCAAATTTGGATGGCTTGCTATTATTGCAAGCAACCATTTACTACCTTAGACCCTTCTCAATGTACAAAAATAGGCAATCCTGAGCCTCTAAATCTTATATTTGACAGTTTTGTTCTCTTTTTGTTATTTTATTATGCATTTTCATGGATTGCCTCCTCTTGTTATCTGCAGTTAGAGGCTGTGATGAGTTGCCTTGGTATTTTCATGATGCTTCAAGTACTGAAAGTGTATGCTGGATCGGACCATTTTGCATGGATCTAAATGGTATTACAAATTTGGATGGCTTGCTATTATTGCAAGCAACCATTTGCTACCTTAGACCCTTCTCAATGTATAAAAATAGGCAATCCTGAGCCTTTGAATCTTCTCGTTTAACACTTTTCATGTAGTATCTGTGTTTTATCAATTTTGCATTAGTAGTTGTATTTTGATCTTTGTTAATGAATGTAAGTGGTTGAAAACAGACTACATGCTTAATTAGTTTATTTTTTCCTTTCTTTCTTTTTTTTTCCCATTTCTTGGTATAACCAAATATGGTAGATTTGTCGTTTCATTTCTAATGGTATGCTTTACTTGCTTCAAATATTGTTAATATGTACGAACATTTATGGCCATCATTTTTATTGGGGCTTCTAGTTAAGATATATGAATAACTTGACAAGCTTTTACTAAGGGTTTCTAAGTCGTATATTTTCTCATCTTTTCATGCTTATTATTGCCTTCTGATCTTATACTTTAATTGATGAATCAGTTGCATCTAGTCCTGCCTATATGTGCTTTATTTTATGATGAATGACAGATGAGCTAGATTGCTACATGAGGATCAAATGTCATGATGACATCTTGAAAAAATGGTTGTTTGAATCAGAAAATGGCATTTTGGCAATGTAATCAACTTCTTTAAAGGTTTTTTAGCAAAGTACTAGCCAATGTGTGCTTTATTGGTCGCCTTATATGGCTTTTGGAGCCAATGTGTGCTTTATTGGTCGCCTATATGGCTTTTGGAAATGGCTACTTATATGGCCTTTATTATCTCTTGTTTCTATTGCTGCTTTATATTTTGGCATTGTAATCAAGTTCGGCCTATCTGTGACAATGTTGTAAAATACAGGAAAAAAATCAGTATTTCCTAATTTTTTTAATTATTCAATTTTAGTAACCAATTTTGCAACCGATTTTTATTTTTTTTAGATTTTATTTATTTGCAATCGATTTTGCAACCGATTTTTAAATTTTTTTTTAGATTTTTATTTATTTGCAATCGATTTTGGAACTGATTTTTATTTTTTTATTATTTTATTTATTTGCACCTGATTTTTACTTTTTTTAAAGTTTTTTTATAATTTACAATCAATTTACAATCGATTTTTATTTTTTTATATATTTTTATTTATTTGCAACCAATTTGCAACTAATTTTTAATTTTTTTAGATTTTTATTAATTTGCAACCGATTTTTATTTTTTTTAATTTTTTTTTATTTCAACCGATTTTGCAACCATTTTTTTTTTCAAATTTTATTTATTTGCAACCATTTTTAATTTTTTTTTTTATATTTTTATTTATTTACAATCGATTTTTAATTTTTTTAAAATTTTTTTATTAATTTGTAACGGTTTTGCAACTGATTTTTAATTTTCTTTTAGATTTTTATTTATTGCAGCCAATTTTGCAATTGATTTTTAGTTTATTTTAGATTTTTATTAATTGTAACCGATTTTGCAACCGATTTTTTTTTAGATTTTATTAATTTACAATCGATTTTGCAACTGATTTTTATTTTTTTAGATTTTTATTAATTTGCAATCAATTTACCAACCGATTTTTATTAATTTTCAACCATTTTTTTAAATATTTAAAAATAAAATTATTACTTACCAACTGAATTTGCAATCGATTTTCTTATTAAAAAAAATTATATTTAATAAATACACTAAAATCAATTACTAAATCGGTTGCTAAATTTTTGCAACCAAAAAAAATCGGTCACAAAATTTTGCAACCTTGGTTTTTGCAACCGACTTATTTCGGTTGTAAAATTAGTTACAAATTAATTTTGTAACCGATTTTAATTATTAGCAATCGATTTTTTGGTTGCTAAAACAGTATTTTCTTGTAGTGGCTGTACTTCTTTTGGTACAATAATCATATCTCTCCATTCTGTATCTTATTTTTGATATATGAATGTAGCATGTCGAAGAAATGCTACTTCATATATCTCTAGGTATATTATTGTTTATGTACATAGAAAGAAAGATAGATTTTGCTCCTCTCAAAAGAAATAATCTATCACACTTAATTTAAAGTCAATAATCAAGCAATAGACTTGAAGATTTATATTATTGATCATGATGTATGCCACTAGAATATCTAGGAATCGAGAATCATGTATGTAATTAGTGATCTCTAACTTATGTATCAAGTAGATATATGTGCATCATGACTAGCTTGCTCCTAAACATTTCATTTTTTTTTAGCTTTAATGTTTGAAAGGAAGCATTGAAAAAAATTAAGGGATGCTTTTGCATGCATACATAAACTTCTTGGGAAGTTGGCACCGGGATGAACTTTTCTGAGCAATGGGACCAGTGTAAACTTACTTGCGAGAAATTTTATTGTCTTCCTTATGTATCTCACCATGATTAATTCTTTATGGTTTTCCTGACAGATCACTCCCAAAAATGAGAATAATAAAACCGCCAAGATGCTTAACTATATTCCTCTTGATCAAACTTAAAATGGTTAATTTTATCAAGAAAGAATACAACAAACCATTCTTACAAACAACCTCCAGAATTCTATAACATTTCCTCTTTGAATATAATCAAGAAAGAATAGGACAGTGGAAGACACAGTGTGAAAACCTGGGCTTCTGGGCCGAAGTCAGAACAGGGGACGAAGTCCTGTTTATCCAGTCACCAGAATCATTGAAACACCCGGATGTAGAGGCATGGAGGGCTTGGGATCGCCGGTGGGAGAGTCATGGGGGGGGGGAGGCGGCCTCGATCGATCGAGGTTTCGTCCCGTACAGTGAGGAAAAGCCTTGTTCTTCACTTAAAAGCCCACCCCGTTGTCGAGAGATTTCACCAAATCCTCCTCCCTCTCTGGTGGCCGCGCCGCCTCGACCTTCTCCTCCATCCAACCTCGTGCCAATGGATCATCCCCACCTTTAGACCCTATATGTTGGATGCCGGAGGCTGGTTCAACCGAGCCAAGGTGAAAGAGAGAGAGCAGAGAGGCGAGGAAGAGATGGCGAGTGCTCCAATGAGCCAGTGAGTTGGAGATCGGAAACTGTTGGATTGGGGAGGTGTCCGTTCGGCCGGCGTTCCTACCATCACCGGTAAGTTTCCTTCTTTCCAATATTTTTGGATTTGTCGGTTTGGGCCAAATGTCACTGGTGGCCATGCCACCACTTTTCTTCCGGTCCGCCGAGCCTTCCTGGTAATCACCATGCATAGCCACCGTCAGCAACCATGGGAGGCTGGCTTAGTTGAGCTAAGGAAGGAGTAGCAGGGGAGGGGTTCGGGGAAGAAGAAAAGAGAAGAGAGAAAGAAGAAGAAGAAGAAAGAAGAAAGAAAAAAAAAAAAAAAAAAAAAAAAAAAAGAAAGAGGAAAGAAAGAAAGAAAAGAAAAGGGAAAAATAAAAAAAAAAAAAAGGAAAAGAAAAGAAAAAAAAAAAAAAAAAAGGGAGGAGAGGGAGAAAGAGGAGAGAGAGGAGAGTGAAAGAAGAGAGAGAGAAAAGATGTGGAAAAAATGATAAAATGAATAATGATAATTATAGGAGAGAGTGGATCGGAAAGTCTTCTTTCTTGAAATTCATGCGGTTAGGATTTTATGGATGAATCGTAGAAGAAATTTGGGTAAAAGATTTTTGATTTACAATTATCCTAGAATTTATTTGTATTAAAATTATTATTATAGGGTGCAGCCTTATGAGCAGAAGGGCATTGTACGGGTTCGGGTACGGACCAATATCATGCATGTTAGTTGTTTTTAGTGAGATAAGGATTTCTGGACTTGATCACTAATTATATATATATATATGTATCTTACATGACATGGTTTGATCAGTGCACATGAATATTGGCATGCATGGTTGTTTCGCATCGTATATTTTGATTTCTCATGATGGATAGTATGTTTGATGTTATTAATTATGTTCCTATATATCATATTTTATCAAGTAAAGTTATCTTTGTATGGGTTGGACCATGATGTCGGTTATTGGAAAACTGTAAATAACATGATTTAACTACATAATGTGAAATGATAAAGTGTTAATCAAGTGAATATGTGTTGGACAAGCCATGCCATGGCGGTACCGTTGTTACTCAGGTTGAGTGTGACAAATGTGTGCCGGTCACAGGCGAGATTGTGACAAATTATATGCCAGTCACAAACTGGATAATGACAATAGTATGTCAATCACAGGCGGGAGTGTGACAACAGTGTGCCAGTCACAAGTTGGAGTGTGACCGTGGCTAGTCCAGAACCCTAAAGAAGAAGGATGATTAATTGGAAACATTAAAAAAAGCATAATGTTACCAAAGATTTTGTTATACTTGACATTCGAATTATTTTGGTTGCATGATCTGATAAACTATGGTTTCCTGTTATTTTCTAATTATATTATTATTGGTGTGATTATTTGGAGATATTACCGGGCTGTAAAGCTCACAATCCTCTACTTCCTTCCTTCTCATAATTGTGCAGGATATTCGAGCTTGGTAGCGGATTGGATTCGTGGTGAGATGATGCATAGCAAGGATTGGACTAGACATGAGATCAAATACCATGATTGTAGATTTGTAGTTAGTTTTGTTCAGTTAGTCCGGTTGCTGATATTTATGTAATAAATCTGTGGATCATTTAATGATTTTGACTTGAATAAATAGATTGTTTAGTTATTATTTAATTATTTAAATAATATTGGTTTATCCGAAGCGATTTTAAATAAAATGAATATTGTGTAACTAGGCCTTGCATGATCTCTAGAATGTATTCTGAGATTTATATGCCGGTCGCGTAGTCGATTCTGATGCTGAATTCGGGGCGTGATAGATAGCATGTCACTTGCACCAGCAAAATTCTCTTTTTGCTCCTGCTTTGTTATTCTTTGATCTTATAATGAACAAGCAACTGCAACAAATTGCAATCAGAGCGATATTTCGATAATAATCGAATTAAGTTTAACGAAATACAAGATTATGGCATGTCTTGTCACAAGGATATGGGCAGTCTACTGCCTTGACTTCAACTCGATCAAAGTACCAGTCACCAACAGATTTTGCAATCCCCTGCACATGAATAGCCAATGCATAAAGATAATGGGTGAGATGAGGACTCTAGCATCTGTGAAACAGAAATGGAGAAAGAATTCGGTTTCCATAGATGAAGTAGCTAAGAACATGTTGATGTAATAGGCTAAAAAGCATAGTTTACCATCTCATTCACTTTTTTACAGCATCAAGAGATTCTAAATGCCAAAATATCGAAATTTATATTTAAAGGCAACAGATCTAGCAGCAGTCAATCTCAATCTTTCCCAAGCAAGCATTCATTGGTGCACGCATCTCCTTGTGTTTAATTTGTACATGCTTAAATTTTGATTTGATCTAGGATGATGACCATGCCGAGTAAAAGAACTTGGAATTTTTGGAGTTCCGGTTTCTCCATTTTTTGACATGTCCTTGAAAAGAAGAAATGAAGAGACTTAAAGACATTAATTCAGGAAAAAGCGACACGTTGCACTTGGGTTTTGGCTACCAAAACCTAAGATCCTTACGATACACTAACCGAGCTCTCAAATTTCAAACTGCGTTAGCATGGCTTGGAAGGACACAAGAAATTAGCCATCATACAACTAGTGTCCCCGCTAGGATGAGAATCTACCTCTCTCTGGGTTGTTTGTATGTCAATTAATTTTTGAATCTTTCCGAGAAACTAAGAGGAAATAAAAGATCTATTAGATACCGTATAGCATCAGCCTCGCCTCTCAGACATTGCCATGGATAAACAGAACAATGACAATTTAATGAATCATAATTTATTTTTATTCTTCTGGCCATATTTATGATGAGCATCACTTTTGTTAGGCATATCTACCATCTGGTTACTGTGATAGTCCAAATATGATTAATATTTCCTTGTTAGTCTTGGTACACTTTCCTTACTAGCCACATTGTTAGGCTATATATTGATGAACACGTTGGTGTAACTATATACAATATACAGAGATTTCATCGTCTACCTTTGTGTTAATATATATGCTATCGGAGCAATCTAACACTAATCACTAAATAGTAGGCTCCTATCAAGAAAAACTTAGTTATGAAGTTGTAACCATTTTTAAAAGTCAGATGTTGAAATTCTTATGCAAAGGATTTAGATATCCTAGGAAGAGAGCCCGCTCGACATGACCAATAAAAAGGAAAAAAAGGAGAAAATCTGTATGCGGTTGAACTTATTACTCCATCGCCCGCTCAATAGATGGTATCATAGGCTACCATGAAATTTGTCTCTAACACTGAAAATGAGGAGAGAGTTTGAAAACGAGGAGATAGTTAGCATGTTTAATTTTATCAAATCTCTATCAAATGCAAGGAAATAGTTTTAACATTTTAGCATTTTACTATATAACCAAGTTATATCTAACCAGAAATGAATACCGAATATAGCCATACCTTGTTTTGGATGGTCGGAGAGTTATCTCCATACCATGTATCCTGCATCTCTGATTGGCAATGAGCAAAACATGAATTAACAAATAACCCATTTTGCTTGGAATTTGAGAACTCTTTTGTAGCATCGAGCATTTGGTTCCTGAAGCCTGAACGATAACATGTATGAATTAAGTGTTAATACTGATCACTGCTGGTTAAACCAAGCAGTAACAAAGAAGAACCCAATCAGTACCTTGCAGAAACTTTATTTGATCATCATTGCACTTTGAATAATTAAATTTGCATGCTTGCCAATAACCTTTAGGATCAGCATTCTTGGTGGCTAAACTTTGTTGAATCTGATGATGTAATGAAGGTGGAAGAACAACTTGTTAGAATGGAAGCAAACATTTTCTCAAACTAAAAAGAAAGAAAAAAAGAATGGAAGCAAGCAATCTAGCTACTCCTATATTTTCAAAAGTCCATATTGATCGATCCAAAAGAAATTTTAATTTAATTTCGTCAGAAAATAAACAAACATATGGAGCCCCACCAGAATTGCAGTCACAACAAAATCTGCCAATGGTCTGTGAAACAAATTGCCATTAAAAATGACCCATATTACAGACTAAAACTGGAATATACCTGCCATACATCATATGCTGCATTCAAAAGAAAAGTCGGAGTCTGAATATTGCTCAATAAGTTCTGCGGAAAGAAGCACTGCAAAGAAAAAAAAAGGGAAAAAAAGTTTTGATCACGCTGTTTCTAAGTAGTTCTGTATGAACATCTTTAGTGGGGAAACCAAGATTACCGAAGTTGCATCCATCTTGGCAGTACATGTTTCTGGCAAGTTCTTGGCCACTCCCTTTCATTAAGTATGGAAAAAAGATGTCAGCATTATGAGGTCAAAGGCAAATTCTTGCTACCCATAAAGATTGAGAACCATAAAGACGTGCACACGATGCAGATATTAAAGTCATTGTTAAGTGCGAAGCGCACTTTCAATTATCATTATATTATAACAAGCATGGTTATTGAATGGAACATCCACTCTAGTATCTCTTTTATCTACTCCTACCGTCCCCGAACACATAAAATGAGAGTAATGATGATGAGATTTACCTGCAGAGTTACTACACCTTCGTAGAAGGATCTTAGAGTGTGCCCACCAGCTACATCAGTACTGCAATTCATATAGAAACGAATAAATATAGCAGACATTCAAACAAATATCAGTAAAAGTTAGACTTCGATCATTTATCAAATTTTAAACGTATCACGAGAGTGTCCATTCGAATTCATATAATTACGGAAGATTGCAAAGTCATTCAGAAAAAGATAGAGGATGAAGTAATAAAATATTTTTTGGCAACGAATAAATATTTGTTTTATAATAAGTAAAAAGGTGAGTCATACGCATCGAGGAACAATCCAGCATCAGCCAGGCACTTGACTTTAGTGTTTCCTGGAAATAATGCCCGAAACTCATCACAGTGCAGTATGGAAGCCAGACCCCCAGCAGAGCATCCAGTAAGAAGAGCCTGGAGGAAACGTCGACAATATAAAATCAGGAATGAATTTGAAATCATTTTCGAAATAACATATAGGATCAAGATTAAAGGAAAAACCTGGTTGGCTGAATCCATTCCTTTTGACATCAGGTCTTCCATTGCAGCTGAAAAGATACGTTGTCCTCGAAAATAAAGGCCAGCAGCCTATATATATATATATATATATAGCCCGAAAAAATTATAACGATCGGTATAATTAAAATGCGTGCATGTGATGCATGCATATGAAATCATTACTTCATAGGAATTTTTTGGCCGAAATTAAAATATATAATCATAGAAGACTTGGTCACGCCATTATGTCTATTTAGCGTGGATGCTATATTGTAGTTTCCTAGCAAAGAACTTAATTGCAGAGAGATTTAGAAGCGATCCCGCTAACCTTATCATAGCCTTCACCTGCAAATGATGCACCATCACAGTAGCGAATTCTGACTCTGTTCCAGTCGTAGAAGTCTGGAAGCATTATTATAACCAAGACGGACATGATGTCGAGTCAAATCGACCAACCACCAAGTGCTTATTTCCTCGAGTAGAAAAGCTACGGAACTACCGAAGGAAAAGGTAAGGGTTTTGGTTAAAGATTACCTGGATTTTCTTTGGGTTTGTTGCTCAATATTCCGGTAAATTGTATCTGTTTCTCCATGTAGTTTGATGAACCATGACGAGTTGTTTTGCGGTATACGCATGTGCGGATATTATTGCACCAGGCTCCCCCCTGAAGCATTCAGAATGGTATTTGAGCAAAATTAAGTAAATGAATGCTCGGCTCTTAGTTGCTTCATGTTGTTGGTGCATGATCGGTTTGACCTCTACTACTAGCATGCTGCAGGTAACGTGGATTAAAATTTTGAACTTTTGCAACGTACTGCATATGATGTTCCTTTTAAATTTTAGCTGCAAGTCATTAATCATTCACCTCTAGTTCAACGAGCCAGTTGTTTGCTCCTGATCCAGACCCTGGATTCAGGTGGTAAGCACCTGGCGTTCCATCCGTACAGACTGCACACGCCGAAAAAGACAATCGATCAATCGGTAATTATCCGTTTGTTTCATCCAAGCTGCTTGCTATCGAGATTAACTTCAAAACCACTAGTAGTGAAAAAATAAGAGGATAAGATAGCACGAAGGAAGAAAGAGACAAGGCATTAATATCTATGTAATGGATCTGGTTAGGTTGCCGTCATACCAGCTCATTCCACATTAAAGAAGTGAAACAAACAAAGGTGATGTCTTCTCTCCCGCACCATTAATACCTTGCGCTCAAATAGAAAGGTTGTATCTTTTTGATAAACTTAGTAACGCTATATTTTTACTTGTATTTTTTCCCGCCAGGAGATCAAAGATACATATATATGTAAGGGACGTGATTAAGGAGCAGCATATCCAATAAGCGAATACACACGATTCAATTTCTCGAGCACCATAAATAATAATAAAATAAAAGACAGTTCGCAGTTTTAATGATCACAGAAGTATTATATATATATATATATATATATAAGTGCATATCAGCAGATCATTGATGGGAAATATTCAGAAAAAGGAACGGCAGAACCTAAAACAAACGAAGCGGGAAGCATAGGAGGAGTGTCTGAGGCGGCAGATGATACCAGCTCCCTTTTCAGTAGCATTTTGAATGAGGGTCAGATCCACAAGAAGAGGCTGAGTGCATGCAGTCCCATTAACTCCATCCAAGCACTTATAGCCCTGAACCCAAATCACCACAACCAGCAAAAGCAAAAGTAGCCTAACAACCCACGCACCCTTCATGGCTTGTTGGATTCTCTCCCTCCTTTATCTGGCTCCAAGGCAGAGAAGAAAAGGGAAATGGAAGAACGAGGGACTGATTACTCTACCTCGGAGGCAGGACACCCATAAGAGGAGCAAGGCTGGCTATATATATATATAGAGAGAGTCTTGAGGACGGAAAAGAAACAAGGTATTTAGTGGCAAACTAGCCCGTGCCGTGCACGGAATATAACAATTTGATATTTGATATTTGGTATGCAGTGCCAAAACCAGGCTAGATTTTCTTACTTTTATAACTTTCATTGTTATCTAGAAAGTGTATAATTTAGAACAAGAAAAAAAAAAAAAATCACGACGGTCATCGAATCTAGATAATAAAAATTTAATTGTATATAATAAATCTTTTCTTAAAAATAGGGGCTTATAAAGAGAATAAAGTAATATAAAATAAAGCTGCAGAGCCCTTTAAGGAAATTCGGATACCGTGAGCAACGTGAAGACTAGTTTTGATTGGGTGCGCTAATCGCGAACACGAGAATTTAAGAATGTTCCTTGAATGGTGTTTTTTTTTTTTTGGGTAGGATCCTTAATTAAAATGGTGTCGACGCAGTGGATCTTGCCCCTCTTCTTCTTTTTTTCTTTTTTTTTTTTTTTTTGGAGGGGGAGGAGATAATGAATGATTTTGGAAAGAAAATCATCATCCTGTTTTTTTTGGTAAGTAAAAGATCATTATCCTTTAATGCAATAAGACTTCTTACCTTCTCTGGGAATGTACGTTGAATGCATGTGTGAAACAGTGAAAGAGAAAATTTTGCTTAAGCAAATGGTTGTGATACCAATTTTTTCATATAATTCGTATACATCCATAAACGCGTTTTCGCGGAGATAGGCCTTTTTTTGTATGGAAAATTAATGATGTATTACTATTTATAGGCAAAGTTTGTGCTGGGCAATTTAATAGTAATGAGTTATTAACGCCAAGTCCAATCTGAAAACTAGATTTTCAACCTCAAAAATCAAAAACCTAGTCTCTAGGCATAAGCGTGGATTCGGGACTGGGTCTTTATAAGTCCACCTCCGATCTTCTTCTTTTTGTTTTTATTTTTTGTATTTTTGGTAACAGGAGGAGACTGAGTCATAAGCGTGGATTCGAGTCTGGGTCTTTTATTAAGTCCACCTCCGGTCTTCTTTGGGCATAGGCGTAGATTGAAGACCGGGTCATTACTTTAAGTCCACCCACTAGTCTTTTCTCTTTGTTCTCTCTTTCTTTTATCAAGTCCACCTCCGATCTTCTTTGGGCATAGGCGTAGATTGAAGACTTGGTCATTAATTAAGTCCACCCCCAGTATTTTCTCTTTCTTGCTTTCTTTTATTCTTCTTCTTCTTTTCCCTTTTTTTTTTTTTTTTTGATGACAAGAAGAGGTGGTCTTCATTTTTTTTTTTTTTTTTTAGTAAATCGACAAGGAGGGGAGGAGTTAGATCCCGGGCATGACCACCCCCAGACGGCCCCCAATCCCAGCCAGGGAATGTTCGATACACGGCGTATATTAATTTTTCCGCAGCCGTTCTCCACCCGAAGGTGAGTACGTCAACCTGACTACCACTGGTATCACTACCACCAACCAACAGAGGCTCCAGGATTATTTTATTAATTTTTCTCTTTTTTTATTTTATTTTTGGATTATTTTTTATTTTTGGACAACCAACTGCACCACCCACCAGTGGTTGGAGATAGACTTCATTAAAAAAGAATCTTACAATAACACCTGACTACAATTATCAACAAGCTTACAAACCAATACTGCTATCCAAACCTGGTACATATAAATATTATCATTATAACTACTCCATATTTATGAAACTATTGGGCTACGCCTCAAACCTGGCCCATAGCAGACCTAGGCTCGTAGTAGACCCAGGCCCACATGGCTACGCATGACCACAAGTAAGCATGTGGCCCAAGCATATGCAAGCACACAGCCCAGGCACCGCGGATCATGTGCGCGGTCCACGGGTGGGCAGTCCACCGTGTGAGATGCAGTCTACAATCATGGTTCATGATGATTTTTTGCACGATCGGATGCTCCCCCATGTTCCTAGGTGAGATCAGATGGATGAGGGTGATCCCAACACTGATTGGATTTGATTCTGCATGATATGTGGCATGTTCGATGTCAATTGGATGGTCAGAAAGTTTCTGTGGACCAAACAATAGTTGTTAAAGAAATTGGAGACTCTTTCCTATACGGTTTGAACCACTGAACTCCTGTTAAAGTGCTTTTCAACAGAAAGACTAAAAAAAGGAGGGACAGGGATTAGAGAGATAGGTACAAAGATCCAGAGGACTTTCAAGAGATGTGGCAGCAACAGAAAAAGCCTATAGAGGCTAGATGGTCTCCTTGAGAGTTAAGAGCTTTATGAGAAATTTGGAACTTCTTGTAAGAAATTGTACGGGATCGAGAATACGAGTTCTAATCTTATAAGTAATTATTTTTTCATAGCAAAGTTTTGCATACCCTATTGATTATCTTTTATTTTATTTCTCATCTTCCTTCTCTTGTACTATCAATAATAACATGATGATCTTAGAAATGAGGAAATATATTTTGCACAAAAGATTTTTTAACAAGTCCTAGATTGTCCGTGTTGATAAAAATTGAAGAAAATGGAGAAAACAGGTGCAATCAAGATGGAGATCAACTAGTTATATAGAAAAAAATAATTGCTCCTTCTGACAAGCGAGAGTAAAAGAAATGCTCATTTAGCAAGAATTGATCAACGCTATCATATGTAAGGAGATCGAAGCCAACCATCATAGAGGACAAGTTTTGGAAACAGCTCCAGATATAGGTGATGAATATGATCCACTTATACCGAGTGGATGACATAGTGATTCATATGCTCAGCACGACTTCACCGATGGTATTATTGGCAAAACTTGAGGAATTGTATATAGTAAAATCCCTCACTAATATGTTCTTTCTTAATTTGGAAGCAATTCTATCAACTATGGATAATCAAAGGATAAAACATGTAGAAGCATCTAAGCAACTTTTAGAGGATTCTTATATGTATTCTCGATGTATATTAAAAGACTAAAAAGAAGACTAGAACATTGGTCTTACTATCATCACCTCTGCACTCCTTCAAGTCCTTGATGATTACTCTTCTAGTAAGTAAGACCAGTTCCATCTTTCAACAGGGCTGACTATCCTAAGATATAGAAGGGTTACTACTTATATATCTTGAATAGCATAAATAATGACTTTATTACATATGAATAGCATTACGATCATTAGTCATATGGTGCCAATAACATAATTGAAAAAATATCATACCTATGTGATGTATTATTCATATAGGCTATGTTTGGTTATGGAATAGGGGGTGGAATTAGGGGATTATCCCTCTTATTCTGCCAAATAGCACCAAAATCGATGGAGAATAAAATGAATTTCTTATTCCGGTCAAACCAGGTAATTCCCGAATACCTATTCCACGGGTCCCCGTGGAATTATGGTATTCTTGTTTCTGGATTCAGGGACAGCGATGTCTTTGGTCTAGGTTTTATCCAAAAGCTTCTTTCTCCCCTCCCGATGCCAACAGTCGAACCCTGGCTTTCATCTCTCCCCTCCGTTCTCCGGCCTTTCCCCTCGGCATCCACGATCAGTCGAAGTACCTGTACGTGGCTTGAGGTAAGTACACTTCTGTTTCAGGGATTTGTTTGATCCATGGTTTTCATTTTAATCTTCTCATGGTGTATTGGGGAGCCGTGCTTGTCCGTGCCGATGGCAAAGGGCCGTTCCATGGATCTGCCTACCATCCTGGTTTCGGAAGAGGTACATCATCCCAAAACCCCCCCGTTTCCTAATTTTTTATGGTGTTGGAAAAGGCTGCCTTGCTACGGTTGTTTTCGGGTTAGGGTTTATGAAATTTATTCAGTGGGATGTTTTAGGGTTAAGGTTTAAGAAAGTAAGACATTTTTCCATCTCAATTGATCTTTTGTTTTCCTTTTCATTTCATTCTCTTTTCTGGAGATCTGTTGGGAAGGAGACCACCTGAGGAGCATTCCATCAGTCTTTGGCAACTTCAAAATTTTGGAGTTGGAATGGTTGCGCACTTCTATTCCTTGACCCTTTCCTTTGTTTGGTTCCGGTGGACAGAGCAATAGGCACGGAGTATCTAAGGAAATTCATTAATTGAAACTCTAAGATCTCTAACATTATAAATTATTTTGTCCTAACCCATGTAGCATGTTTTTCCTCGAAGCAATTAATCTCTATTTTTATATCTTGTTTTTGGCACCCAACAAAACTAATCTTCAATGAGAGTTCATATTTACAAGCTACTTTGTTTATTAATACCTCTTCACCTTTTACTGTACTCGCTACATTTGTTATTTAATATCTTACTCCCTCGCATCTTTTTTTCTGGTTTTTGTATTACACTTTCCCGTGTCTACTGTAATGATGGTTTTCTATGTTCCTTGGACTTGTCTTCTATGCTGTTGTCTTCTTACTTATGCTTACCTTTGCTATTTATTAATGAAGTGTTTCTTTCCATGAAAAAAAATAATAAATAAATGATAGTTCATATTTCAAAGTCTTAACTGAACTCATCACATTATTCCAACCAACATGATTAATGAAAAAGTTTGGACGGAATCTTGAAAAATATTAATTTAGACATTTAAACTTGAACCGATATAATAAATTCAGGATTAAAAGTTATATTTAAATTTTAATTTTAAAATTTATCAATTAAAAATTATATTTAAGGAAGTAGATAAACAATATCAATTTATGTTTGTTTTTAACAGTTTATATCGGGCGAGATACCAGTGCCAAGATTTAAACTTATACGGCATCTAGGCAGTGCCCGATACCGACAGCGATGCAATTCTCCGGCATCGCAGTCCAGATGAAAATCTTAGGTACCACCTAAACATTAATAATGTTTAGCAAAAAGTGCAGCTCTATAATGTTCTGTAGTACTTCATATTATTGTATGATACTCATTAATAATGACTCCACCTAGGATTTATGAACTTGTATTTGTATATTTTGTCCCTCTGTTTCTGAGCGTTTATTTGGTTTATGTTACATTATTTGGTGGTTGATATATGTTTTGATAGAAACCCTAGGCTGATAGTTGGGATGGTATGAGAGAGATCTTATTTTTAGTCTTCCCTATTAATCAAAGTTAGCATATTTACATGATGTTCACTTGTAGTATTTTATATAATTATCTTGTTTACATGAATCGTTGATCTAAGTTTTCTATGTAGCCCTGCTGAGCTGAAATTTCTATATACATAGATTTATTTATAAAGAATTTTTGCCCTACCTTTCTTCCTTTTTGGCAGCCCTCGATGATGGTTAAGATTCATATTATTATCTTTTTTTTAAGCATCCAGCATGTAGTCATGGATTAAAGTTTTTGCCCTACCTTTCTTCCTTAAAGCTTCAATACCTTTCCGACGAATGTTTCTTAGATTAAAGTTACAGTTGTTTCTAAAATGCCCAAATCATGTGATAAGAGTGAACAAGATGTGAAAGGTTCCTCACGTCGAAGGGCACCTAATTGGACGGATTCCCTCGACATGATCATGATTGCCTTAATGCGGCAAGAATATGATGAAGGTAATTGTATAAATGGAACCTTCACAAAGGAAACTTGGAAAAATATGACCTTGTCTTTTAATCAACAAACAAGGAAGAGTTTCACGTACCCCAACCTGAAGAACAAGCTGAAAGTCCTCAAAAAATCTTGAATCTATATTTCAACCTAGCTAATCGATCGGGTTGGGGCTATGATCCTGTACCGAAGGTGCCTACTCCCGGTGATGAACAGATATGGGAGGAGATCATTGTGGTGAGTGCTTTGTAGCTAATACCATTCTAACCAAGTGTGAAGCATATTAATTTATCTAGTTAACACGTACACCTGTATGACATACAGGTGAACAAAGCTTATGCCCGCATTTATATCAATTCAGGTAGGGTATGTGAATTGTATATTTTGTACTACTGACAAGTATTTATTGTTAAAGGTAACTATTTATCTTTTATTACAGGGGATATAATACTTCAAAATGGTCCGTAGAGCAGTTTGCACAACAACAGTTGATTATTGGATGGTGCTGATGATTAAGGATTGAAGTATAGAGCGTGATTGTTTTGCTAGTTAATTGTATCATTTTTTTTTATTGGACTCGTGGGAACTCAGGTTCATTTGTGTATTGTCTGGGCATTTATATTATATCCGTGTTCTTGTAAAACGTATTCATCTTTTAAACATTTATCAAAATAATTCAGATTAATAATAAAATAGATACTTTTGATGTGGATATTACATAGTTTGCTCGTATCACAGGATATTTTCTACCTGTATTATAAGATATCTGAATTGTATATCTGCAATTGCATACATAATTTAATTTAAAAATTCAGAAGTCAAAAATAATAATTTAATATTACTGGATCATAATAATAAATTAAATAATATTTGTTGTCGTAGCTATATTAATTTAATATTTTGTAATAATCAATTAATTTGTATAACATCATTTTAATACATCATAATTTGAATTTAATATTAATAATTTATTTTAAATTTTATATTTACATACACCAAATTAATAAATTATTTGGTATAACATGTTTTAAATACATCATATTAATAAATTATTATTAATATAATAATATATTTTACTTAAATATAAAATTAAAAAGAATTTTATAACTCATTTTATTTATATATTTGAGTAGGGGTATTTTTGGGATTTCAGAAAATTCCTTCCCTATTCTTGGTGGAATACGGGCTTATTCCCATCTCATCCAAACACCATTTAGAATAACACCGCATTAATTGCACCGGAATAAAAAAAATACCAGATTTTCATCCAAACACATATTGAGAATAACAACGAGAATAAGCTATTATTGGAGAATACCTATTCCTATTCTCAGAATACATTTTTACCAACCAAACACTAACATAGAATATAGGGGGGCTAGCATCCAAATAGACTGCATGGAATTGACCGTTGTCTACATGAGTTAGCCTGGCAAGAGATACAAAATCATAACTTTTGATTACTTCCTCCATTTGTAACACTCGACCAAAAAACTACTGTCTGGAACTGAAAGAACAAACCAAAAAAATAAGCTAGAAAGTACATAATTTAATCCATCATCCATGTAGCAATAAACTAAAAAATATGTATATTTGGGTAGGTGGGTGTGTAACAAACATGCAGGAGTTAAAATATAGTGATAGCTCGAAACCAGAAAAGCTTAGCAAAAATAATTGATCAAATTTCATGGGGAGCAGGGATGAGACGGCAAGCGAAGCATGCAAAAGTAGCACCATAGAATATTACAAGTCATAAACATGATTGATATTTGAACCGGTTAAGTACTGCACTCAACCCAACTATATATCATAAGGGGGTTCCAATGAAACGACGTACATCTTGGCCCGATATTGTAAGAGTGGACTTGTCTCGACACTCTCATGCATTCCTGAGGTGCTACTCGATCGTTTCTTTCTGCTTTGAGCTTACTGAAGATCGATAATTTGACATATATATATATATATATATCCAAATTGATCTGGAGGTACAATGAGGTGTAAAGTAGCTAATGGCACATCAAACGACAACTTAATATCTATGCTTGAAGGTTAACATAATAGTAATAATTTTTCACCCAGAAATAAATAAACATAACCATAAGTAGTTGAGTTCAGAAGGAATATGCATGGTCAGCAATTTGCTATAGAAGTGGTATTATCATGAATAGATGATGTAGGAAATGAAGAAGAGTATAATTGGTAGTATAGCAACATATCTCTTTTTTACCACCAAATAAAAATCACAAGCAAATTTTTGGGCTGAAGCCATCGATGGGATAACCACAAAATGATTGAAGAAATACAAAACTAAATGTGACGGACTCTCTCGGAGCTCATCCTAGGCCAATTCTTCATTTTAACTTCTCTCTCGCATCCATCACCAGAAATATAATCACCGGTTCACCCAACAACAGAAGCGAGGAACACCCTGACTCGCGGGTAACACACCTTTTTATAAATTTTATATATATATAATAAAAAATTTCATCGATCTAGATTATCGGTATAAAACTCTATTTTTTTTTTTTTTTTTTTTTAGCAGCTTCCATTCATCATCTATTTTCTCGTTCATTATATATAGAAAATACGTGCATGCTTCGAGTCCATCGAAATGATTTTCGGTCCGTATATAATGAAAATCAAATATAATCTAAATATATTGGCTTGGCGGAAGGGTGTAAAAAATCAACATCATTTTATATCAGTTGTTGCATGCAATATTTTAGCTGTACCGATATCCACCGTAATATCGGAATCCATTTTTAGTACGGATCGACATGTTTTTGATGAAAAATGAAGTAGCACGACCGGCGACATGGTTAAAATGCTTCTCTGCTTCAAAGATTTGTTGGATGCTGAAGCGAGATTTTAAAATAAAGATGGACATGATACAGCATTCTTTGATGATGACGACGATACGAATGCTAACAAATAAAATTTTTATCATTTATTTTCGATCTTTCTTAATTTTTTATAATCATACATCTTTACATTTTAATTATTGAGATGAGTCATCTAAGTATCTTCTCTCCCTCTTCCTCGTTGTATCACGGTAGTCAGGCGTGGCCCCCTCCTTTCATGTACCACTTTAATTTTTATTAATAAATTGTTAAAGGTCCATCATTAAAATATTTTATATTAATAAATTTTCAATTCCCAACCTTTTCTTAATTTATCAAAAATTATTTTTTATAAATTTAAAAAAAAAATAATTATGGACCATGCATGCCTAAACAGGTCGTATCTGGTGGTATGATCTATTTCAGGAAGGCCGGGCTGGCACGCCGGGGTCTTTTTATATGGGCCATGCCGAGCATGATCTATTACCGTAGCAAGCGAGCTAGGCCGTGCAGTGCCGGCTATAGGGTAAAGCCACTAAAGCCCTTGCTTTAGGCCCCCATTACATAGCATTTAATAGGCATCATTAGCAAAAAATATTTATAGCATTTAATAGGCACCATTAGTAAAAAAAATATTTATAGCATTTATGATAGGTATTTGTATTCACATTTAAGGCACCTTAGATATTAGCAAACAGCATTTATATCATTTTCAAATTCTCTTTCTCAACTACGAAGTTGTTTCTCTCATTTTCAATTAACAAATGGTAAATTAAATTTATGAAGTACAAACGGATACTTTTTTTTTCTATAAAACCAAGTTGTTTTCAATTTATAACATCTACTTCTTAATTCTTCTTTTCCCATTCTCTTAACTTTTTTCCTTAATAGTACTTTCAAGGCTCTCAACTCACATTCTCCGCACTCCTACATAAGGCTTGCTTGATTATTCATCTGATTTACAATAAGCATTCAACAATCAGGTACTATTGTTCTAAACTTTACAAACTTTTTATTTTTAATTTAAAATTTATATTATATTATTATATTATCTCTATTTTATATAATAGTTAATTCATTGAGTTAGAAATTTTGATTGTTGATCTTGTATTAGCCATTTAAAAAATATAAGATAATTATAATATCTAATTTTTTTGGTACTTTATAATAAGAATTTAAATATGTCAACTCGAAAATATGAATCTGGTTATTCTAAACTTCAAAAAAAAGAAGAATTGAAAGTTTAACTCTATCTCAAAAAGGGGCTCTTGATAAATTTTTACAAGCAATAAAAATAATACATCAGAAAATATTGGTGAATGTTCCTTAAATAAACAAGTTAATAATCTTTTAGAATTAGATGATAATGAAATACTAGAACAAGAAGAAGTTAATGAAGTGATTCAAATTGATACTCAAAATCATAATGAAGAGAACCAAACTGTTGATTTAAATGATTGTATTCCTAAAAATATTTATGATCCAAGTCAATGGATAAATATTGATACAAATTTGAGAGATTTATTAGTAGAAAAATGTCCAATTAGAATTAATGATATAGAGTTTCCTAAAGATGAATTCTCAAGACATTTTTCTACTATATATTATATTCAAAAGTTGGCAAATGGAGAGAAGCATGAAAGAAGATGGCTAGTTTATTCAAAAGACTTGGATAAAGTATTTTGTTTTTGTTGCAAATTATTTAATTCAGCTTTTAGTACAAGTAAACTAGCTAATGTAGGTACTAGAGATTGGAGAAACCTTAGTGCTAAACTTAAAAGTCATGAGATAAGTAATGAGCATATTATTAATATGAGTTCATGGATTGATTTAGAACTGAGATTATTGAAAAATAAAATAATTGATAAAAGTATTCAAGAACAAATAAAAAGAGATGAAGAACATTGGAAAAAAGTATTAACAAGAATTCTTGCTGTAGTAAAAACTCTTGGTAAAAATAATTAGGCTTTTCGTGGAAAAAATAAAAAGATTTATCAAAAAAATAGTGGAAATTTTTTAAGTTTAATTGAAATGATTGCAGAATTTGATCCGGTGATGCAAGAACATGTTCGACGTATTAAAGATAATAAAATTCATACTCATTACCTTGGACATAATATACAAAATGAATTGATAAATTTGTTAGCAAGTGAAATTAGAAATAAAATTATTAAAAAATTATAGAGGCAAAATATTTTCAATAATACTTGATTGTACTCCAGATGTAAGTCATCAAGAGCAAATGTCTTTTATATTACGATGTGTGGATATTTCATCAAGTCCAATTAAAGTTATAGAATATTTTGTTGAATTCTTAAAAATAGATGATACAACTGGAAAAGGTCTTTTTGATGCCATTGTGGATGAAATAAAAAATATTGGACTTGATATTAATAATTTAAGAGGGCAAGGATATGATAACGGATCTAATATGAAGGGCAAGCAACAAGGAGTGCAAAAAAGACTTTTAGATATAAATCCTAGATCTTTTTATATACCATGTGATTGTCACAATCTAAATTTAGTACTTTGTGACATGGCTAATTTTTGTACTAAAGCTATATCATTTTTTGGAGTGGTACAACGTATATATTTATTATTTTCTTCTTCTACTAAACGATGAAAAATTTTACAAGATAATATACCTGGCCTAACTCTTAAATCATTATCACAAACATGTTGGGAAAGCCGTATTGAAAGTATTAAAGCAATAAGATTTCAAGCTCCACAAATAAGATATGCTTTATTAAAATTAGCAGAAGTTAGTGAAGATCCTAAAACTAAAAGTGAAGCTAATTGCTTAGCAACATATGAGCTTGAAAATTTTGAATTTTTATTGGGCATGACTATTTGGTATGATATATTATTTGCTATTAACTCAGTTAGCAAAATTTACAATCGAAAGATATGTGTATTGATATTGCTATAGAACAATTAAAAGGTCTTCTTTCTTTTTTTAAAAAATATAGAGAAAATGGATTTACATCTGCTATGATTTCTTCTAAAGAAATTGCATCTCAAATGGATATAGAACCTAAATTTCATGATAAACGTATTATTCATAGAAGAAAGCAATTTGATGAGAATGTTGATAATGAAATAATAAGATCTCTTGAATAATCATTTAAAAGTGATTATTTCTTATATATAGTAGATCAAGCAATTTTTTCACTCCAAAGTAGATTTGAACAATTTAAGATATATGAAAATATTTTTGGTTTTCTATTTAGCAGTAGAAAGTTGAAGTCGTTAGATAATAATAGTTTGAAAGAATATTGCCTTAATCTTGAATGTTCCTTAAATATAATAATTACTCTGATATTGATGGTTTAGATTTATTTTCAGAGCTAAAAATTTTAAAAGAAATTGTACAAATGGAAGATAATAGTTCAATCGATATACTTAATCATATAAAAGACTTGATTCTTTTCCAAATGCTTATATTGCTTTTAGAATAATGTTAACAATTCCAATAAGTATTGCTTCGGCAGAAAGAAGTTTTTCAAAATTAAAATTAATAAAAAATTATTTAAGATCAACAATGTCTCAAAAAAATAAATAAATTGGCTATGTTATAATTGAAAAAGAAAGGTTAGAAGAACTTGATTATAAAAATTAAATTAAAAATTTTGCATCTCAAAAGAACTAGAAAAATAAAATTTTAATAAAAAATTTATATAAATTTTAATTAATAAAAAGATTTATTTTAGCATTTAGCTTTATGTGTGTGTGTGTTGAGCCGTCCTTGAGGCCGTGCCCACTTTTAATCTATTTTTCAATAGAGCAGGAAAGTGGACCAGGCCTCGTGTACCCACCAATCCCATCACATTGAAAGAGGAATATGCTCATGAGGTTGACCCTTAAACGTTCATGGCTGTCGTTATTCTATTCCGGAATTTATTCTCGAGCCTAGCCCGCCGCGTACTTCGGGCGTTGGATTTGAGATATCAACTTCATCTCCGAATTAACCAGGCCGACGCATTAACGGACCGGGCTATTAAGTGCCGCCCACGATAACACAGCATAAAAACTTCATCTCAAATAAAATATAATAAAATGATCCAAATCCATCGTTTATTAAATAAATAAATATTGAACTTCTAAATCCAAAATTTTCAAATATTCAAAAACTTATTACTCCAAAATTCATAAAGCCGTTACCTAAATCCATCAACTAAGTCAATAATCAGCTGCTAAACTAAAATTCTGCTGCAAAAGCCTCCTCACACTAACTGCAAGCCTGAATGGTTCCTGCTTCCTTCCAGTGATCTTATTCGTCTAAAAAGATGGCAAGAGGAGAGACATGCAAGGGGCCGTTATAAAGTGGGCTTAGTCTGCCTGGGTCCAATCTAGACCAACCTTTGGTCGTCATGCATGTGTCCGGCACGTGAAATCGGAGGAAGAAGATTTTCGATGGGAATCATTTCTTTTCTCCAAGTCCAACAAAGTGTATCCTAGAACTCACCGGAGCTTAAATCCTAGCCATAAAATAACCTCCCCTCTTCCCTCCTGGCCCTATACCGAATCTCCGATCAACTGCCGGTGAAATCTCTCAAGTGGACCCAAGGAATTTTAAACTTCCAAGGAGCCATTTGGCTACGAGATCTTGCCAGCAATGAGGTAAGATTTCTAAACTCTCTTCTCTTCCTTCTTTTTCTAATTCTTGGGCTGATGTTTTTCCATCCGATCAAAACCAAGTAGATGCTGGATTTTCCGTGGAACAGGGCCTTCCCTGTTTTTCTCTTTCTTCTTCCACAAAGCTGACCACCGTAGTCGAGGGCCATTGCTGCAGTCCCCAACTGCCAAGTTGTCGCCATTGCCACTGCTTCAACTATTGGGGGTTGCCGGCCCAAGATCTTTTTAAGAAGAGAATTCTCTTCCTCTTGTTTTCTCGTTCTTACGCTCTCTCTCTCTCCCCTGCACTCTTTTCCTATGTACATGTTGTTTTTTTAATTTGAACGATGCAGTAAGAAACTATCATGAAATAAGTACTGCCAAGAAAATGCAAAAATAAAATATTTTTAAAAAATCTAGGCATGTCTTCAAGATAAAATCAGGATACTTTATCTAAATAATCGGTAATAAAGAAAGCCATCCAATCCACCATCGAGTTGGCCTCCTGATAAATATACTTGGCAAGGAGCCTTAAGCACCCCTACAACATCCTAACAATATCTCTAATGAAAGGATGGATAGGAGTAGACCGAAGGTCTGTCAGATCTAAGAGATGACCGTGAGGGAGTCACCTTGAATAATAAGGCGGTCCAGATGAAGGATCCTCCTAGTATGTCGGATCCCGCACCAAGCATCCTAAAGCTCTGCCATGAAAATGGTAGGATCGATGAGATGAGACCCCCCCGTAGCCAGGAATCCCAATCTAGAAGCCCGGATGACAAAAGTAGCACCCCCATATCTGATCCTGACGCTCCCATCAAAACTCATAGTAGCAAAAGATGGAAGAGGAGGCTCCCACGAGAAAAGAATCCGGCAGGGTGCTCGAAGAGCAAAACCGGAATCCCAGATCTCCGCATTCCCCACTGTCAAACCCTGATGCTCATTCACATGAACACTCACTTTCTCAACAATAAGCCTCGTCAAAGTAGAAGAGGCAAAGACAATGGCATTTCGAGAGAGCCACAAATGATAAACGAAATAGGCCAGAAAGGTCGGGAAAGGCGGGGTAGAGTCAAAGCACACCAACCGAAGGAAGGTATCCACCAAATCCTCCCCCTCGGAGAATAAACCATAACACCCTGCCCTGCACCAGACCTCCAAAGCCCGTGAACATGTGAACAAAACATTAACGAGAGACTCCTCCTCCACCCTGCACAGCAGGCAAGAAAGCGGCAGATGAAGCCCTCTGGAGCATAGGAAGGACCTAGTGGGGAGCCGACGCCACACAACCTTCCATATGAATAATCTCATCCTAGGATGCACAAGAAGAGACCAAATCCAGACAGCATGAATATCCCTTTGAGGCTCAGGACAATAGATAGAGTAGAGGTCGACAAGGGTAGACTTAGGGGATGTAGAAGACCTCCGGATATGAAGATCAGCACAAGGAAACTTTGAAAGTGTAATGGATAAGATCCTGTCACCCAACACCTCACCAAAGTACTAGGTGACCAGCACTTGGTTCCACCTAGACTCTTCTAGTAGTAAGAGGTCCATAATAGATATTGTTGACTAGGGTCAACCAAATGCCTTCGGGTCCTAGGGACCATGTGCCAGCATGGTGTGGGCTTGGTTTGACTGGGTCCAGTCACGGTCTTGGAGGCCGAGTCGGCTCCTTTCGTCCGGGTCGACTAAATGAGCAAAGCAGCTCAGTCCGTGTGCCCCGGTTGCTACGCTGCTGATTTAAGAGAGTTAAACCTGCCTCTTATAATAGGAACATTCCTGATGGAACTGTGATTAAGGGACCGCAGTCTTACAACTGATATAGTGCCGAGGTCATAGGTTCGAGTCCAGAAAGGCCCTCTGGGTGCCGCCGAGGGGAGAAATTGTGGCATGAGGCCAGTGCTCACCCGTGGGATCCAGGATGGGATTGCCACATGGGGAGGCTGATGGAACCGGCCAGATTTCTCGGGGGATCGGTAGGATGGTCGACTCTGCCCCTGATGTAGGCTCAGTAACTGGGATAGCAAACCCGCCTCGTGGATCGGGCTATATGGTTTGGGAATGTGGGTTGCCTACTTTTCTACTAGGGACGTTCCTTTTGTAAAGATGGTTAAAGGCGACGATCCAACAGATATGGAACGAGAAATATCCATGGAGATAAAGGTAGGCCACCTATCGAATGGTATATCCGAAATCCAAAGTCAGACATAAAATCAATCGATCAGCCATCCTCAACAATCTATCCCATATGATGCACAATATCAAAAACTTGCCACCATCTCCCTCCAGATAGTAGAGTAGTACCGAACCTGCAGAGCACCACCCCCCAAAGTAGCAGAGGGAAGACAATATCTACCAATCAAAGTGGAAGACCCTATACTACCCAAATCAAGATAGAGTCGAGTAACATGCTGCGCTAAGAGAGCATCGCTCTTAACAATAAGTAAGTGAATGCCAAGACCTCCCTCAGAAATCGACTGACAGACTAGTTACCACCCCAACAGATTGACTCCCTGAGAAGCAGCATTAAATCTCTATAAGAAAGCCCGAATAATCTGCTCAACCTTAAGAACTATAGACTTTGGGATAACAGCATTGGAGAGCATGTATATCGAGAGTGAAGTGAGAACTGACCTGATCAAACTAATCCTCCCTATGGAGAAAAGAGCCCAACCCTGCCAACCCTCCACCTCCTGAACAGCTTTCACTATCATAGAGAAATCCTCCTTCCGGAGTCTCCCACCAGATATTGGGATCCCCAAGTAAGATGGAGTCCCTCCCCTCTCTTGAATTCCAAGAATGCTCATAATCAAGTTTCGATGATGAACAGGGATCTTCGGGCTAATGTGGATCTCAGATTTCTGAATATTGACCCGCTATCACAAAGCCAAGCAATATGACCGAAGCACCCTCTTAAAATCCAGCACCGTAGTTGTAGAGGTCCTATCCAGGAGTAAGCAGTCCTCTGCAAACAACAGATGCAAGAACGGGGGTGCAGTAGGAGCTACATAATACGGCTAATAGCTGACTCCCACATTGAATACCGTAATGCTCGTGAAAGAGAGTCAACACAAATGATAAACAGATAAGGAGAGGGGATAACCTTGCCGAAGACCAATATTTGAGTAGAAGAACTTCGATGGAGAGTCATTAATAAGAATTGAAAAAGAAGGTCTGACGATGCATGACATACTCCTAGAAATCCAGAGTGGGTGAAAACCAGAGTCCCTTAAAGCTTTATCCAAGAAGCTCCACTACATATGGTCATAGGCCCTCTCCATATCAAGCTTGATAGCCATCAATTCACGCTTGGCAGGGACTCTACGGAGATCAAACATGAATTTCTGTGCTAACAGAATATTGTCAGAAATACACTGACCACCAATGAAAGCACCTTGCTTAAGAGATATCAGATGTAGGAGGATCGACTTCATCCTCTTAGCCAATAGTTTAGCACATAATTATAAAGAGTATTACATAAACTAATAGGTCTAAAGTGGGATGGCTCGTAAGCATCAGGTCATTTTGAAATGAGAGTGACAAAGGTCCGCTTCCAGATGTCAGGCATGTGTCCGGAAGAAAGAATTCGCACACCAGAATACATCATGCCTAATAATACTCCAAAATCTCTTAAAAACGTAGGGAAAAGCCATTCGAACTGATGCTTGTCCTCCACCAAAGACCATAGAACTACAAAAACCTTTGCCTCAGTAACCGGAGAGAGAAGACCACGATTCTCCTTATAGGAGACCAGAACCTTGGGGAGAGAAGCATGGAAAGGGTGAGAAGATTCAAAAGAATCACACCACCTAGATTTGAAAAAAGATGTAACCTCCCACCTGATATCCTCCTCCTCCTCAATCTAGTGGCCATCAACTGACTTCAATGCTCTAATCCGATTTCTATGCCTACGGACCAGAGTGGCATGATAAAAAAATTGGATATTTCTATCTCCCTCCACCAACCACCACACCCTGAACTTCTGCCTCTATAGAACCTCTTGATGAGAGAGGAGAGCATGGTGTAAAGAGAGGTGCCTTCACAAAGAGTGCAAATCTACATCCTATAAATCCCCTTCCTTCTCCTCCTCCTAAAGATCATGAATATCCCACTCAACCAATTCTAATTTTGAGAAAATATTCTACCTCCTTATTCCACCTATGAAGCCAACGCTTGAGAAGCTCCAATTTGCGAGAGACCCTATATCGAGCATCCCCGCACACGGCATTCTCCATACCTCCTTGACCACTTTCCAAGATGTGGGATAAGACAACCATAATTTTTCAAATATGAAAGAAACATGAAAAGGGGCCTATGCAGAGGTTATGAGAAGAAGAAGATAATGATCAAAACCAATTCTATCAATGGCACACCAGATCTAAAGGCTGAGCCATCCGGCAAAGCAAAGACTCTGTCAATCCTCTCCCACACCTTGCTCCACCAGACCTATTATTGTACCAAGTGAAACGAGGGCCAACAAATCCTAAGTCCAAGAGACCATTGGAATCCAAAAAGTAGTTGAATTCCCTAGAGGCCATATCTTGAGCAAAGGATCTGCCCCCTCTCTTATCCTCGGCACTAGTAACACAATTGAAATCGCCAGCTACCACAATAGGAATCCCTTGGTCAATGAGGGAAGATACCTCATTCCAAAGAGTCCGTCCTCTCTATAGTTGGTACTGGCATAAATCCTGGATAGAAGCCACGTAGGTCCCATAGGTTTAGTAACCACAAGAACCACATACTGAGAGCATATTGAAGACATCAATTCTAACTACACCCTGATTCCAAGCCACCACTATCCCACCAAACAACCCATCGGAGTCCACAGCATAGAAGCCCCAATCCCGGATTACTAATGGTCCAGATTGATTGCCCATGATCCGAGCTACCCCCAATCGTGCCATGCGCACCTATCCTGGATGATAAATCCCTGGGTCCATGGAAAGTTGGATTCGAACGACCCAAAAGTAGCGATTCACCTGATTCCAGACACACACGGCCTTAATGACCCTGAGGATTATGGTCCCACGATTTGGGCAATAACTACTCCACCAATGATAGTTGGATAGTCGACAGAGACAAAGTGATGCATTGATGGGTGAATCAATACCCCGAGATTCCTTAATCACAAATTTGAATACTAAGGAACCTGACCCACGAACAGAAAAAGGGTGATCTGATCAAAGGCCAGAGCAATTGCTTCATCTTCAAGGCTAATGGTGTCATTAGGGCCATACTTGAGGATTTCTACTTCAAAAAATCATCCATGCATAGAGAAGTCTCTCTCTCTAAAGACGCGGCCCATCCAAAGACTTCATGCATAGAAAAAACTTAGGTGAAAGGAATGAAAGGTGTATTTTCATTGATATCCCTGTAAACTGAGTTACACAAAAAAAAAAGAGAGAAAAGGAGAATAATAGGATAGGAAGATTTAAAGATCGGCCACCGGCCCTTTTCTAGAATAACGGGTGATGTCAGGCCCCCATGGGATGCTCGAAGAGGCTTCGGGTTCTGCCGTCGACTCCTCTGACTCCGACCCCTCATCGAAATTAGGCTCGTCCTCTTCCCTGGGGTACAAAACAGAAGGCCTTATATTTTTCAGACCCTTCAGGTGGTAGAAGCGGAAGGCCTTGTTCTTATGCTACTGAAACCCACGGTGGTAAGAGTCCAAGATGGCCTCGACGACCTCATCTTTGAAGGCCTACGATGCCAGAAACTTAGGGATGGCCTCCGCCGCCTCCCTCTTGGCCAATTCGCCACCACAACGCCGCTATGGCTCGAGCGTTTGCCTCTTCCAGCTGGGTCTCGAGGACTTGTACTCTCCTTTCCAAGCAGGCCATTTCTTTGGCCCAAAAAGAATCGTCGACACCCCATCGCCCTGGCGCTTGGCTCCCCCTCCGATCCTGTGATGGTGACCCTCTTTTGAGACATCTCCCGGAGGTTTAAGGCTGAATTTCATCTCTATGGAATGAAGAAGAGGAAAGGGAAGGATAACTCATGGCGAAGGGATCGTTGTTCTATTGCTTGAAGAACTTCCTGGGGAAGAAAGATGAATCCTATTTAACAGCCTAGAGCCTCGTCGTTCGTGCTCATAGAGGATGTGTCCCATGTCTCACTACCAACCAACTGAGAAACGTCACGTGTTAAAGTGACACTTCAAACCCGGAGCAACGTCTTTGAAGTCAATGCGGAATCAATGACCGTCTTCGAGAAAAGAAAAGTTGGCAATTCTCAAGTAGCACGAAGGTGTGGCCATCCAAAGGTTAGCACCTTCAACATTAATAATGGGAAGCACACGCACGTCGACTTGTTGTCTTCCTTTCGTGCGCCAATGACAGGGTGACACCTATCCTCTGCACAACTATCGAATCAGGGGAGCAGTTATGGTAAATGATTGATCCAAAGATTTGCCATCATTAGTCATGCCTTTTTTGCCAGCAAACGATAAATCATTAACACTCCCACTTTTGAAGCGAATAATTGCTTCGTTATCTAGGAGTGGGGGGCAATGTTGGAGTATGCCGGCTCAACTAAGGCTAACCCCCGGTTCAGAGGTCTGGTCAGGTCTCTCTTGAACCAGGCATCCATGCCAGAAGAATCGGAGATGACCCAACCACATTGGGGCACCCTTCCATAGTCAATCTTTGGCCTAGGCCGAAGATACTGTCCCCGAAGCTCATCTTTCAGTTGCTCACCTCCATGATCGGTTGATCCGAAGAAGACCGGTCCGAAGAAGGTGAATCCAAAGAAGGTCAGTCTAAAGAAGACGATCACTTTCTCTCTCCAATTATTTCTAAGAAGTCAAGTACGAAGCGAGCAACCCAGTCCACTCCGAAGAATGAAGCTCCGATGTGAGTGGTCGAGATGTCTTCGACCTATTCCAAAGAGACTCCGAAGAAGGTAGCTCCGATATGAATGGTTGAGATGTCTTCGGCCTACTCCAAAGAGATTCCGAAGAAGGTAGCTCCGATGCGAGTGGTTGAGATATCTTTGCCTACTTCGAAGAGATTAGGTACGTGATAATCAACCAGCTCGACTTCGGCCCTCGCTGAAGGAATGCCTCCAAAGCGAATATCCAGCTGGCCACGAATTTCCAGATGTGGGTGCAGTTGTTATAACCAACAACATGCCATGAACTCCTGCTCCAACAGAATCTCCAATTGGTCATGAATCTCTAGACATGGGGCAATTGTAACCAACAACGTGCCCACGAACTCCGGCTCTCACGGAATCAGACATGGCTACCACTATAAATAATGGTAAGAGGGGACACTCATGGTAAGAGAGCCATCCCTGAGCTACTTCTCATTCTCTTCTCCAAGAGAACTCTCCATTTTGTTGCCAAGAGCCCTCACTGACTTAGGTATAGGAATGTTCCCCACTAGAAAAATTCCGGTCATGGACCTATTTTATAGGTTCGAAGAAGGCGCACCGAAGGTTCTGCTGCTCCATCCGATCCACGGGGATTCAATGACAACAAATTTTAATAGGATTAACTTAAATGATTAAGATTGACCAGGATTTAAGTGACTCAATAGAAGTCAATAGTGGCCAAATCCGGAAGTACCGAACAAGGACCGGGGGGCTCGAACATGAATGGTTACCGTAATCAACCAATGCTACAGCGGATCCTATCGGTGCGGCCCACCGACCATGAAGAGGGGAGAGAAAGCTGGATGGGATTTTTTTTTTTTAATTTACTTTCTCCCTTTTTAAAAAAAAAAAAAAAAAATTGTGGAAACATAGAGGAGGAAGAGGATAAAGGTGGTGGTGGTGGTTGTCCGGTGAGGTGCGGCAGCGCAACCAATAGTGCAACGTAGTCAAACCTGGGAATGGCCCACGACAAAGATGACTGGAAAGAGTGAAGACAAAGTCAGAATAGGGATGCGTATATGCGGGGAGGGGTTCATCGTCAATTCTCAGTGGATAAGGGAAGAGGGGGAGAAGGATATGGGAGGAGATCGGGCCCTAACCTTGGCTCCAGTGAGTCCTGTGATCCCAATTTTCAACGAGTACCAAACTAGACAATGGCGAACTTGAAAGGGGACAAGGAGAAAGAGAGGCTATTACTCGATGATGGAGGGTTATGGAGCTGAGGGAGTGTGTTTATATAAATGAGCCCAAGGTCTCCAATTTTTATGCGGGGTCGGTCAGAGGGGAAGAAAAGAAAAAACTCCATTTAAAGTCTGCTGCAGCACATCATGTAGGCCAATGATGGGCCGAGCCTGGATTGGGCTGATCAACTGGACTGGGTCTCGACCATAGATTAGGCCTTCATACGACCACCCTCAACTAAGATTTGCCACAAGTATTAGAACATTTCTCAGCGTTGAAAATTTCACAAGAGGGGGACAAATCGTGACAGGTTGCATGAGGCCCACCACTTGCTGACGGATTTTATGACATCGCTGTGGATTCATATTTTCTCCCCTATCGTGTGGGCTGGGACTTCCACATGCCTATCTATTAATGAACCGAGTCTGGGTGGATTACTCTCTACTATTTTTTTTTTTAAAAAAAAAAAACAAACAAAATAAAAACAAAAACAAAAACCAAAGTTAACATTCTTGATGAAAATAGGTGAAATTAGTTTTGTTATAAGACAACCATTTAAAATGATGAAAACACTATAGCATTAAATTTTGAATATTTAATTTTTGTTCCTTAAACATGATATTTAAACTTTTATTAGGTCTAAAACCAGACTACGTCAACGGTCAACCCCACTACCAGTCCGAGCAAAGAGCACTTGGAACACTTGGAAGGAAGGGAGCGTATTTTGACGTCCGTAGTCAACGGTCGGCAGAGGGTTTCTCTTCGGTGGGTGGGTGAAAAGATCAAAGTTTTGCCACATCTCCCAGTTTACCGCTAAAGTGGCTTTCTTCCCGACAGCACTTCTCTTCTTCGTAATTTCTTCTTGTAGGAGAAAATTACAATTATACCACCTAGATAGTAAAGCAACTGGAACGGGTTATTATCCCATGTTCATATTTGAAGCATGATATAGCGGTTGACTCGAATAAATTTTAGATTAATTTCTTAGATATGGATGTAAGAATATAGGATTGGCTCTTGATGCTTAGATCGGGCTGGAGCGAGATGGTGGAAAAAGGATCAAACTATCTTATCGAATATTTTCTGGCAAAGTGGAAGATGCCCAACAAAGATAGCTATACCGGTCTCGCCCCTCGCTCCTTTTTTTATAAAAAAATGCAATTATAAATAACAATATCATAAACTTTTTCTTTTATATAGTTAAATGAACATCACTATAATTCATCTCTAAATCTATTTAAATAATATAATAAATAGAATAATCAAACAATGCATAAATAAAAGTCCTTAATTTGATGTAAATCTTTTACGATTTAAAATAATAAAAATACTGTAGGTTTTCTATAAATCAACTATAGGCTATATATATATCATCATATATATCGTTAAGATTAATCTTGGCTTCCACAATAAAAAAAATCATCCCCAATAAGATAGATTTCAATAATAAATAGGAATAGAGGTCAAATCTTATCAAAACATAGATACTTGAGACAATCTGTGGAGAAGGTTCTTCAAATATTAAAATCATGCAACTTGTAGTACTTGATGCTCAAAACAACATATTAAAATTTATCAAAATCAGGATAGAATCATTCTTCCGATCATCCGATAAAGTAATTCTATTTTCTTTATTTTTTTCCCCTGCCCTCTTTCTTGCCACCACCTCTCTTTATTTCCATGTCCTTTTCCATGGAGTTTCTCATGAACTCATTTCCTCACCTTCTTATTGCACAAAAGGGTTAAAGCCCTCTTGGAACACTTCCTCTCTATTTTAAAAAAAATTAAGACAATGGATCTCACATAAAGAGGGACCACACCAACAAATCATCCCCTCCCAAACTAATGTGAGAGGTTCCATCAAGTCCATTTTCTTTTAAAAGTAATCGATTTTTCATGTATAAAATTTTAGCCATCATATCCATATCATTATCATCAGAATTGATTTTTTCAAGATATAACAACTTTATCTTCAAAATACTTTTCGAGTTAATGATATCTCACATCATTGTACTTGAATCTTGAATAAAATATTAGATTTTTGAAAGATGGATAGTGCTTTGACTGTGACAATAAAATATATTGTTGGAGCAAAACCGTTCCACGGAATGTCTAGGATCCTTCTTGATGCTGCCATGGCGAAAAAGTAATGCACCATCAGGAAAGGGATGGGGCATGCCGTCCGCTCCCGTCACGGAGGCGTGCCCCCATGGGGTTGCACGCACGAGAGAGAACCTAGGAGATGAGAGTAGAAGGGAGGCTAGGATTTTGGATGAGAAAAGGGATCACGTCTTATTATTTCGTACGTTCATATACAAGACAAAAGACTCATATATATATATATATATATAGATATATATATATATGTATATATATATGTATATATATATGTATATATTATATATATATATATATATATATATATATATATATGTATTATATATATATGTATATATATATATGTATATATATATAATCCTAGGTCATAATCAACCTAGCCCTAAAAATCTCCCCCCTGAGTCATATGAGAAAACACTCAAATCCGAGCCCATGTACACACATGTTTACATGTTCTTTCAATCTCAGACTCAGAGTATCCCTGAAACACCTCCAGGAAATCCCTGAAATATATCCAAGACCCGCTGGGACACGCTCCCAAGCCCCAGGGATCGCCTCTAGTATCCCTGCCATGGTCTTCCAAGTCTCCCAAAGCTTGGGAGCACTACGCAAATCCTACACATACTTCTCTTGTTCTAGGTACAACTCTTGTAAAAAAATTCATTCACAAAAGTTCAAATCTGTAATGCAATATACTCAATCTCTGTAGTAGACAAAGTAACATTTTTGTAGCTTAAATATCATGACACTTCTCCCCTTGAAAAAGTTATCAAATATCCGGATATGGACTTTCTAGAATCTATATCACTAGCCATGTCTACATCTGTGTACCTATCTAATACATGTTTGCCATTATCAAAATATAAATAGACTGTAGAAGTACCTTTTTAAATAGTTGAAAATCCATTAATAGTTGTCCAATATTCCTTACCTGGATTAAAGAAAAATCATCTTACAACACTACTTCATGAGCGATATCCAGTTTATGTAAATCAAGGCATACATCAAACTACCAACTATGGATGCATAATGCATCTTTTTTAATTCTTCTTTATATTCTCATTTGTAAGACATTGCTTAGAACTTAATTTGAAGTGATCTGAAAGTGGCAAGCAAACTGGCTTGGACTTACTCATGTAAACCTTATAGTGCATTTCAATATATCACTCTTTAATTTTATGAACCAGGTCGCCAACCTGACGGCCATGGTTCAAGAGTTCCAAGACAGAGCCTTTCCAGTGGCAAACCCACCGGCTGTTTCTAGATAAGCTCTCGATCCCGAAGAAGGAGAGCACCACGGGAGATTCAGCGCATCCCTCCCCCCGTTCTCGGCCCTTTCCCGAAGGCCAAACTCCGAGACTGCCTAGATCTGTCGATTCCCCACAAAAAGAGAAAAGGCCTAGATAAATTCCTCTCCTCCTCGAAGACTCCACTCCAGTGGAGAGAGCGCCCAAGAAGACTCCCGATTATGACAGGAGTTAGAGCCATCGAATCAGAGATGGTAAGGGCGCAATAACAGAAAATACGGGATCAGAGAGATCCCGATGACTTGATTGTGGGTGATCTACGCCTACCCTACACCGCCGCATCATGGCTGAGGATATTCCTTGGCACTTCAGGGTTCCCCAGATGAAATCCTACGACAGCACCTCCGACCCCCTCGACCATTTGGGCAGCTTCAAAGTCCATATGATGATCCAAGGAGCTTCGGACGCAATGTACTATTTGGCATTCCCGGCTACCTTGAAGAAGTCCGCTCGAATGTGGTACTCGAACCTGCACCCAGGTACCATCGATTCCTTTTCCGAGTTAGAAAAATTATTTGTCTTGCATTTCAGGACCTGCCGCAAGACTCCTCGGAATACGGACACACTCTTCCTCCTTCACCAGAGTGAAGGAGAGAGCCTGAGAGATTACATCTCCAGGTTCAATGCGGCCATGCTTGAGATCCCTGATCTCAACGAACACGTGGCCATGTCAGCACTGAAGAAGGGACTTCGAACCTCCTGCTTACTTTTTTCCTGGACAAGAAGTTCCTAAAAGCTATGCTGAGATCCTATCAAGGCTCAGAAATACACCGATGTCGAAGAGCAGGTGGCAGATCGACGGTTGATGAAGGGAAACCCCTTCAAAGAAGAAGAATAACAGGGGGCAAGGCCCCCAAACTTCCAACAACAACGACGGCAGATATACAGACCGCCGAAGAAGCCCTCCCAAGTCCAGAGCATTGGGAGGAAGATCTACTCCTACACCCCCCTCAACCTCCCTCGAGAGAAGATCCTCATGGAGATAGAAAAAGAAACTATCTCCAATGGCCCCGTCCCATGAAAGCCTCCTCTTCCGCAAGGAACAGGAACAAATTCTACTGATTCCACCGGGACCACGGCCACAATACAAAAGAATGCATCCAGCTGAGAGATGCGATCGAGGATCTCATCAAGAGAGGATACCTGGGCGGTACATCGGTCACCAGGGACCCCAGTCGAAAGCAACTGTTCCCCAGCCACCTCCCGAAGAGGCCGAATTGCCAAATCAAAGGCCCACCAACGGAGGTGTAGGAATGATACACCGGCCCACCAACTGGAAAAGGGATGAAGATGAAGCTTCAAAGCGACTGAAATATAACAACTCCATCCTCTTCTCCGACGATGACCTTGTGGGAGTTCGACTCCTGCATGACGACCCTCTTGTAATTTTGGCCATAGTGGCCAATTATGATGTACAGAGAGTTCTTATGGATAAAAAAAGTTTCTCCTAGTAGTCATCGACTATTTCACGAAGTGGGTGGAAGCCGAACCATTGGTCCAGATCATAGAGGGCAAGGTGGACAATTGGAGATAAGTCGATAATCCGAAGTTCAAGGACTTCTGTGCTCGGTACCATATCCAGCATCGGCTAAATCCGTTGCTCATCCACAGTCCAACGGAGAAGCCGAAATCACCACCGAACCATCCTCCATGGTCTGAAGACAAGGTTGAATGCCGTCAAAAGGATTTGGGTCGAAGAACTGACCTCTGTTCTTTGGGCATACCGAAATACCCCAAGAATAGCCACCGGTGATCTCCGTTCAACCTAGCCTACGGTACCGAAGCCGTGATACCTATCGAAGTCTCCCTACAGTCCTGTGAATGACAACTATGAAGAGCCTGAGAATTCCGATCGCAGAAGGATGGCGGCATACCAGCAAAAGGTCGCCAAGTACTACAACGCGAGGGTGAAGGAGCAAACTTTCCGCACGGGGGACATGGTATTGCGAAGAGCAGAAATTTCCAGGCCAACGGAACAGGGTAAACTCTCCCCCAACTGGGAAGGCCCATATCAAGTCGAAGAAGTCATTCGACCAGGGACATATCGACTCAAGACCTGGAGGGGAAGACCCTATCCCGGTCATGGAATGAACAAAACCTTCGCAAATACTATCAATGAAAAAGTTTCAAAAACTCCTGTGCAAAGCTCCTCAACCCTACTCAACTCAGAATGGCTAGTTGCATCAACTGGACGACAACAGCCCGAATGACCCGATCTGAAAAATCGGTCAACTGTGCAAAGGAGAGTCTGATCCACTCACCTTATCGGTATGCCCGACGAGCGGAATGGATGGTCTAACCAGGCCACCAAAAAGATCAAAGGAGCAGGGATGGTTTTCGTAACTTACCCTACAGTGAATCCGAACACGTGCCGAGGCAGGCTGAACATTCTACTTAATCACGATAGAAAGTGCACAGGGATGGTGTAAACACCCTACCCTACGGAAAATCTGAACACGTGCCTAAAAGGATCACCGTTGTCCTATTTGCCGGTCGGTAAAGGCTCTAGGGCAGCCCACTTCCAAAAGTCCGACTCCGGTCGGCAAAGGCTCTAGGGCAGCCCACTTTCGAAAGTCCGACTCCGGTCGGCAAAGGCTCTAGGGCAGCCCATTTCCAAAAGTCTGACTCCGGTCGGCAGAGGCTCTAGGGCAGCCCACTTGCGACTGACCGCCAAGATAAGATCTATCCTTCATCCAACGGGACAAGAAAAGATAGCCTCAGGGCCACCTACTTTTCCTCAATCCGGGAATGGCACCTGTCCACTATCTGATTCTCAGATCGTGATGGACAGCCTAATAGAGGTCCCGTAATCATTCACTGCGCCGTCTCTCTGGAGCAAAATGACAAGGCCATAATACTCTCACTTCTCGAGGCAGATCTTCGCTTCGACAACTGAGAGTAGGGGACAACTGTTGGGATATCCTGGTTCAGCTACGAACCAAGCTTCGGCTCGACTTATCGAAGTCCCGGTTCTCTGGACTACGGACTTCGGACTAAGCGAAGGCCAACCGCAAGCAACTCAAGGCTGCACACCGAACTACAATATCCAAAGGCTAGTCCTTCGGGTAGCACCTTCAACCCCGACCGAAGTCTGAACTACTCATCGACTTCCGAAGACACGAAATTCGGTCCCCGCCGTAGACATGATCTCCGGCCTCGGGAAAATACCAAGCCTTCGGCCCACGCAAGGGGAAACCCGAAGCTTGAACCACAATCTGTTCCAAAAAGAAAACTGTAACCAACGATTACAATCGACACTCATCATGCCATGATCATGGCACGCAATTCCTGCAGCCACGCCTCCGATCTAGCCGAAACCGCTCATTGACAATCCACAATCGCCAATCATGGAAGAGATTGGCTTCCCATGATCTCCGGGAAAAGAGCGGGCCACAGACCGGAGGCATCTTTTAAATATGGATAAGAAGGATGGCTCGAGAGGGATGCGTGAATAATCTCGCACATATACACTTTCAATCTCCAAGAACTTTTTTTCTCTTCCACTCTCGACATCTTCCCATTCTGTGGCTGGAATCCATCACTGACTTAGACATCGGAGTGTCCTCCCCCGGAACAACTCTGGCAAGGGACCTGTTTTGCAGGTGAACTAGGGAGCGGTCCTGCGATGCAGTGGCTCCGACCGGCCGATCCAGGGACTCCACGCCAACAGGTTCAGCACTCTAAAGCATGTTCTATGAAAGTTCATAAGGAAGAGTGTCAAACGTTGTAAACTTCGTTTTAGCTTTTGGTCAGATACTGTATACTAAGAATTTTCAAGTAGTATATTATGCCGTAAAATGGAGAAATGATGCAGGCTATAATTTACATTTACCATCAACTAGAACTTATTTTACTACTTTTTGCATATGTCCTTTTGTTGTGCATAACAGAATAAAATATTTTCAATTGGCCATGAAATTTTGACCTATAATTCTAGTACTTTTTTTTTTTTTTTTTTTTGGGGGGGGGGGGGGGGGGGGGGGGGGGGGGCACCACATAGAAATGATGTTCATTTGTAAATCTCCCAAATAGTCTATACATTAGAAATTGAAGGAAAAATGTTATGGTACCCATAAGGCCCATAGCATTCCAAGAAGGTTTATAATTATCAACCATCACCATCAATGCCACTCATATTGTTCTAGGCACATGTGTTTGGAAAGACCATAACAGTTTAATTAGATATTTGTCTACTAATTTGAGTAAAATATTGATCACTGGAAGGTATCTAGAATACAACCCTATAGCCATTCCATTTTTTGTCTATTGAAATGAATATCCATTTGGGGAGGGTAGTTGAAAACACAAACAAATGTTTCAATGTGATTTAATCCACTAATTTAAAGTTAAGAGAGTCCCATTGGATTAGCAGGGCAAAATAGAGGCCTTGTCTCGTGCTTTATTTATAAACAAACATAGTGCAAAGTCATCATTCATCTCAATTTGCATCCAATGTTAAGTATTATAGGATTTGGAATTCACTTGTGTTGTAAATTGTTTAATTGCCTTTAGTAGTAAATAGTTTAGTGAAAAGTAAATTAAAAAAATCCTAGTATACAAGTAAGCTAAAATAAGAAAAGAAACATGGGAAAATTTAGAAAAGAGCATCACTAAAAGTAAATTACAATTGCAATTACTTTGTTGTGAACCGTCAAAATTAAACATTTTAAATATGGTAAGAAATTAAAGATTTTGCAATATAATAATAAGTACATTATTTTTTAGCTTGGCATGAAGTCTATTGCTTATAAAGAATTCTTTCCCCTATTCAAACTAAAACTTTCTTATTCATGAGTCAGAGAAGCTATTCTTTAAGAGGCTTAAATTCACTATTTTGAAGATATTTACCAATTGACTCCTATATGCACCAAGTTGAATGGTAACGCTGATTTAAAACCTATCTACTCATAGATTAGAGCTAAAAGTTGTGCAAAGAATAATAGAGATCCAAAACAAAGAAAAACCTGTAGCCAAATACATGAAATACATTCTTTTATATTTGTGACATTGCTACCATTTCTTGAATTTGTGAAATGTTACTTTGTATACCTTAATGTTAGCATGCAAAGTTTATAGGAGTTGCAAACATGATTGAGTTTTGAGTGTGTGTGTTTTTTTTCTGTATGTATCTTCAAACTTGGAATTGAAATATCCTTTGTTATCAATTTGAAAATTAAATACATATGTGAGGCAAACGATTTATTTTTTCAGTGTTCAATGCAATATTAAATTAGTTCCTTTTTTAGAAAAATCCTTTTTTTTTTTTCCAGCACATCAAGGGAGTTATTGGAAAAAAAGTTTTATAGACCCTAAGTTAAAAGGGATAGATCCTATAGACTAAGGGTTTTGAATGCAAGTTTTTCTTTGCGAGAAGTTTTCTTGCTTAAGATCTCATGATTACACTATCTTATATCATCCTTTGTAGCTAAAAGGTCTATATGTTCTCTGTTAGTTGAAAGCATGACTTATGGCTCCTCATGGTTGTGTAACTAAGAGACAACTTCCAACAGTCCAACTAAAATGCATTAAAGAAATATTAACAAAAAGCATAATTTTATTTTTGTTGTGAGGTTGTCATGCCATGACTCCTGCAACTAATGGACCGAAGAATTGGTCATGATAGTACATTCATGAAACCTGGGAGTTAGCACGGATGGATTATCTATAAATAAATCAGATTACCGGTGATTAGCCTATTTTATTCTCTCAATCTTAATGACTTGTTAGCTCTTTATATCCCTTTGCTTTATATGGTTATATGAATATCATACCAAGGAAGATATTCATATATTCTATGTAGTTATATGATATAAATCTAAACTTACAATAATTGCTAATCGGTTGGACCCTATGCAGTTTTCACTTTTGTTTATCACAATACCTTATGTATAGTGCATGATGTCCCGATTCATCCTTTCCAAATTATTGTCTAACTCGTTTATGATAGTGTATTGAGATTTAGGCACGATATGTTATCATTATTACAAAATAGGGTCCCAATAGCCATCCAGTAGCCCCGAGACATATATTTCTATAAGTATAAGTTTTCTGGATATTTTTATGCCTATGTTGTTTATGAAATATTTCACATATTTTTGGTTATCCTTTAATTTATCTAAACTTTAGTAAATATGTTAGCCACATCGTGCCCTTAAGCTATTGTTTCCAATATCTAATATCTTGTGTTTTATAGTTACTATGTATCATGTTCATGTTTCTTTCATGTTGATATCCGAGATTTTATCTATTTTTTCTATGAAATTAAGTCATTCTTTGTATCTTTATTATTATCCAGAATTTTACCTATTTTTCTATGAAAGTTAAGTCATTCTTTGTTATCTTTATTATTTGTTGTTACACTCTTTGATTAGAAACTGAATATGATGTAGCATTATGATAGTCACTTGGATTTTCAGAAATTCCCTAAATCTTTTTACATTTAAAAACTTGATTATTTTTGCATTTCTTTCTATATTCATTGCTCGTGTCAGATAGTTGAAGTCATAGTGGCTAGCAAGATAATGTTATATAGTTTGAAGAGATTATACTTAATAAAGTCACTCACCTATCTTCCACCAATCATGTTAAGTGGCATGTATTTTTCTGAATTAATAAACTTACACATCATCATATACACATTTCAAGAATATTAGGACTCCTTGATCTATACATATATCTTACTCAACTGTTGTGCTTTAAGATTTATTCATTATTACAAATATTTTATTTAATACCATGTATACCTTTGTTATGATCATATAGTTTTTTTAATATTTTTAACAAAACTTTCATTACATAGAACATTGACCCATCAATCGATTAATGTACATATTCTATAGCATCCATACAATTATATTTTTTGGTACGGTGGGAGTATTATGTACAGTGATCAATTGATTATCTAGTTTGGACAGTCCTCGTACATCTTTAGTCGTATTGGGAGAACTAAAGAAAAATGCTACAGAAATTTTTTCAAAGCTCTTATTGCATATCGTATGATTACTGTAAATGGCCTATATAATTAATGCATTCTTGAATAGGATAGGACCTATCTTTACCTATTAGTTACTGATAGGATGTATTTATTAGTTAAGTTATTTATTTTTTACATAATTTTAAAAATTTTACTTGGTGCATTATTATTGACTGAAGAGTTTTTCTTGCTTTTAGATAGCTTGATTGTTTCATCATTTTATCCTAAAATGAATAAAAGTTGGATAAATAATTAAGAAATCAAGAATATTTAGATGGAGTTTATGATTTCATTAAATTTGGTATGGATAAAAGTATTTTGAATGGAAAGATTTTTTGTCCATATCGATGATGTGTTCCAGTTCTTGTCTAGATCCACAAACCGTTGAAGAACATTTGATATGAAATAGTTTTGCAAGAGGTTATACTAAGTGGGTTTTTCATGGAGAATTTATGTTACAAATATCAAGTAATCACTCTCGTCTGATCTTGGATCTAGTATATGCAAGAGAATCTTGTAGGAGATGATATAACGGTTTTGATCATAGATATTTTTTGACATGGTGTTTTAAAACTTTGAAGGTTCAACTAATATATATGAACAACTAGAATGTATTACGTTACTTTCCTTTTATTCCTTGATTGAAGAGACTATATTCATCATTTAAAATAATTTCATTAATAAGATGGCATGATAAAGGGTGTACGAAAGATGGAATATTGAGACATCCAGGAGATATTTAGCTTCAGATGGCTTCAATTCTTTTCAGGCTTTAAATTCTACATATAGCACTTGGGAGTTTGTTCTAATACCATATATTTTACCACATGGTTGTGTATGAAACAATCCTCACTTATCTTGTCAATAGTTATTCCAAGTGATAAGGGTTTAGAAATGATATTGATATTTTTCTACAACCTTTAATAGAGGAATTGAAACAGTTATGGAAAGGTGTCGATGCAATGATGCTTCAATGATGAATATTTAAACTATAGGTAGCTTTGTTATGGACTATTAATGATTTTCTAATATATGCTAATTTATCTGGCTGGACTACAAAGGAACGAGTTGCATGTCCTTATTATACGATTCGACACATTCAATTTATTTAAAATATGAAAAAAAATTTATGTTATATGAAACATCGTCGATGGTTATAACCAATCATCCATTTCATTTTCAAAAGATTTATTAGATGGTACAATGGAAATGGGATGTGCACCTATTCCACCTTCTGGAATAGATATTCATAGATAAATGGATTCTATTAGTTACATTTATAGTAAATTCTTGAAGTCTTCTAAAAAAAAAGGAAAGGATGATCGAGAAAGATTGTCAAAAGAAGTGACTGCTGATAGTATGGATGAACAGGTATTTGAAGATCCTAATAATTTTTTTGAAAATAAAAATGAGAAAGACATACAGATAGCATCTACAAATCAGCCTAGCAAATATTATGGAAGAAAAGAAGTATCATCTTTGAATTATCTTATTGAGAACATAATCTTATTCGGTATAAACTTGATGTCATGCACAGAGAAAAAAATGCTTATGATAACCTGCTTGGAACATTATTGAATATTGATGGAAAGACCAAAGATAACGTGAAGGCGTGACTGGATTTAAAAGAATTGGATATCCGACAGAGCTTCATCCCAAAATACTTGCTAATGATAGAATTTATTTGCCTCCTGTATCTTATACAATGTCTGCTCAAGAAAAAGAAATTTTCTGGCAGTATTGAAAAATTAAAGTACTTGATGGATATGCATCAAATATTTCAATATGCATGCATCTTAAAGATGGAAAATTTTTAATCTCAAAAGTCATTATGATCACATATTTATATAAGATATCTTTCCAATAGCTTCAAGATCATTAGTGCCTAAAAAGGTTTTTGCAATTATAATTCGGCTATCATCATTCTTTAAGGCTTATATTCAAAAGTTCTTGATCCTAGAGAGCTTAATCAGTTGGAGTCTAATATTATAATTATACTTTGTTTGATGGAGAAGATTTTTTCACCTGAATTTTTTTATTATTATGGTATATCTACTCATTACTTAGCTTTGAAAGTCAAGCTTGGTGGACTGGTACACTGTAGATGGATATATCCTATTAAGAGATATTATTATCAATTTTAACTTTTATATAATTTTTAATAAAAGTAGCATCATAATGATGTATAAATAAATTTTTAAATATTGTAGGTATCTTGTACAATTGAAAGATTATATATGAAATAGAGCCTATCCGAGGGTTTAATTGCAGAAGGATATATTGCTGAAGAGTATTTGATATTTTGTTCAAGATATCTTCGAGGTGTAGAGATTATATTAATAGACTTCATGGTATAGTTATTTCGTAGACAATACAAAATTATATAAATTTTCTACTACTAGTAGAGTAATGAAAAAAAGTGAAAGTATTATATCAAATCAGAAATCAATTATACAAGCACATCATTATGTGTTACTTCATAGTGAAATAATATCTGACTATCGAAGGTTAGTATATTTAATATATTTCAATTTAAATATTATATCTTATTTTTTATTCTAAATAAATAATGTAAATTTTATGCAGTGAATTTTTAATATCTTAGCGATAAAATAATCATAGTACTCGATCTAATCTAAGAATTGAGCAGCGATGGTTAGTCGAGTTCTTTCCTACATGGCTTTCAAAATAGGTTTGACATATATTTAAAGAATATATGGATAAATTTAATATCAAATAACTTATTAACATTTCTTTTTATTTTTTAGGTATCAACAATGATAGAGAGAAATTATTCGGATGAATTAATAGCCCTGACTCGAAGACCTGATATAAAGTTGTCAACATATATAATGGTTTCATAATCAATGGTTTTAAATTTCATGCTAAAGATCGTGAGAAATTTAGAAAAACATAGAATAGCGGTGTTATGATGAAAGCAGATAGAAAATTTATTATGATGCACTTAAAGATATTTATGAGTTGGATTACTACAAAATCTTTAAAGTCATTTTATTTGTGATTTGATAGATATAAACTCATCAAAGGGTTGAAAAAAGATGCAAATGGATTTATACTTGTAAATTTTACAAGGTTGATACAAACTGGTATCTTATTAAAGGATGATTCATTTATTTTTTCATCTTAAGCTCATCAAGATTTTTGTACAAGATGCAAAAGATAAAAATTAGGCTACTGTTATTAAAACAAAACCTAGGGATTTATATGATACGAGAGAGTAGCTGGATGATGATGAAGATGATGATACTATATACATTGCATGCCATTCAATTTGTATCAATTGATGACGTACATGCTACAGTATCCTTGGTTATTGATGACGTACATGCTACAGTATCTTGGTTAGAACAGAATTTGAAGGAAATACTAATGCTGATTCTTATTGGTATTAAATTTTATAATGTATGCAATTTGTAGTAATTATTATGTTAAATTATTATTTATATTCACTAATTCTGACTCTGATATGAATGATAGGGACCTTATACTGTGCTTATGATGATTTGATGGTGTGCAGTTCCAGCACTCACGGATAGAGGCCGGCACTTATGCTTCGGCACAGCAGGCTGAGATGGGTACTTCGGCATGGCAGGTTCATGCCAATCCTTCTTCTATACCGGATATTGCATCCAGTCCTTCGGTATAGCAGTTTATTGTAGCTCCATCATCCTCAGGGCAGCATGATCCTCCCGTCGATATAGCAAATCAATGGTTTTAAATTTCATGCTAAAGATCGTAGAATTTAGAAAACATAGAATAGCGGTGTTATGATGAAAGCAGAATAGAAAATTTATTATGATGCACTTAAAGATATTTGATGAGTGGATTACTACAAAATCTTTAAAGTCATTTTATTTAGTTGTGATTTGATAGATATAAACTCATCAAAGGGTTTGAAAAAATGCAAATGGATTTATACTTGTAAATTTTACAAGGTTGATACAACTGGTATCTTATTAAAGGATGATTCATTTATTTTTTCATCTTAAGCTCATCAAGATTTTTGTACAAGATGGCAAAGATAAAATTGGCTACTGTTATTAAAACAAAACCTAGGGATTTATATGATACGAGAGAGTAGCTGGATGATGATGAAGATGATGATACTATATACATCATGCCATTCAATTTTGTATCAATTGATGACGTACATGCTACAGTATCCTGGTTAGAACAGAATTTGAAGGAAATACTATGCTGATTCTTATTGGTATTAAATTTTATAATGTATGCAATTTGTAGTAATTATTATGTTAAATTATTATTTATATTCACTAATTCTGACTCTGATATGAATGATAGGTGACCTTATACTGTGCTTATGATGATTTGATGGTGTGCAGTTCCAGCACTCCGGATAGAGGCCGGCACTATGCTTCGGCACAGCAGGCTGAGATGGGTACTTCGGCATGGCAGGTTCATGCAATCCTTCTTCTATACGGATATTGCATCAGTCCTTCGTATAGCAGTTTTTGTAGCTCCCATCTCCTCAGGGCAGCATGATCCTCCCCGTCGATAGCAGATGATTAGCTACACATTCAGGGTAATTTATTTTTTTATTTGGTTTGATAAACTTTATTGTGCTTTTTACTATAATTTACTTTTATCTATTTTATGCAGGTGAATCTGGAAGGGTTACACGTAGGCACGAGCCCACAGTAGTATAGGATGTCTGGTAGATGTGCGAGGATGAAAGATAGGGGTGATGCCTCCATGCAACTATCCCTAAAATGAACTCATAAGCTGGCGCCTTTTTTGAATTAGCTATCCCAGCTGATTGCATAGCTTACTAAGTTGTGCAAAGTGGAATGACATGCTTCCATGTATATAAGTTGATATTCTACGAGTTGTGGGGGTAAAAAATTGGTATTAATTTATTTGTTATCTTGCATAGTTGATATATTATGCTATATTTTATATTCTTCAGTAATATACTTTGTATCGACATGGTATTAGATGATGAAGGCTTAGTGGATTTTATATTTCTTTATTTTTTAGTGTCTACATGATTATTTCTAATATTTACTTGACTTATCAATTATCTTTTGCAATCCAGTTTGTACTCCCTCCAACCTCTCATGATTTTTGTACTAAATCTCTCAACCGAAAATGAAAAGAATATAAAGGACAGTTAAAGATGAGTACAAGTTACCAAGTATGACAGAGGAGCAGATAGTTTGTACTTATCCTCTTGATGCACCCCCTCATCAGTGTGTGGAGTTGGTTCATTATTGGTTTCTCCCCCAAGGAGATAGGTATCTTCTAATTCTTTGAAACAATTTATTAAAATATTGATTTATGTTGTACATCATATATATACATCACTTTCAGGATATAACAAGTTATCTATTTGATTTGTAGACATAGTATGATATTGGTAGAGCTACATGAGCAGTTCTGTCTGTTTCTCGTACATCGGGATCTAAGAGTTATCGCGCGAGTCAGATAAGAGTTCGTATGTTCTTTAAACTATAAACTTAAAGTTTTTAATATTAAAGTATTTATAGATTTTAATAAACTAATATTATATATTATGGAATGTATCGCAATACATATATTATCATGGACGGTGTATCACGATACATATATGTACATGGATGACTATCACGATACATATACATATCGCCATACATATGTGTATCGCGATAACAATATAATCGTGATACTTAAATAATTTTTAAATTTGTTTGAATTATTTATTTAAAATATATTTTTTCTTGTAGATGGATGAGCATGGAAGGAACCCGGTGGAGGTGGAGTTTTAACGAATGACTCATACTCATCGTGATGGCACTTTTATCATAGATAAGTCAAGAGACATAATATGTATTATTTATTATAATTTATTTCATGTAATGATTTTAATTAATTTTGTTAATCATTAAAATCTAACTAATTTTCCTAAATTAATAAGGAAAGAACTACAGCTCTTATTGCTGAGCATGTCGATGACTCTACAGCATCTATAACAGACTAGTCGCATCAAGGTCGAGTTTTTACGGAGCTGATGAGGCCGGAGCGCTACGTCGAGATAAGGCTATGAAATGGAGTCACCTCCATTCAGTTATCTTCGGTGAGTAGATATACACATGATGCTGCATGGTGCTCAGGATGTACGTGTTCACAAACTTGAACAGGAGATAGAGAAGATGCGACGGAGCCGTGCCACCGATAGAGCAGCGATGGATTCCATTAGAGAATATTGAGCGCTTACATCTATCGTACAGATGTTGGTGTCCATGTCAGGTAAATGCATATGGTATTAAAATATATTCTTATATTGAACAATAATTTTATATAATATATTATCATTCATAGTTTCCGTAAATTAATATTTTTAAGTATTTCTTATAGGCTTCTAAGCATCAGATCCTCACAAGCAGTGCGAGGACCTTCTCCTGTAATCATTGACCCGACTTTTTTTATTTTATGTCATGTATTTCATATATTTTTAATTTTGTTAAACTTTGGATTGTACAAACTTTGTTATATTAGATTGTAATGAATTTTATATTTGAATTTCAATTTGGATTCAAGAATGCATGCAATGAGATTTGATATTTGTTATGATTGTATTATACATTAAAAAAAATTATATAGATTTTGAATTTAAAAATAATTATTTATTTTTTAAAAAAATAATAGATTTATCGATGTTTTAAATGTCACAAAAATCATATTTCGTGCTTAAGCGTCGGGAAAATTAGATTTGCCAATTTGCCAATGCTTTAAAGCATTGGCAAATATAGAATTGCCGTTGCTTTAAAGCGTCGGTATTTTTTCACACTTGCCAATGCTTTAGAGCGCCGATATTTGAATTGTTCCAACGCTTTTAATTTATCTCCACTCTTCATTATCGATGCTTTTCGTAGCATCAGGATGATTTTTTCCGACATTTTAAAGCATCGAGAAAAGTCTTTTTTGAGCGTTGCCTTTTATCAGATTTGTAGTGAAAAAAGTATGGAAGAGATTTTTAAAAAATTTTGAAACAAAGGAATATAAAAAATGGAGCATGAAATTTTGGATGCCTTGGGATAGAGACATTTATATACTCAAAATTCTAAAAAAAAGTAACATCCCTTGTTTTGCCGTCAACGTATTAAAAAAAAAAAAAAAGTATTCCAGACGTTTCGGCATTTAAACGAAAAAAATAAATAAATAATAGAGGATGGACCGAAAGGCTGCGCCGGAGCGTGCACCTGCTGCGCTCGCGCGGGCGTCCGGTCAAGGGTCACAGGAAGTTTCGAAACTCTCGTAAAAACCAATGCATGCATGCATCATGCATATCTTTATGTATAGGTATGGGAGTACTCGACAGGGGAGCTCTATGCAACTTCTTTTGTTTCCCAAAGCCCTGGATTTTAGTCCGAAGGCTGCTCTGGAACTCGAATCATGATTGGTTGCTACCTGTGAAGTTCCGCATCTCCCGTACCATTTCCGATCCACGATCACCTGCATCCTGGTGTAAGCAAAGTTCGTGGGCGATAGAAATCGAGGCCGCGCATCTTTAAAAGTCGTGCACCCGTCAACTTTTTATCAAAGTCGACAATTTGAAGTTGTCATCATGGGTTAAGGATGATCTGAGATGCTGCTACAGGTAGGATCCTGAACTTTATTCTTCTCTAATCCAATTCATAGCAGTCAAATAGGCATTATCATATATGGTGTACTGAAGTTACTGTTATCATTCTAGACTAAAAGTAGAAATTATTTAAGTATAATCCTATTCTAAGGATTGTATAATGACTTGAGGGGGAATTGTTTAAATTCTTCCATAGCCGACAGCCATAAATGGTGAAGGGTTGCTTGCACTAGTGCCTTCTACGTACGTACCTACCGTCAGCTTTTGTGCTGGATCACCGGTTACTAGATTGTTAGTCCAAGAGATGGAATGCAAAGCTTCGATGCTCTGTTTAATTTTGTACCATGTAGGCGTTTTTCTTGGACCATCTGACCGGAACCCTGCAAACCATGCATAGAATATGCTGGACCATCTAGAAATTTATTTCTTTTTTGAAACCATGAATTTATAAGATAAGAAAATACTAAATAATTCTAGCCGGTAAGCCTAAAAATTATTGAGTTACTTGAAAATCAATTCCAAAATCTCTATTAGCTGCTAAGTAGAGCAGTATATATGATACCCTGTTTCGGTTAATTGACCGAGATATGTCCATTTTGTTCTACAATCCCACGCAAATGTCTTGGACCGAAGCATGTGATCATCCGTTCAATTGTTGATGGGTTAATTGAGTTCATGACTCACGGTTGGCCAAAGGTAAGGAGCAGCAGAGAAATTTTAAAAATTTTGAGAACTTAAAAGACCACAAAATAATCGAGAGGAATCATAAACATTTTAAAAGACCAGTCTCCACGGCCACAACGTGAAGGAATTCTGACCACTAAACTACAGCCACTGATGACTTGAAGTGCAAGTATATTAATGAAAGTATTGACTCTCGCATTATAGAGTCCGCGAGGAGAGACTTAATTATACGTAAGCAAAAATATGTTGTATAGAAACAAAATAAAAATAGTAAGGATTTAAGCAACTAATACTGATTTTTCAGTTAAAGTTGATTAGATAAACAGCTCCATGTTATAATATATGAATATTTATAAGAGGAATCTTTATCAATGGCTCTTCATCCTCAGAACTAATGCGGATCTATTTGAATGGTTATTTGAAAATCCTATGAAATTAATAGATTGAACCAATACAATCAACGAAATCATAAAATTGCAAGCTAGGTGAAACCTCTATTCCTAAATACCCAGAAGTAGCTTTAGAGTAGGCGGCCCTAAATCCCATTTATAAGGAGGAAAAAAAAAAACTATTGAGGGTGTTTTGCTCTAATGAGTTTTCTGAGCCGTTGCGCTTCAAAGCCACTCACGGATATTTAGGAATATAGGCATTCCATTATTAATCTTGGAATTTTGTTAGTTGTATTGACCCGTCCACGAATCCTTTAAGATTTTCAACCAATCATCCAAACAAGTCCTAAGATAATACATTGTGCATGGAAAAATTTGTTTCATACACGTACCGTTACGAATATTTTAAATCATCTTTTTTTTTTTTTTTTTCATTTCTCTCCTCTCTATTATTCAAGCATTTTAGATTTTATATCTTAAATAGAGATCGGAGTGCATGGCAGACAGCAACGAGGGGTAATAACCATTCTCTCCACATCTCCTTGTTTTACATTTTCTTTCTAATCATGCATTAAGAGTCATATTTAGAAGTTTCCTTTCTCTTGTTTGGATTTCTGACCAAGTTTATTTGCATTAATTTTTCTCAGAAGCTCCTATTAGAGTAAAACCTTTTCTATAATATAAAGAATATTATTTTTTGCACGAAGCATTCATCAAAAACCAAAAAATAAAAAGCTAGAAGCATTAATGACAGATTTGCAACAAAACAACCAAAAGTATTGTTGATAGGTTATGATCGATAATTTCATAATTTATATCAATGTTCCATTATCAATTTTAGGCTCGAAAGAAGTACATTTCAGCTTCTCTTAAATAAATATATGTGCACACGCAGGGATCGAGATCTCTGGTCAATTCAAATTGGATTTTGGTAATTAATGTCGCATCGATGATCCAATCATCAGATGGGATTCTATCACTAAACCACTTATACATAAAAAAATCAAATGATTTGTGTATCCCTTAGTTACGCATCAAATGATAAAATATATTATTTCATATTTTTTTAAACTATCTATATTTTCGACCATCTTGTGCATAAATTAGAGGTTCGAAGATTATATAATTTTTAGCATGTGAATAATTTAAATAATAATAATCACTTCCAATAGGCGGTCATCGATACGAGACCCTGATATTTAATTTAGAACTTAATAAAGCATTCTCAAAAATTTAACATCCAGATTATTATAATACCAAATGGTAGACAGATCAATAACAAAAATAAATCTTATCAGGCCAATGATGTGGCCCAACCATATCACAAAAGGGATGTCAACAGGACGACAATGAAAATCAAGTCTGGAATTCTCTCAGGCAGCTTTTGGTAGGTGTAACGAATTTTCAAGTCTCGTACCATGTATCAAGGGATCGAACCTATCTCAAAAAAACGACTTTTTTCTGGAGTGATAAATTCATAGAATAAAGTGTATCAGATTTTATGGTGATCCAGATATTATAAAGATGAAATTGCACTCTAGTTAAATTCAACAGCCGGCCTTCGGGCACGAAGAATACAACATACATAATCTCTTATGACCGGCTCTATTAAAATTTGGTATTTTACGTGCGAAGTCCAGCGCATGTTCAGCTCCACGCACGACAAGCAATACCTTGATGCTCCTGTCTATCTTAATCTTGGAAAGTAGATAAATGTTTGATAATTATACCAAATAATCTTTGATCAAATCGTGCTTTGACCAGAGTTCGAAGAATCAAAGGTTTCTGGCAAGAGGGCTACCGTTTTTTTTTTTTTTTTTTTTTTTTTTTTTGGAAAAAAATTATTAGTTGGATCGGATTCATCATGGACCATCAGTAATTGAATCCCTTTGCCCCCTCTTTTTCTTCTTTAATATCATGATGTATTTAATCCCTTTTCTCTCCTCTAGAATGATTTAAATTATTAGTAGCACGTGGTAAATCTAGTCCAACTAATAATTTCTCTTTTATATATATATATTATATATGTCACTCATTACCCGGGCTTTTTTTTTCCTAAATAAAACAAAATAATATGAGACTCATGAAGGAATGCAACTAATTCCTCAATATGAGGTAATATTAAATCAAATATCACAACACAACAGACAATATGCTTGTAAAAGCATTTTTAAAAAAACAAAAACAAAAACAAAAGTATAAAAAAGTATAAAAAATGAGGTGATACAAATGAGATCCTTGGTGAAAATCAATTGAATGTGTTAACTATACTTACAAAATGCACATATTACACCTCCAGCAAACCCAAGATATCAAAATTATCAGTAGCAGACAACTAGACACCCTAGTGTTAGAAGCAACTTGAACATGTACATGATATGCTTAGAAGAGAAAATCAGCTAGTAAATTAGGTGTTATAAACTGCCTAGAGAACATGAACTTGTCTAAGCTTGCTGTGTCTTTTCTGGTGGCCGAGAAAACTCTTTATCCGCATAGTACAGTAGCCTTCGTAGTCTTAGAAGCACGTCGCAGTGAAAAGGTAGTGCAGTGCGCCCGTCAAGGTATACCGGACTTGCAGTCATCCAAGAAAGAGAGTGAAGCTCAGCTGCTACAGACTCTAAAACCAAATGAGTCTCCATCTCGCAGTCTCTATTGATGGCCTCCGAAGTCAAACTCCTACCTTGCTTACCAACGGTGATGTTACCAGCACCTCGGACCATCTTTTCTTGGATGCTGTTATTGTTGCGTCCGTAGTGATCAACAAGGCTGACCGCAAGAATAGAAGGCCAATCTTCCTTCGTCAACTCTGCTGGGTCTTTTCTCATGGTTGGGACTGCTTTGGAAACGACGTATCCAGTGGCCAGGGGAATTGCAGACCCTTTGCTATGCAAGAGATGGGCAAGGGGCGGAGACTCTGAAGTCAAGCATGTAGGAAGTTGCAAGGGTGTTGGAGGTAGGTAGCGCAAACTAGGCGAGGGGATTAGGAGATAAGATTCCTGCATTGACCCTAGAGACTTCACTGGAGTGAATCCTTCTAAGTAGGCCGAAAGGCTTGAGCTGCTGCTGCTCTGAGATCCTCCACCTGTGTCAAACATCATTATCATAATGACCAGAATTTTGCAGTAAAATTATATAAAAAATGAATATTCCCCATGCATCTGACAATCAGAATTTCATAACTTGGATAAGCAGTTTTACTAACAAACATTAAATATAGTTAACCATATTCGAGAAACATGGCTGATTTGAGTACTGATATGTCAAGAATCAAGATAAGTAAGTAATATGACAATAAAAGCTGAAGGGTTCATACTTTTGAGACAGTGGAAAATAAAACATATGTTTAAGTCATGAATTTATAATGTTAACTGATCCGGTTTTTTAAAATGCAGTGAATACTACCGCATATGCACCTGCATCTGAGCATACAGTCCATCGACCACACCGCATTAACTATATAAAGTACTATATGCAGTCACGCTGCATACAAAACAAAAGGCGGTCCACTAACCATTGCTCGATCACACATATGGCTTGTTTGGTATTGCAAAGCTGCATATGCGAGCCCATGTATCATTCTGGAGCTATATATGCAGCCCAATCCTATGTAAGCTGATGTACATGAAGCTGGTTCAAGCTGATAATTAGGTTTGATATGGTTCCGTGTGGGCCCGATACAAGTGCCTTATTGGAAATTAGATACCAGGTAAGAAGTACCAATCATTAGTTGTTTTTGTTACTAATATTGATACCATGCATCCATAAAAATTAATAGCATTATTATTGTTTTTATTGTACTTATCATATACATTAAGTTTAATATTTGAAAATAGTAACCATATATGCACTGCATATGTAGTCCGCATGCTGCCCATGCACCATGCGCACTCCCTTGACTGCTCATCTACTGCAGCCATACACTCTACAGCTCCAAGATTATAGAATAAAGACTTGTGTCTCCTTAAAACAACTTACCAGGAAATTAAAAGCCTGAAACGTATCAAAAATATTGATACAGTATATATGCACCTGCATATGTAGTCCGCATGCTGCCCATGCACCATGCGCACTCCCTTGACTGCTCATCTACTGCAGCCACTTTTTAAAACACTAAATAAATTGGATAAACTCTACAGCTCCAAGATTATAGAATAAAGACTTGTGTCTCCTTAAAACAACTTACCAGGAATTAAAAGCCTGAAACTGTATCAAAAATATGACAAGAAACCAAGAGAGGGGATGCTAGTATTGTTTCAAACTAGTGAAAGAACATGCAACCACTGAATAGATTGAGCACAGAAAGGGTTGAGATAAGTCTTAAGCACCTCAAGAACTTTTCAGATCCCAATTTTTTTAAGTTCTGCTTTATAGATCATCATCCACCAAGCATTCCTATTTGGGGCCACCTCAAAAAGGTTCAATAATTGATTAGCGAGCAAAACTATTCGTGTCTCACCTCTACCAAAAAACCAAAGCCAGCTAATTAGTTGCAGTTTTTTGTCTTGAACAGATGGCGATAAATGAAAAACGGCAATTACTGACCATCCGCCACTCATAGCCATGAATTTACAAGACTGACAACTAGCTTCCACACAGATCTACTAAATTATGACCATGGCTTAGGTTCGCCCAACAAAACCAACCCAGTCAATTTCATTGTTCGATTCTATTGCTAGAGTTGACTCAGGACTAGCAACTGTTTGAATGACTGGACGATCCCACCAATCAAGAAAATCAAAAACACACTTTCCATCCTCAAATAATTGTAAACGTAGATATAAACTGCATTGCATCACGCAAAGAACGATCCACCTGGACACACCCATCAGCCCTAAACATGTAACACATAAGAAATGCAACATATACCATTATCTCATAAATGCATATTTGATTTTCTGGACACATTTGCAATTCAATAAAGATGGACTCACCAGCGGAAGACATATCTGCTTGAAGAATTAGATGCAATGAATGATCAATAGAAACTCCAATTAAACTGATGCTCTGCACCCATTGCAATAACCCCCTCGTGCTGTCCACACCTGTCTGTCCTGCTAAGAGCTGTTTTTTGGTGCTAGATTGAGCCAGACCACCTTTAATAAAGCTGGACTTGGAATGAGGGCTGTACAAAGAAGGGCTAGGCGAGGAAAGTAGGTTTCTGTCTTGAATTAAACCCAATTCCTGCTGCTGCAGAGAAGTCCCATTAGTTGTCGAGGGAATGCCATCTGGCATAGATCGCCGCAGTTGTAAAGGCCATTTCTTGACTTCATTACCACCAACTGAGTAGATAGCTTTTTGCCATTCTGTTCACAACAAGAAGTTGGTAACTGAAAAAACAGAATACACATGACCTACGTTACAAAATCTACAAAATAACATAAGTTTAACCATTCCAAATACCTTGACATTCAAGCTCAAAGAAACATCCAAAACGTGTGATTATTATGTCCCTTGGCCTGGGAGTAGCAGAATCAGTGGATGGACATGATAATATTTGACAGCCCTGTTGCAGAATCTGTACAAAAAGGCTTTGGAGAACCTTAGTGTCTTGGCGGCTACTGATGCCACCAAAGGGAAATATGTAACTGTCAAGCAACTCTCCTCTAGAGTCTGTCCAGATACAAACTAGCCAGCGCCAATCCTCTGTCCACCCATAACAACAATGAAGGCTTGCTGTTTTAGAGTCATGCTCCGATCCATCAAGCAGGGAGGTTGTTCCAATATCTGCATTCACTCCAGAAGATGAACTTTGCATATACATGCTACTGTCATCAATAACAGATTTTAAACTTGAAGTCTCAGACACCGCACTACCAAACACAGTGGAAGGGGTTCCATGATCTATGGAGCTGGGTTCTGCCAATATAAAAAGTGGTTCGAACATGTACCTTGTGTCATCCTGACCACATAAATCTACTGGTCTATTTGGTTCACAAGTTAACCCTGCACCCCTTGATGTTTGCCATGAGTTATCCCAAGTGCCAGGTCTTAAGGCAGAATCAAGTTCGGCCTCTCTTGCAAGAGTTGGTCCAGATAACCGAGGAGCATGACAGTCCTTCCACAGGCCTGGAATAGGAGAGGTTACATGCATCAATGACGATTGAGATCTTCCTGAGGCAGCTGATGACTGAAACATGTCAGAGGCAGGAGCAGCCCATGGGATTCGTCGAGCCTTATTGTACACTGTGAATGCAATGTCCTTCAAAATGGCAAGTTCATTAGTTGGCCTGTTGATTCGTAGCAAGGATTCCACGGTTACAATCTGCAAAACAAGCTTAGGAATACTGAACCCTGAGAGCATTACAACATTTGATGCCGATGCTTCATCTGCAGCAGCAGTACAGTTTAAAGCCCTAGCAACATGAGATTGTAATAGAGATCGTCTCTCCTTGTCCGGTGACAGAACCACTGATCCAAGAGCACTGGCACACTCAATCAGTGTTTGTAGAACTGCCCTAGGCTCAGGGAAGGGGCATACAACATAAACTACCTGGACAAATTAGAAAGTCAGATAAGTCCATCATTTAAATTTAGCTTAAACACCTCTGAGTACATTTTTTTCCATTTATAACCACCAATGGAAAATCACAGTACATCCATGAGCAGAACAAATTAATTATCCAAAGAAATTATTGTAGAACATTCAAATCAGAAGTGTCACTACATGCAATTAAAAACCTAATAAGAGGGCAGTGGAATCACTAGAAGTATGAGCTGCAACAGAGAACCTCAAGTAACATGTGACAGAGCCATGTGTCAACATATCTTATTTCCTCTTTACATAGGAAAATGTAATATTGCCAGATTTTCACAAAATCAACCAAATATTGGCATAAACATAACTATCCCCATCCAGCCTCACAAAAACAACCTCGGGAACTTCATTGTGCCATCAAATATCAAATGCGAGTATTTAAAGTACCAGAAAATATGAATATAAAGACATACCGTACAAGGCCCGCTACTTCCTTCTTTTTGATTTACTGACAAATTTGGAGCAAGTTTCAGTTCCTTGATAACCTTTGTAAGAGACTTGATGAAGCTCTTCATATTCCAACCTTTGGAAAGGGCCAAAAAATAATCACGTATTGAGCTGATAGCAGTAAAATGATTGCTGGCAATCTTCACTTGTTGAGGGCAATCAACAAGAACAAGACCAGAAGGTAAATACTTTGCCGAGGATGGGTCCATCTGTCCACCTATTTGAGGTGAATGTGTTCCTAGCTTGCATGCTTCATAAACTACAGAAACACGAAATTGGTTAGGAAGAATGGCACTTACTGCGAAATAACCACATATCAATATCAGAAGACATCACAAACATTTATCAAGGCCCATTCCATTTCATATGACAAATTTAAGATTCATAAATTATTTTCCTTGAAAACATAGAAATGTCTTTTCTGCAAAATCAGATATAGACCTACAGGAGAAAGGCATGCATGTATTTTTTGACAAATAAGGACTCATAATGCTAAAACAAAAGGTTGGGACAAGGCTTGATGGTTATGGTCATGGTTAGCCAAGATATGAGACTTCAATGAATAAGATTTTCCATGCACATCGATGATTTTATCTAGAGTTTTTTCATATTGTTCATGTATCTACAGGATGCCCAATAATCATTGGAGAGCTATATGCCTCTGTGTCCAAGTTATTTCCTACAGGCAAACCCAGGGATGCTGGGTCTCACTTCCATAACTGTCACTGAATTAAGATACAATTAATCACAAGTGCAAAAGGATATGCTTCACAAACTAAAGGAGATTTACCACATGTCAATAATAAAACAAGATAATAGACTTACTGGTTCCTAACTGTTGAAAAAAATCGGCAGCGGCAGAAGTAAGGAGATCAATATCTGGACATAAAGCATAGAAAATTATCTGCAAATGCAACAGCAATAAATGAGCATTACCAAAACAAAATACACTGAAACATCTATCATGACACCAAAAAAAAGTATTTGAAATTTTGATTCTTTTATGGCACTTAGAGATAGCTTTTAGTAACTTACTGGCTTCGGTGAAGCATAAGGTTCAAGAGGACCCTTTTCCCAAAATTGTAGATTCTTTGCTGGCATATCTAGCCAATCATCCTGATACCTATTGCAAAACGATATCATGTGCCTATCTCATATAGGATTCCCATAATAAGCTTGCTCAAAGTAAAAAGGATTTGGAAAATTAGCATCAGCAGGCAACCAAAGAAAAATACATACCCAACACGTATAGCAGGTAATGGGAGCATTAGAGGGATTGGCCTGAAACGAAAATGGCCTTTTTGTTCTGACTCTGAATTGCATATCTCTTGGCTTGATCTCCTTTGAGATGACTCATCAATTCTTGCTCCCTCTGTGGTAGTACTTTCTTGGTCAGTTATCATGTTGAGATGGTAAGATACCATAAATCCTGTATGGGCAACAAGATATACCTCTGATGCAAGATGAACCACCAGTAGACTGAGGTGGGCTAATTGGCTCTCCAACCAGGGTTACACTGCTTGAAGAATCTTTAGCTTCACTTGCAGTGCACTGAAAAGAATATCCATCTCCTGTAGCTTTTGAATCACCTGATTGGCCACGACCCCTGCACCAATCAATCGCAGATAGTGGACCATCCAAATTTCCGAAAGCAGTTTTAAGGCTAATTTTATATCTGACTGCAGCAAACTAATCACAGATGATGCTTGAATCTGTAGCAAGAAAAAACTGTCAAACAATAAGCTGCACAACCACATTGATATCCATATGAGACAACCAGAGGGAAACAACACCAAAGGCTTCAATAAGTACTCTATTACAGGAAATGTCACTAACATGAAGTAGTTGATGATGCTATAAATTAACATAGCATTGAAAGCAAAATGGCAGTACATAGTCTCACCAATACAGAGAGAAAAAACAATCTCTTTGCTCATTAACCAGTGATCCAAAAGGAATTTATCCAGGAACAAACTTTAATCTTCTCAACTTTTTTCCCTAGAGAAGGATGTTATGCTTGTCACCTTGATGCACATGGCTTATTTTTTCTGGAGCCATTTTAGATATATAAGGCAAGTTCCTATCAAGTCAGTTGTAGTTGTCAACTGTAAACATCATAATTACTCAAGGAATTTTAAAAAAAGGAAAAAAATAAAGAGCCCTTGGTGGGGGTGGAAATGTTGTAATCTTCTACATGAACAAATGGTTTCTTTTTAAGGATGGTTTAATATTATTAATATTTTTTGTTCAACTGTTATATCCCCAGGAATTGAACAATTTAAGTCTCAGGTCAGGACATTAAACATCCAACTTTCAAAACTCACGAAATCAACGATTAGTCCTAATTCAATACTTCCCGGACTTCAAATAGATAAATATAGGACCAAAGAAAAGAAGAGGTTGTCAGCCATATACCAAGATCAGCCAAAAAGTAGACTAGGAATATGGCTGATTCCAAGCAATTGAAATGTTTTATTTTGACCAATATTCGCATTCCCCACCCCCACCCACCCACCCACCCCAAAAAACGAAATAAAAAACTCAAAAGTTACAATGAACATAACAATGACAGAAATTTTTAATTTACCACTACTGAAATCAATTAGTAGCCCCAATTCATCATCATAAATCATTAGTTACCTCACTTGTATTCCTACTTCCGACAATGTAATATGTTAGAAAATATGGGAAATGTGAATTTCCATGACTAGCATAAACTAATCATATGCTAAAACTTTAAACTCTTAGCATCATTCTGAGCTGATGTCTGCCACAATGTTTTAAATCAAATATTGCTGCCCATGCATCTTCCTGATCATTGAAATTCTCAATTAATTTGTTTTTCTTAATAGATTTCTTATTTTCCAACAACTAACAAGAGTTTGTTTGATTTATATCCCTGCTTTTCCTCTTTCTCAACTTAGCTAATCTTTGCTTTTCTCATCACTTATTCAACCATTGTATAGATGATTATATAATGCATACTCAACCATAGTCATTTTCCTGACTTGTTAACAATCTAATTCTTTCTCCTTTTTTTGTCATTTGTTTCTTCTCATTCCTTGAAGCAAAATCTCCATTTTCTTCACCTTCAGCCATTGACATTTCACCAGATACATGCATTGCTTATTCTTGATATAAAATGATCTCTAACAATACTTAGGCATGTCTTCTGTATCTTATAATACAAACTTTGGGGGTGTGGCTGCACCCCATGTTTGGCTCCACATTAAGTTGACAATTCCCTTTTCCACTCTTTTGGTTTTTCTATCAGACAACTATTGGCGGGATCAACCCTCATTGACTACCAAGCTCACTTTCTCGCCATAGGCACATGCATAACACATGCAATATTCAAGTGTGATTTAATTTTATCAGGATGGATGAATTTGGGGAGGTGATGTTGAACTGTATGATTGCAAATAAGCCATCATTGCTTGAGGTTGAAGTTTGTACCACATTGACCAAAAGTGATAGGAGGAAAGAATGTTTCTTGACAATAGGAGCATTATAAACAAAAGGATGCATTAGGCAATGTTATCATGCTTAAGACTGATGTCTGTTCACACTTCAAATGTTCATCAATCAATATGCAGAACTTAATTTTGCACAAAGGATGGTATTCTTGTAGGAAATGAAAATGGATTGCCTCGCTGTAATAATTAATGTAAATACAAACATATAGTAAGCTTTGCAAAATTACAATATGAAAAAGTAACAAAATTGAATCAAAGAGCATCCAAACAAAGCATAGACAGAAGCTTACATCAGCAGCAAGTGGATCAATTAAGTCAATGCCAGCAATATCCACGGAATGGCATGTGGCTAGAAGTCCACCACAACCTGCATGAACCATAGACGGACCACAAGAAAATCCACGCCTCCGCTGCTCTTGTAGTGCAAGCCAACAATATGAGCCATCACCATCATCTGTATCAAGTGAGACATCAACGAAGGAAGTAGATTGCTGGACTAACAAGGCCATAGCATCAAGAAGATCCTGAAGAGGTTGCCTTTGTCCATAGACATTTAAATTCTCATCATGCAAGGTACTAAGTGGCAAAGAAGATGAATTTTCAGAATTGCGCATAATTGAAGACTTTGTTCCTTTAGGAGCTCCAACTGAGCGCCAAACACCCACTTGTGCAGTAACTGGCCCATCATGCATTCCACCATCACTATCACCAGCTATTCGGACTGGTATGTTATCTTTCTTCTTTATCTCATATTTACCAGTCATAATGTCTGATTTGGTGCTTGTATCACTTTGGACTAGATCTGATATAGCACTTCTCAACCCAATAGGAACTTTATTGCTAAGAGATAACAATGTATGTCTTATCCGACACATGGCTGCTTGGAACATGATGGATTCAAGTTCTGTAGCAAGCACAGTCTTCAGAGACAGCAGAAAATGTGCTGTCTCGAACATGTTTTCGTTCTTCCTTTGGAGAGTAGAGACAGTATTTAAGGAACTTATGCTGGACACAGCGAATGGAACCTCTCCTTCACGTGAAGGGACGTCATCATTAACCGATCTCTTGTTGGTCTTTGTTGTCCCACTCTGTACATGTGTGTATAATTTCAAAGATTGAAAAGATGAATTCCCACCATGCCCCATGGAACCCAGTTTGAGTTTAGCTGACATCTCAGGCTTTTCTTCTGATGTCATTGTTCGAGGAGAAGGTGGCGCTGCATTATATACATAAGCAACAGAGCTAGAATGTGAACTCTCAACCTTTCTAGATCTAGGGAAGTATGGGCTTTTAAAAATTGATGTCGGAAGCTCGCTGGTAGGCATCTCAACTGCTGCATATTCTGGGGCAAATGTCATCATGGCTTCAGCTTTTGTCAGATAGTCAAACTTCCCTGTAGAGGGTGCTGAAGAATGGGTTCCTAAAACAGATGACCTAGCATCCTTAGTAAATTCTGTACTTTGGTTTCTAGTGTCCTCAGTAAGTGCAATTGATTGGTGGTTCATTCCCTCAAAAGACGCAGGGCCAACAGGAGAGAGTTTCTGATGTGATACTTCTATTCCTCCCAAAGGGCTGCCACTGATATCCCCACAATCTGAAGCTGGAAACATAAGTGCTTGAGACTCTGCAGTACCTGGGGGCTATATAAAAGAAATAAAGCTTCAGCATTTGTTATCAAATAATAGTATGCATAATAAACAAGATAATATTTAAAAACTGCAGAAATAACCAAAATATTGTGCATCCATCACAAGAGAATTTCCCAAATCACAACAACTAGGTCAGATAGTTAAATAAAAAGACTTTATAGGGATTTTGTCACAATGTGAGCAGACTTGTGCTTTAGATGTTAGTATAATGCCCTATACAAAACCTTGCCTCTTACCTTCATCATTTCAACAGTTTGCAAAACAAAGCAACCTGTAGCTTTCTTCCAAGTACCATGAGCTTAAAGTATATCATGATTAGGTTCATTCAAACCAAAAAATCGACCAAAGTTCTGGGTGATGTTATGCACTACTCTAGACAATATTCCTTGACTGAAGCTGTCAAAGAATCAGCACAAGTTGAGGACCATATAGTTACAGTGGTCAGAAAAACTAATCATTGTTTTTCCTGTTTTACCGATCTTCATCTTTCAATGCATCTTCTCTTATAAATGCAATTTTTTCAGCTAATAAAAGAATACAACTTTTTGATCTCAATTGTATGTTAGACGCTGCTGGAAACTATAATAGTGCATGCATACAAGTCAGAGAGTGAAAAATATAGCATATTAACATCAAATTACTACTAGCAATAATATATGTAGCTTAAGACAAGACATTATGCTCTAATCAGATCAGTGCCACTGTGGGGGAAATACCTCGCCAAAAGCCAGAACATCATTTTCAAAAAAGTCACCAAAATCTCCAAACTCAGAGAGGAGTGTTTGGATGTCCATGCCAATGCCTCTGTCATCATCATCCCAATCCCAACGAGATCCAACCTGGACATTTGCTGCTCCTGCAGCAGCTGAATTGTTTGCTTCAACAACACTGTATTCAGTATTATAAGCATCCTGGAAAGATGCACTTACAACTGTGCCTGCTTGACCACCGGCTTCTGTTGCACCTGTGCGTGCACGTTTGGAGACCTAAATTTAAGCACAAGCATATCAAGGTCACTCAGTGACATATCTGATTCATATAATAGACATGTAGAAAAATGTAATAATTTCATCTTCGATCAAATAATCCCAGTATTGAATAAAATTTCAAAGCATTTACATCGAACAAATTTATTATTATATCATGTAAAAATGATGCATATTCTATATCAAGGACAGCAATTTATGATATGGACCTTAGGAAGCTATAGAATAATGAATCATGAATAATGAATCATGATTTCAAAAACCACCAAAACAGGATGGTGCAACGGGTACCATCATTCCAGCACAAAATCAGCTTATGTACAAGTGTTGGGATGCCAAAACAGCTGTGCTGATGCATACTGATAGTAGCATATCATCCATGCTGGTTTTCATGGTGGTTTTTTAATTTTTCAGAATATGTTAGTTTCAATATGTACCAACGATACCAGACTGCACCAATATCGTACCCTTCTAGTAGATACACAGTTCAGTACCATTATTCAAAACCTTGCTTGGACAATCCATGCCAGCTGGCATCACTACATATCTCTATATAAATGCATGTGAAACTATACATGGCTGTACAAACCTGTATATAGTGGCATGGGCTCAGTCCTACTTTCCCATCATAAACATGTGCATGACCATCCTAAATCCGAATACCTTAAGTTCCATTTGAAAGCTTAACTTATAGATGGGACAACGTAATAACAAAAGCCCATTATCCTTCACTAACCCAGGTTAAAAATCAAGGTCACACAAGCACATAAGCTTCACTAGTACCAATATTAATGGAAGACCAACAGTATTGACATTTGACATTATAATACAAAAAACCTAAATGTGTTGTTAATATTTAATATAATTATAACTCCCATTGTCTGTATCATCAATTTTGAAATCATGTGTTGTTACTTGCTAGCATGTAAAAATGACCGTATGAGCCTGTTTGAATGATAAATTACTTAAAACTATTCAATGCACATGTTGAAAGCAATGATTCCATATATTTAGAATAATATATAATTCCATTAACATGTTGAAAGCACATTTATTTGCTCACTACAGGCACCCAGAATAGTACAAAGCAGTTAATTTTGCCTGTGTTTAAATTTGGAGGGAATAAAAAGGAATTAATTAATGAATTTTGGATGTTAATTGTTTTTTTTTAAACTTATGTATTTCCCAATGCTAATGCATTATAACTGTGAGCTCATAGAGGCATTGTATGCATATCATGCAAGCTCCTGACTGGTTTGAGCATGGCACATAATACCTTTTTCATGCACGTTCAATTCAAACAAAAGGCACGAAATGTTAGACTAATTATAACACATACAGTAAGCACTTCCAGATATCAAAGCAAGAGTAATCAAATTTAAAGTACTTATTTATAACATCAATCAGATTACAAAGAAGCAATAAGAAATTTCTCAAAAGATGGGAAGGAAACATATTGGTGATGATTACAAAAATAAATTCTGATTTCATAAAAAATTGCAGATATGATTTTTTTTTTATTTATGTGCAAGTAAAGAATGGATACAATTGATGCTATCAGTCTACAGTACCATTTTGTGACCCTCATTCTCAAACTGATCATTGGAAGACAAACCAGAATGTCTACATGTAAGAGAGTCAGCATCAGCTTCAAGATCACCAGCTCCAGCAGCCACTGCATATTCACTATCGCTGGATGTACCGCTCACACTGCTGATGCTACTGGTTATGCTGTTACTGCTCCCATTATATTGTTTTTGCAGTCTCAAACTGCTAAACTCGCCTCCAAGTCCATCCAAGGGCCCACTGCAGCAAGTGCTTCCAAATGCAAAACTGGATAGCAGAAAAAAATCTTAAATGATATAAAATAGATAAAATAGAGAGTTTTAAGAAAATTAAAGCCAAAACACATGGATAAAAAATATCATAAGCACCCATCATCCCGCAAAAAATAACAAAAACACAAGTTGTACAACACACAAAAATTACTAAATGCATTCCACAATAAAATAACATAAAATAGTTAGTGCAAAGTTGTTTGCACACTATAAGCCTCCAAAAACAAGCCAACAAGGTATAGATGCAAGCAAAGTTTAATAAATTTATCAAAGATATGACACATGGCACACACAAAGGACCAGTATATATAATATTCTTGTCTGGAGTGTCCTTAGAATGCTGTGTGTGTAAAAGAAAAGGAACTTTAGTTTCAGCTTCGAAAGCTAATTAAAAATGGTTCAACAAGACTGCTGAAAAAATAATAATAATTGTTTGCTTTTAACAGTCTCAGATTTACAAGGACCCTGTATGAACTCTATTCTAATACAACCCCTTCAAAAAATCATGTTCCTGCTCAAAACAAATAGATGCAGCAACATACATATAATGCCACTAATAGGTGGGTACAATATTATAAAGACATAAACCAATGTCAATTACCCCAAATATACATCAGTACACATTAGCAATCTGCCCATTACATCCTGCACTTGCCTCACATTGCTCTTCAGACAATTTATAGAGAGATAGAAACAAGAAAGCCATACTAATATAAAAGGTATGTCCATAGAGATAACTTTCTTTATATTAGAAGTCCACAAATCCTAGAAATAGAAGAACATAAACCACCAAGACCAGGCATGTTTCCCCAGGTGTTAACCCCATTAATAAAATTAAAAAATAAAAAAATCCTTTTAGAATATGAAAGCTAGTACAAACTATGGTTCAGTTGCTCCCTCGAAAACCCTGTGTGCAAATAAGTTTGCTTTCTTTTCCAAAGTTTCAACCTAACATAAATAAGTAGCACTTGAAATGTTTCCCCATTAAATTCACAGTGCTTTCTTTTTTGTGGTTTTGGGATTTGACAAAGAATAAACCTAGCAAGTAGGGATGGCGATTTATGACCCAACCCACATTCAATCTGCCATAAACAGATTTGGATTTGAAATAAACGGGTGCAGGTCATAAACGAGTCAACCGGTTTAACCCATTTAATAAAAGGATCAGATTCAGATTTTTTAGGCCTAACATGTTTAACCCATTTAATATACAGGTCGAGTCAGGTTGGGTCGAGTCGGATTAGATAAATAGGTTATCTATTTATTAAACAAGTTGGATCGGATTGGATCGGATAAACAGGTTATTCAATTATTAAATGGATTAAACATGCCAGGTCGGGTCGAGTTAGCAGGTTACCTGTTTAATAAACGGGTTAAACGGGTCAGGTCGGATTACCTGTTTATTAAATAGGTCATGTTCAGGTTTTAAATTATAACCCATTTAATAAACAAGTCGGGTTCAGGTTGAGGCTTTTCTGACCCGATCCATATATGACCCGACCCATATATGTCCGACCCAACCCGATTGCCACACCTACTGGCAGGGCTTCAAGCTGGGTGTCTTCGCAATTGGCCAACTCAAGGATAGTTATGGATGCTTCAAGGGCAATTCAAGCAATTCCATATTGATATGTTTGTTCAAGCATGGACTAATGCCAAACTTATCAGGATAGTCTATATTTCAGGTATGTTATGCACTATACACTTTGGGACACCTAATGACACAGCTTGACACTTCAGATCAGTCAATCAAAGATATTATCACCACCACATGTTGCTTTTGGCAATTCTACATAAAAGTTGCCCAATCTAACATGAAGATTCATCATTTTAGAAGATTTCACAGCAATTTGTTCAATGATATCTACAAATAAATAAAAAATTAGCACACATCTATAAGATACATAGTAACTAAAAAATTCATTTCCTAATAGTTTCCACATCAGATTCTTCTACCTAGATGCTTGACACCCATGCCACATGTCCAAAATAACATTGACTGCTACAACTGAATGAAATGTTTAGCTCATATCTGGCCCAGCTCGAGGGTAGTTTGGAGCAAATAGACATGGATTTAGCATGGTTCTTGTGTACAGTCCATGCCATAACGTATCAATAAAGTATAAGCAACAATCCATGTCAACATGTGGTACTTCACCTCATATTTTGATATGTTGGAAAATACCATGTGTCAATATGATACCATACCATATCAGTAAGGTTCTGGTGATGGCATTTCAATCTTTCTACCACCGATTATATAACTCACTAGCATACAAGATGAACCATCCAAACAAAAACAAAAAATAAAAAATAGAATCATGGCCAAATCATGGGCTATTTCATTTAAGCATAAACAAAATATTGTCGAATTCACACTCTGCTCCAAGTGCTTCCTAAATTACTTCAGTAAATGTGTTGAGGTGATAGCCCTGACAAGGGCTCCAAAGAGAGTAAATGATGGCAATGCTCGATCATTCATGGGTGTCTTGTTATCATTTTAAGGCTGCATTTGGATCTTAGTCCTTATAGTCCTATGCAAATGTACTTGTTTAATGCTTTAACTAGATTAAGATGCTAACCATTAGGTACTCCTAAGTTGTTGCAGTCTTGCTCTTAAGTTGTTTATAATGCTTTGACATTCAAAGATTGTCAAAGGAGCATGTTATTTGTGGTGTTCTTTGAACCAATAAAGATTGTTTCCTATTTGTTTACAAGTAATTAATATATATGCTGATATTTTTTAAACAATTAAGCCACTTATGGTGCACCAGAAATAAAGTATGTTTGCTTTGCATCATAGCATTTTTTACATCATATATAATCACAATCACATTCATCAAGCATTTTCTCAATTATTTGAAGCTGGCTTTATGGATCCTCATTCACCAAGTATTATTATATACCACCATGTTAGATTTTATTCCAAGTATCTCTATTTCCTTCCTCACATCCTCCATCTATGTTAATTGAAGTCTTCCTCTTATTTTCTTACAACCTTCAACACAAACTAAAGTACATGTCCTTAAAGTAGCCACCTCAGATCTTCGTTTGGCATATTCATACCATCTCAATCAATTTTTCATCACTTTGTCCTTAATTTAAACAACTCCAAAAACTCATCTAACATATACATTCCCTAATCTATCCTTCTTAGTTCTACCATGCATCCATCTTAACATTCATATTTCTACCACACTTAATTTGTTTTCATGTACTTACTCTAAGCCATACAACATTGTAGGCCTTACCGTTGTTCTATATTTTTTTTTTTAAGTATCCAAGATATGTGCCAATTCTATAATATTCTAAATAAAAAGCTCTGATTCTATTTTATATATATATATATATTCATTTATTTCCTCATTATTTTGTATAATAGATCCTAATTAACGAAATCAAATACACAGACCTATTTTAATGATACCACATCTTCATTTTCATTTTCATTAAATTTACATCCCATATGCTCTTTGTTCTACTAACTTTTCTTCCAACGTTTTCCTCCACAAATCCACATTAGTATTTAATCTAGTTTTCTTTTCAACTACAAACAATATATATCCTTCAAATAACATGCACCATGGTATATCTTCCTCAAATATTAGTGATGAGCTCACCCATAATTAATACAAAAATATATGAACTTAGTGTTGATCCTTGATGTACGCTTATTGTGACTAGAAAAATACTTGTACTGCACTCCTAACACTTGTTATTGCCCTAACATACATATCCTCAATTATACCATTCACGCACACCATTCCAAAAGCACATCAAATCATTCTTCTTGACACCCTATCTTAAGCTTTCTCTAAATTAATAAAAACTACATGTGGATTTTTCCCCTATTCTCTAGCTTTTTTATCAATTGTTGAAGTAAAAAAGATAGCCTGCATTATGGTTTATCTTTCGAGCATAAACCAAAATTGATAATCTAAAATTGTTATTACTTTTCTTAATTTTTAATCAATTGCCTATTTCCTATAATTTCATAAAGTGACCCATAAGCTTAATTGCCCGATAATTAGAACCATCCTGTACATCACCTTTATTCTTTTATATAGGCACTAAAACACTCCAATCATTTGGCATTTTCCTAGTTCTTGTAAGTTTATTCAATAGACTTGTAAGCCATGTTAGATCATTCTTCCATGATTTTCCATACATCACTATATATTTCATCTAGCCCTAATACCTTATCTTTGTGCAATATTTTCAAAGCCATCTCAACTTTATCTTTATGAATTGTACAAATAGTACCTTGACTTCTCCTTGACTGTACCAAAGATTTCTTTAATAGAACCCTCATTTAATTTTTTTTCAAAACAATACCTTCATCTTTCTTTAATTTTCTCATCTTTTACTAATATCCTATTATCCTAAATTTTAATGCATCTAACTTGATCAATTTCTTAAGTTTTCCTTCCTCTAACTTTAGCCATTTTGTGAATTTCATTTCCACCTTCTTTTGAATCCAGCATTTCATATAAATTATCATATGTCGCATATTTAGGCTTGCTAACCTTTTTCGTCTTTCTTAGCTTCCTTATACTTGATGAAATTATCAACATCTTTTGTTTTTTTGTCATTGTTTAAAACAAATCTGTCTTGTTTTAACTGCCTCTTGTACGTCATTATTCCACCACTAAGTATTTCATGTGTATACCTTTTATTCCTTTGTCTCTTTTAAAACATCCTTAGCTACCCTCAATATAGTTTGCCATTTGGTCCCACATTTTGTCTGGTTCAATCCTTAAATTTCAATCTCCCCTCTTTAATAATTTATCCTAAAAGCCGTAACATTTTCATCTTTAAAATTTCAGCATCTTGTTTTTTAGATATTTATTTTTTTCTTTTCTTCTTCCACTTAATAAAAACGCCTTTAAAACAAGTAATCTATGTAGTGTATCACCTTAAAATCCTTACAAGTAGAGACCATTCTCTTTTCTTAATGAAAAAACAATCTATTCGTGACAAATTTGATCCACTCTTAAAGGATATTGAGTACTGATCTCTTCTCCCAAAATATGTATTTGCAATTGCTAAATCATAAGCGACGGCAAATTTACAGAATTGAAGTTCCCATTAAATTCTTGTCTCCAAAAAGAACCGGAAGAAGATGAGGGAAGTGGAGGAAGAGAAGGGCAGGGAAGCAATAGCCAATAGGCAATAGAGCCACAGACAACACCTAGTAAAGAGGAAAAGAGGATACAAGCAGAACATAGGCTAGCAAGCTGAACAAGAGGGACAACAGAAAATACAGAGAAGCATGGCCAAACGAAGGAGCAGCATAACTTCATGTTATTATAAGTAAATATCTAATTATTCTTGTTATTTCCTCCAACATTATCCGCCTTCAAACTCCTCATATCCTTCCCCCTCCATGTCCATCAAAGTGATAACCAACAAGGTGACCAGATCCAACCTGCCTGCCAAGCTAGCGAAATAGCTAGATGATGTGTGCCATTGTTCAACAGGCTTACGTGGGTGCCTAGGCAGCATAACTGATCATTCTTGTTCTTGGAAAAAGTTCTTGGTTGTCATATGAAGATGGAAATACTGAAAATGCTGAGTTAGCAAGAAAGGTGTTTTATTAGGTCCAAGATGTTGTGGCAGAAACAGGACAAAAATAATCAGGAATTTGCTCAATATGATCTAATGGCTTCAGGAACATCTAATGGCAACACAACTAGAATTTCTGGGAGATCAAGGAAAACTACAAATAATTAGAAAATCTGATTCATGGAGGGCAACCTTGGGGCAAATATAGTTTATACCTTGCTCCCAAAATATGTGCATGAGGTAAAAGTTCCTTCACATTTTGTGGTAGCGTGGAAGGATTTATTATTAATATATGATATACGTTGCATACTATCTAATGGATTTTGCACTTGGCTATTACCACGTCATGAAAGTTTTACTTCCCTGTCTTCAGTCAAATGATGCAGATTGGAAAACAATTAAGAAAAAGGAAAAAGGTAGACAGTACACTTTAGCTGAACCTGCATAAACATAGAAACAATGGGTCTTGTGCCATCTATATCAGGTGAGAAATGCTACATTAAACAAGCAAAAAATAAGAATAACAGTAAACAGAACATTTGTACAGTTCGATCAAAAAAAAAAAGAACTTGAATATCAACATGGATTTCTTGAAGTATATATTGAATTATAACACTGACCACTGCTCAATACGAGAGGATCCCAAAAAATTCCATATTGGCCACATCTCAAATGCTGATGTTCCGACCCAATTTTGCAGCCAGAATCTGCAAATAAAGAAAAACCATAATGGCATGGCAATCAAATACAAATTAAAAGGCATAGGATGGTGAAATTTAATACCTCTTGACAGAAGATCGAGCAAAGGCTCTGTGCACCATAGGAATTACCACAGCATCTGCAGAGTAAATGAATGTTCTTTCAAGAATTGGAAGTTGATCAATTATTCCCTGCTTCTGCTGGCCTTTTCCAACAGATGAAAAATGAGACTCTTCAGTATGAGGACGGATGGCATTGTTGCTTTGATTATTATTCGAATCCAAAACTTTGTCACTACAAGTGGGAGGGCAGCCAAGGGTGACTTCAACATAGCAACTTTGCCCCCTCAACTGGCAGCCAGAAGATTGAGCAACAGGAAAAGGCATACCAACTGTAAACCCATTTGACACCTTCGACTTGCTGAAATTGTTCAAGAACATAAGACAAATCATGAGAACTCATGCATCATAATAATTTCCCTATTACTAAAGCAATTCAGTCAATTTTATCTTCCAAAAAAAAAACAAGAGGGTGTGGAAAGATTTTTAACACTGGGCATCTAAGTTCCTTAAATTTAAATTCATGAGGCAAAAAAAAAAAGTGAGCAGAATATATATATTAAAGTACCTGATATATACTTGCTTCACAAGATCACTGGGACAACATCCAGTAAGCCTACCTCGCATGCCATTAGGACCAACAATAACTGTCAAAAGAGTCTGATATCAGAATTATCCATGCATGCTTTTGGCAAGATCCATACATTTGAAATTCAAAACAACACATTTACATGCCAGCATAATATGTGGTTCTCTCCTATAACTTACATTAAGAAGCACTACTTTTGAGTTTAATCTGATATGATGCAAGTAGAAATTATGTAAGGAAATAGTAAGGTCCCCATTCAAAGAACAAGAGTATTAACAAAATTGAAGGATCTGCAGGCTCCTTTGCAAATAGTAAATCACATTCAGAACCCCTCATACAACTCACAATCTAATAAACCCCGCATGACCATAAGATGTATCAGCCAAACCTCAGTAAATGAATGTGCATGACGTGAGTGGTGATAGCAATTAATTTGTGAGTGGGACTAGCAATTAATTTGTTCAAATCAATGGACTATAATGTTTATTTATGTTAATGAAACTTGAGGGTTGAATTGGATAAGACCATTTTTCTGCTGCATCTATAAGCACAAAGCACACTCACTCAGAAAGGCCCACAAGAAGGCCAACAAAAAATATAGTGCATTCAGGGAAAATTAGTTCCATAGCTCGAACAGATAAATAGCAATATTCTGAGAAACAATTCATGCTGGATATGGAGTCATATCGCGGTATGCTTTATGGTTTGCCAGAAAAGCACTGTTAACTGGACAAGTAACACAGGTGCATGGTGTCCTGCGGATTCAGCCACGGGAACCTTTAAAAACCTTGAGGATGGAAAGCAGTTTTATTCTTTACAATTGTCAGTACACATGTAAGGATAACATTATAACAGTATAGGATGAATAGCTAGTAAGAAATACAGCAGTTAATATGTGGAGAATCATGTAAGATATGTTAAAAAGGCAACAAAAACAATGGGCAGAAACAAATTATATCAAAAAGACAACAAACAGCAAATAAGAAGCTTCATGTCACACATACAGTTCAATTGAGAGGGAGATAGAACCTATGTAGAGACACATATCACATACAGAACAAAACAATAAGGTAGCCATACAGCCCATACACAATTTTGAAAATTTCATCTCTTGAACTCTAAATCAGAACTTGAATCTAAGGATCCTTCTGCTCACCTTTCTGAGGAAAACAATCCATTTACAAATTCAACCCCTTACCGTGTCCAAACATAGAGACAACAGAGAGAGAAAGAGAGAGAGATGAAAAGAAGCAAAGCTCTAAATCTGAACAAGTATAGCCAAGGTTATCGAATTAGCCATCAATCCTTCAAGGCTACTCTTCTTGACCACTCTGGCAAAAATACTTAAAACTCTAAAGAATAATAAGATGGTAAGAAAAATAAGCAAAGGAAAGAAGATTAGAGGAAAAAGGAAAGCTGAGATTGATTTCAGTGAAGAGAGAAATCAAAGGCTTTTGGCTGCTCTGATGGCCAAGCACTCATTTTTTTCAGTATAATTTATCAGGAGGCAACCATTTAGGATTGAAAATGGCCACACTACCCTTTATCAGCCAGATTTATTTAGACATATAATTTATTAAATACATATCTAAAATAACATCAAATACAAGCCAATAAATATTAAAACATATAAATAAAGCAACCAAATGGACTAACATCTTCAATACTTTCCATCAAGCAGAAGCAAAGATATTTTCCATGATCAGCTTGGAAATATCTAGACTCCTAGTCTGTTTAGTCACATGAGGTTGAGCTGGTAGCTATCTGTAGCATAGGGACGCACCAAGATTCTAACTGGTTTGGTGAAAAGTGTTGTTTGGATGGAATTTGTGGGGTTAACTAAAAAATGTGAAAGCGTTGATAGAAATAAAGCTGGTCACCAAAAGTAGCCGTGTTTTAACCGTGTTTGGTGGGATAACAAGATAACCCACCTCCATTCCAGGGCTATTCCGCAACCAAACACAGCCTAAAAGTCTAGAATTAGCAGAATCTAAAAAGTCTACTTACAAAACAAAACTCCAATGTGTAAATTAAGCATGTCCTATTAAGTCTGCAATAGAAACAAAACTCATTTATGTAAATGATATGTGGTGCAGTAACAATTAATTAAAGTATACAATATAAAAAAGATACAAATTAAGCATATCCACAACATTTTCTTGGCATAGATACAAATAAAGCATATCCTATTAAGTGCAGATACAAGTTTTTTTGCCTAAGTTAAATTCCAAAAGGCACAGTACAGCAACTAGATATGCAATCATCACCACCCAAGGGGAATGCATAGGACAGCAGATAAGTAGATCAATAAAAAGACATCATATACCTGGGAGCCCTTCACGTGTGGAACGAGAGGAACCATTCCTTGATACTCTTTCTATGTCATCACTGCACAGTCCCCGTATATGCCTAGAAACCAGGTGCAGATACTAGATAGTAAGATTCTAACTAGACCATATTTTAGTAAAGAAGAACTGGCGAAACAAAATGATAGATCACAAATTTACAGACTTCGCAGATATTATTGCATGCACATAGATTGCTTCTTCCGTGGCAGAAAAGATGAACTCAAATGTTGGCTGTGCTCTCCTGCAACAAATACATAAATAAAGAAGGCACATAACAAAGGAAGTAGCTGAACATACTTACAATAACATTTAACAAAATCCTGGACATATTTTCAGCAAATAAGAGCATAGCATACGCAAAGCCTAGCTACATTTCAAATTATGAATATTCACTTGAAACTAATTAAAAATAAGATCTAGCCAAGAAACTAGATGAGAACTCTCTACATTGGGCAGGTGATCCTGTAAATCAAGCCCACCATTCACCCAGAATCATGGTACCATTACCAGAATAACTAAGCATTTTCGAGGTTTATAATGTAACCAAGGAGAATAAACCCCCTTCTGATGGACAGAATGGTCCCAAATGTAGGCTTACATGGCATAATTGAGGAAGAACATAAAAATAATCTGCATATAAAGGGTCAGTTGATTTAGGTTAAAGGGTAGCTGACTATTAAAAACCACTATACTATCTGACCACAAGAAGGAATTGTTCAGTCAAATGAGGTATTGGTATAATTAGAAGTTCACATTAAATTTTGAATACCAAATTGTATTAGCCATTAACCACTTTCATAGGGAGTAATGTATATTTCTCAAAAAGGGTAGCATGATGAAATTATAGGTTTGGATCTCATAACTTGTGGACATATGCTTCTCTTTCTACATTACATTTATTATGTATCTGGGACTTTTCTCATCCTATGTCTATAAATTTCACATTAACTACTCTTGTTATTCCTTTTCATGTTTATGAAGCAGTTCAGTATAACATTTCCATTAAAATTTTAGACCAGATTTATCAGCAGATAAAATTTATTAATTTTTTTAATTACCAAAAAAAGCCTACCAGTTAGGCTTCAGTTTCTACCAAAGCAGTTTGAATATGTACCATACGGCTCTGCAACAGCCTCATACAATCCCATGCCAATGCCGGTTATATATAGAAAAGTTGGAGAGGTAAATAAAACACTCAAAGTAAATTATAATGCCCCATAATAACAAACATGAAGAGAATCTCTAAGTACAACTTGCACAATTGTGCTCCACCAAGAGTAATGAATAAGATAGTAGAGATGGGACATCAGTATCACAATTGACCTACCAACTTAATACTTACTAATTGAACCTAAATGCTTAATTTGTTATGAAAAGGGTAGACAATGAATACCAGACCTTCACACCCCCCGCAGCAGCCCGGATCACTCATGGAGACTAGACCAGAGGCTAGATGACAGACAGGGAAATTAAATAAATAAACAGTATGGATATAATTTGAAATTGTGACCAACAAACCTGAGATCCGATATCAAGTTAACTAACCAATTTAGCTCAAAAGCTTAAGCTGATAGACAAAGGGCAACAATGTATAACAGATTTAATGAGAAATCAGATGCTTTCCCTCTAAAACCTAGCTAGAGAAAATAGTCAAGTGTGTTTAAACACCTTGAAAAAAGGGAAAATGTGAGGTGTGTTCGTCAACTTCCCCTAGTAAGGATTTGAGATGTCATATCATTCATCCAAAATAGGCCTATGAAAAAATGTTTCAGAATCTTGAACTAAAACATAACACATAAGGCAATTCTTAAGACCCAAACCCACAAAAACGGATCATACTGGGTTTAGAATCTTTAGATACAGACCTGAAAACAGACTACCATACTTACACCACAATAACTTACCTTGACGAAGCATGTTCTAATCTGTGGCTCTACTTTTTTGTTCCGCTTCAGCAATGCATGCGCAACATTGGATTTAACTAGTGTCGCACATTAAAATGCTTTGTACCCCATACTACCAATTACAAATGACACAACCACTACTTCAGGCTCTCTTCAAAAGATTTAGCTTCCTCATCTCATTTGATTTGTCCAATTTTTCATCATACAGTATTCAGAAGGTGTTTACTCGTGTTCTTGCAGACTAATGTTTTCTCACATTGGTTTTTCTTGAAAAAAGGCTCTTGTGCCAAAAGTTCTATATAAGATACACATGGCTTAAAGATAAGAGACAGAAAACAGAAATCCTAGCTTCAATGACAACAAGAGAAAGAGATAAGGAAATGGAAAGGTCCTGCGAGACATGATCAAAAATTCTTGGTTTTTTGACTAACTAAATCTAGCCCAAGGAGCAAAGCTGCTTAATCTCCACACTCCAAGTAAGATAACTTCACATCCATTCTGATGGGAAACCAAAATATTAAAAATAAACTAAAATATACCCCTCCAGCTATAGACATTTTGCATGCCTACAGCTTCAATCCTAGAATTCCCAACCATGCAAATCATAGTTAGCTGCAATCAAATAAATGCAGTTCTCAGAGCCCTTCAAAGGCAAAAGCATTCCAAAATGAATTTTCAGTATCCTCTGCTATTTGAAGTTTTGAAGTGTCCAATGCATGCAATCCAAATTTCTACAAAAATAAGTATTCGTATAAGTATAGCTGAGGCTCTGACATGCATAGCCTTCCCTTTCCTACAGCAAATCTTTTATGGCACTTGAGAGCCTCCTTTTCAATTTATCACTCCAGAATCAGATTATGTTGTCTTGTTTTGTTTTCATATCAGAAAAGTAATCTTACCTATCATCATTAACACTTTTCTAACATTAGTTTGTGAACCAAATCCCATAAAGATTTTGTAGCTACAAATTTATAATTATAGTTGGGAGTACTAGCAAAAATTCATCAAAAATTTGGTTTTTCTTCATTGCATGAAACTGACAAGAAAACAATACCAAATTTAAGGAGTTTTCAGCAAGTGCAAGAATTACATGGCAACACAACAAGAATATCCACTAACAGATCAAGCTATTGAAGTACAGAAGTCCAGTTGACAAACCTAAAGCTTTGTCCATTTGGTGTGAAAGGATGACATCTTGTGAAAACATCTCCAAATCTCACATACGACAACCCTCTAAGTGCTCTGTCAATTCTATAAAATGAACGTGAGAGAGCATTTATATGCATACAGACATATTTTTAACAGAATCATAAAGAATGAGGAATAACCTTTCTATAGAATTTCTTAAAGCCTGAGATAATGCAAGGGCAACCTCTTCTGAATCACCAGGTACTAGCCACAGGCCACTTCCCACAACTTTTAACCAAATACCCACGTATGCCCCAAAAAATGCTCGGTTAGTTAAAATTCAAGAAAAGAAAAGAAGAAGAAACCTTACTCGGTAACAGCAGAAGTATACTCCTTAAATAATAAGGTGAAATATAGGAAGAAGTAAAACCTCTCAATCTGGATACTGCAGATTGAGCAGTATCAATTACTGATGAGTGACGACCAGGAAGAAAAAGCCAGAGCTTGATTTTTTCATCTGTTCATATGACAAGAATTTCATGTTCACCTCTGAAAGAACTAAAAAACCAAAGGTAAGCCAGTGCTTAGAATCCTCACCGGGGTTGTGCACTCCTTGAGATGGGTCCCATGGACCAACAAAGGAGTTAGTCCATGTGCTGAGAAAGCCTTCATTTTGTAGCTGCAGATGAGCTAAAAGAATCAGATGAGTAGCAGCATCTTTCTGCTCTGCCTTTAAACTGGAGCAAATATCATTGACCGACAAAAGAAAAAATGTGTTAAATCACTTTAATGAAAATTTTATACAATAATTGTTCCACTAAAATAAACACCTTTTCTCAGGTAGAGAGTTTGGATCAAAATCACAAGGGAGAAATTGAAACCATGAAATTGCTTGAAACTCTCCCTGCAAAAATACAAAGAAGGCAAAAAAAGAAAGTTGATCATATCTCTAATTAGGTTCATGGTGTTGGAAGTAACTAAACCAACAAACTTTGCTTCTAATGATCTTGATAATCAAAGTGGATCTCAATTTATATGGCCCACTATAAAATTTAGTACCCCTAGCATTATCAGTACTATTGATTCTGAGATCATTTGATGCAATGTTAAGGAACCTTCAAAATATTTGGTTTTTAGTTTTGGCTTTTCATATATCATAGATCATCAATGTAAATTATACAATAGCTCAACAGTCATGTAGTTTGCACCGATAAAACTCACTCAGATCCTCTAGATAGGATTGTAACTCTCTCTCTCTCTCTCTCTCTCTCTCTCTCTCTCTCTCTCTCTGCGCGCGCGCGCATGTGTGCACATAAATTTATACAAGTAAAAATAAATTGTTGACTAAATAGTTGCACACATGCATGCATGCACTCTATGTGTGTGTGCATAAATTTATGCAAGTAAAAATAAATTGATGCATAAATAGTTGCACACATGCGTGCATGCGCTATATGTGTGTGTACAGAAATTTATACTAGTAAAAATAAATTGATATATAAATAGTTGCACACATGCATGCATATCTAGGGGAATGAGATAGAGGAAGAGGAAAAAATCTAAGATTTTGATTTTTTTTTAAATTGAAAAAGCAATATGATAGATTTCATACCCTTTGCTCCACAAGAAAATCGGTGAGCTTCTACAAGACGAAAACTTATTCTTAGATAAATCGATTGCAAAATAATTTTGTAGGGTGCCCAATATCTGTTTTACATCTTCTGTTTGCTAATATTCAATTCTCATAAGATCTTCTTGACTGTTATGCAAAAGGTAAGACACACACGCACATATACATACATACATACATACATAAATACATAAAGATCTCCTAGATTCCTGTTTATCTTGCCATATATAAATACTTATATATTAATATCATCTATCCTTGTTCACTGCTACAAGTTACATACTTGGGCATAAGGGTCAATGCTGAGACAAACAAGAACACTAAAGACCAAGAGATCCAAGAGAGGGGTGTAAGTGGTGAAAAATATATGAAGCCCATTATCCAACAGCAAGAGTTACAATTGAAAAATGCTACTAACAAGTATGCAATCCATCCTCACAGCAGCAATTAGAACTTGTAAGTGTGTCCACAAGAAAAGTGAAGGAAAAAACATTTTGAACATGAAGAGTCATCATTCATTAGTGAACCCAATCAGACATTGTCTATTATCCTTTAAATATGAAAACATCAAAAGTTTCTAAGTGTACCTCGTGAAGCAGAACTAGAACACTGGATAAACCCACCTTACACTAACGGTGACTTGAGCCAAGCTTATCCTGAAGTAACTTCAGGCACATAAATTGGATTGAAGCTAGCCAGAGGTGTACATATGCAGACCATCCTATATGTAACATGCTGACAAGATGCCATTGCAATATTCATAAATTTCCTCACCCAAAAATTTCTTTCTCCATCATCTTGCTTGCATATTACAAGCTTTTTACCCTACTGCATGGCCACGAATGTGTAGCAGCTTTTAGCTTGGCAATCCTTCATTCCCTAAGTTATTAAAGAGTTGTTATAATTGTAAGTTAAAATATTGTATATGCATGCCCTTGTTAAAAAGTTGTGCAGTTTATGAGGTGTGCAGTTAGACTTGGGAAACATTTTTTTTATTTGGTTAAACAGAGGACTACATGCACAGTTAGATTTAAAATTTAATAGTTTCTTTGACAAACAGCATTTTATAACGAGCTTCAGAAAATGTCATGCTAGTCTAGCCACCAAGTCCAACTAGATCATATTCTTGGCAGTTATAACCATGATAGTCAGCATCCACAATCATTCCCAATGGCATGAAAATTGACAGCAAAGTTAGTTTAACAATGAAAACCAACGTATGGAAAGAGTAGAATCTTATAGTGCACAGAAATAACCATATGACGACCAGACAGGTAGAGGTCTTTCAATACTTCAGCAAGAACGTAAATAATTAATTACAAAAAAAACAAAGAAAGCATAAGACATCTTTTCAAATAGAAAAAACTACCCAGCCATATGAAAGCAAAAAAATCAAGGTCATACAATTCTGAACACATTCGTCCACATATCTTTGCAACCCCAAAAGTCTCTATTTGGAAAGTTGCCAGCACGTCTGCTTCAGACAGTACACATTAAGTCTCCTGCAATATCTTGTTTCCTGAAGGACGAGAATAAAAACAAAGGCATCTCTTAATTATGGATTACAAGTGGATGGTGGAAACTACAGCAGGCAACATGTGATAAACAGGAAATATAAGAATAAAACTAACATGGTTTCCTAAAAATGACCAAAAGTAGCTAATAAAAAGTTGGGTAGAGCAAAATACTTGAAGATATTCATTTTTTTCTAGCAAAAGAATCGTAAGCGTTGAGCAAGAAAACATTCAATCAACTGAAAATAACTACTCGTAGGGCATCACTTCTTGGCTTTATTTGTTTAACCACAAAAATTCAAACCTAGCTCCAAAAGAAAATAAACACGCACGGATCACTGTGGACAGCAGCAGCAACCAGAGGCGAAGTAGGGAGACGGATAAGGATGGGAGACAGAGACATGAGAAAGCTAGTTAGGGAAGCTTTCTGGCCTTACGGTTAGGATTAGGGTTCCGGCAGGGTTGGGGTTATGGCTAGGGTTCCACCAGAAGGGAAACGAGGGGTATGGAAAACGAGAAAGAAACTCACCGCGGATAGGAGGATTGACGAGAGAGGATCGGAACTGGGGACGTCCCCCGGGGGATGGGGGGGGTTGCGGCGGCCGGAATTCTCTTCTTCTGAGTCGGTCGGCGGAATCCGCCGGGCGGACTGGGCTTAGCTTTTATTTTAACAAAAGTTGCGTTTCTTTTTGATCCGGATGGACGTGGATCGGATGTGGGTGAACGCCGGGTCCGGCTTCTACTATATTACCTTAGAAATTCGTTACGTGGCAGATTTCTATTGGGATCCTATTATTTTAATTTAAATACCGCTGATGCGACGCCCAGGAACGATTTATGCGTCCTGCGTGAGGGCTTCCCGGCTGACGTCTGATCCTCCCGATCTGAAAAAAATTTAATATAATATTTTTATATTATATTATATTATCATAATTTAAATATAATATTAATATTATTTTATTTTATATTATATTATATAATGTTATGGGTTTTTTTTTAAAAAAAATAGAGGAGGAAGAAATTAGACCCCGGGCGTGGCTATCTCCAGACGGTCCTCCAATCCCAGCCAGGAAATGTCAATATCGAAGTGAACAGAATTTATTATATATATGTCTAACTTTTTCATTATCATCAATTAACATGAACTCCAAAATTATTTTATTATTATTTTTTTAATTTTATTTTTTATTTTATTTTTTATTTTATTTCTAAATTTTTCAGTCAAAATATATTCAAATCAGGATTCGAATCCTGTTAACTGGTTATGAGAAAAGTCTCACAATCAACTGTGCCACACTCTAGTGGCTAATGTTACGGGTTTAACGTTATATAATACCTAGTAATGTTACGTGTTCTCGTATCACGATGCTAATTCAATTATGTACGATAATTATGTAATATATCTTTAATCATATATATTAATATTAATGCTAATCCTATAATCATTAATATCAACACTTGCAAATTATTATTTTATTAATAAAATTGCACAATAGTTATAGCATATCCTTATCATGCTATATTAATAATATAGTACTAATTATATAATTTCATGATTTAATATTAATAACTTAACTTTACAACATTATAATAGCTATTATTATTATTAATATGATAATATAAGCTTTTATTTTTTGAAAATGAGCAGAAATTCTAAATTCATTAAAGTTGCATTTGATGGATCGTCGGAAATCCTAAATGATAATCTGCCTACAAAATATATTATAATTGGATAGATTGCCAGTAATGCTGATTACTGTATTTGATATACATAGGTAATCTATTAAATTTATTAAAATTCATGTATTATTAAATAAATGTTATTGTTCTTTGATCATATATTTTTTTTTAAGATAATTTTAAGTAAAGAGTTTAAATTTTATAAAAATATCATTTTATTGAAATAGAAAGTATAGGCAAAATATAAGTACCATTTTGTTGCATGTTACTTATATCAATAATGTATTAATTGACTGTTAACCAATAATCATGTTATTGTTTAAAACTATATGCTCAACTAATTAAAGATTAAAATATTACGTATTTCAGATATTTAATTTAAATATAAACTTAAGTAATATATTACTATATGAACAATGGGTTCATTACCATTATATCAGTTGCTATTTACTCCAAAGCCAAGAATTAGACTAGAAAAATAATGTTCTTTACTTTTATCAGAACAAATAATAATATTTATAAGGTGGCCTATTGTTGGATGGCTACATATATGTTATACCCCGCCGTTCACCGTCTGAACCAGGCCGCTGCAGGGGCCCGATCGACCCGCAGAAGGAAAGGTCCGACGGCCCGCTCCTGCTGAGATCCGGCCCACTGCTCTCTTTCAGAAGTTCGACCCATTGGAGTAAAGGTCCGACGGCCCGCTCCTACTGAGGTCCGGCCCACTGCTCTCCTTCAGAAGTCCGACCCACTAGAGTAAAGGTCCGACGGCCCGCTCCTGCTGAAGTCATGCCCACTGCTCTCCTTCGGAAGTCCGACCTACTGGAGCAGAGATCCGACGGCCCGCTCTTACTGAGGTCCATCCTACCGCTCTACAGATGCCCTCCCTCGGAGGACCGACTGGCCCTCCCGGTCAGTGTCCGACCGGGCTACTTCAGGGTCTAGAGAGGTCCAGAAACCTCTTCTGTTGTAACGAACTCTTGCCACATCAGCGGTACTACTCTACCACTCCCATGATGCTGCCCTATCCAAACGCCACATGGCCACTCTCCAGATTCTCCGAGGGGCAGATCGATCTTTTTCGGACTCCTTCCTAACGGATTTTGGACTGTTCCGTGCCTATATAAGGTGCCCGGGGACCCTGTTTTGAGCTAAGGACTCTCTTCCCTTTCCATAAGCTATCTCCTTGATTCCTCCATTCTGTTGCCTTCAAGCTCCTGCTAACTTAGGCATCGAAGTGTCCCCTGCCGGAACACCATCGGCGTCTTGGGGACTTTGTTGCAGGTCGACCGGGGGAGGAGTGCTCTAGCACAGCTGATCGAGCCCGGTCCAGGAGTAGTTGCGTCAACAGGGAGGAAAGAAACGGTGTATGAGAAAGGTTTCCATGCTGGCTATTCTGCGACAGGCACCCCCGGCCGCGGGGGGGGAGCGCTCCAGCACAACCGATCGAGCCTGGTCCAGGAGTAGTTGCGTCAACAATATATATCGATCAAGTGTTAGTAGGTCTTTTAAAATCTCGCATTACATCAAGCACTGACTTGGAAGACATGACGGGATCCAACAATGTGGACTGCCTCCTGGAACTGCTCCCCTGTCATTTTCATCGGGAGAAGGAAGAATAATGAATAAAGTAGGGTGGCGAGCGGTGCGATAATGGATTCCCCGGCAATCTTCCTAGGATGAGGAGGAGGAGGGGCCGTTAGGGGGAATCGGAGGCGGGGTGGCGAGTGACTCGATGCAGGGTCGGCAAATGGGTGGGAGGAGGGTAAGGTGGAGGCAGGGCGGTGATTGGCCCGATGAAGGGTTGACGATCTTCTCGAGATGATGAGGAAGAGGAGGGGCCGTTGGGGGCTTAGAGGCAGGGCGGCGAGCAGCACGATAATGGATTTCCTGACGATCTTCCCAAGATGAGGAGGAGGGGACATTCGGGGCTCAAAGGTGGGGCGACGAGCGGCTCGATGCAGGGTCTACTTTCTTCCCGATCATTGGCGATGGAGAAGGAGGATTTTTTACAGAAAAAAACCTACCGATCACCGGCGATGACTTGAACGACGGCGATCTTCTCAAAGGTGATGTGATGACCTCTCACCGGCGAGAGGTGGAGACAGGGCAAGGTGGGGAGAGTACGAGACGACAAAGGTGAAGATGGTCTACTTTCCTTTTCATCAAAGAAAGTAACATAATAGGATATTTTTGTAAAAAAAGTGAGATTACCACTTCTCCTGGTGATCTGGATAACCACTTCTTCCTGAGGTAATATGGATTACCACTACAAGATAGATTACCATTTTATAAAAATATCAAACATGGTAATCGATGGATCTAGTTTAAAATTACCAGTGATCTGGATAGATTACCGCATACTGGACACAACCCAAGAAAATAAAATACACATCCTTTTAAAAAACTATATATAATTATTAGCAATCATAATTATATTATAATTAGATATCAAAATAACCATATTATTAATATAATTATAGTTCATAATTAGAAAATAATTATTAAAAAATATGAAATTAGAGTATTATTAGAATTTATGCTAATAAGTATTGTAATTATTATTTATATTTATATAATCTAAATGTTTTTTTTTTTTGGTAAAATGAAAAGGGGGGGAGGAGTTAGACCCCGGGCGTAGCCACCCCCAGATGGTCCCCCAACCCTAGCTAGGAAATGTTTGATACATGGCACATATTAATTTTTCGCAGTCGTTCCCCACCCGAAGGTAAGTACATCAACCTGACTGCCACTGGCGTCAGCCGAGTGAACGGGATTTATTATATATATCCTTAACTTTTTCACTACCACCAGCCAACAGGTACTCCAGGATTATTTTATTATATGATGTAAATGTTTAATAGGAAAATTTGCTTAAATACATCTTAGACTAGTTTTATTTAGTTACTCTCGAGTTTAAAATTTTTAAAATAATTTTTAAAACAAGTTAAGCGATTCAATTTAATTCCAAGTCCCATCCGACATCCAAGGTTATCGAGACACTATAGTGGTTTTTTTGGATGAACTGGTGCATTCAATTTGAAGTCTAGAATGGATACATTCTAGAGAGTTAGAAAGAATGATATCACAAAAAGGTCTTGGGGCATCTCCTGATTGATTCATAGTACAATACCAGAATGATTCGCAACAAAGGAGATTATCCAGTCTACCGCAGAGTTAGCCTCCCTATATACATGTCTGATAATATAACTAGAAGACCCTAAAGAAGGAGAGTGATATCGCGAAGAAAAAGATGTGCCACTAATGTCCTTCTACCTTAATGGATTCAAGCAATAATAGTAGCAAAATTATCCTCGATGATCAGGCAATTGACCTGTAAGATCCTCGGGCATAAACTATGCTAGCTTAGGCGCCCTGCAATAATAGCAGCAATAATATTTTTTTTTGGGTGACCGAAGACACCATAGGACAATTTTACTCGCACTCAAGGAAAATTAGTTTGCCATAGATCTCCATCATGTTAGAAAACTTTTAATCCTTTATGCCTGGATCGTGCTTTTATATGCATGCAAAACCATAATTGCAGAAGACATACCTTGAGCCATTGTACCGATCTATAGATTGCACAATCCTTAAGACGTCTCTCGCGCAATCCTTTGAGATGTCCCTTCTTCTTCTCCATGAAGTGATTAGTCTTCTCTCTCCTCACTGTCTTCTCTTTATGTGGATTATTGATATGGGATAATATGCAAAAATTAATCTACTGATTATTAAACCAATTAACAATGATTAACGGAGATTAATTTTTTTAGGATTTTCAGTTTTAAAGACTCGAAGTAAACAATCAAGCAAAACTAATCAACTAGTTGTAACCCGCAAAGTAGATCTAACAAGTAAAACTAGGAAACATGATTTGGTGGCTAAGAAACCACCGTAAACTAGGGTCCTACTTCTTAAAGGATCATAAAATAAAGAGTTTGGGATGGTTTGAATTTACCAACGATGACCTTATGCGCTCTGATTGTGGATCTGACTGGACTCTCAAGGAACTTGCGGCAGGGCTTCAAGAAGGTCGATCTTTGGACTTTGAACTTCCGCGATGTTAGTTCCAAGGCAAGAACACCCTGATTTTGAATCCTTGATCACCTGCAATCACTCAAAAGAAACTCAAATTAGATGGTTGTAGAAAGAAAAGGAAGAACATGGAAAAAGAGGAAGGGAAGGGATGGAAGATGGTGGCTAGGTTTTTTTCTTCTTTTTTTTTGGTGGCTAGATATGTAGGGCCTCACACCCCGCGATGCACACGGCAAAGGAATTGTTGATCCCTAGAATGATTTTGATGATCACAAAACATTGAAGCATGTATTTGATACTAATTCTTTCAAATTACTTGAAAAGTTTTTACAGGAAATTGGTTACCTGTAGCTTAAATTAGTTTTCAAATTGAATGAGAGGTAACTCAATTATGTATGGACTTTATCTTGTAAAAGTCCTAGTTTTGTTAATCTTATAATCTTGTAAAATGGGCTAAAAAATTATAAAATTGAGAGTATGTAGAGTAGCTCTTATTTGATTCAAGTGTTAAAGAGTTTTGGACAAGCTTGAAGCATTAATTGAAGACTTGGCAAGAGCTGACTCATGGATCAAGAGCCGACTCCTTGTGGCACGGCATGGAAAAAATTTTGGAGTTTCAGTATCAAGAGTCGACTCCTGCCCCAAGAGCCGACTCGTCTAGAGTTATGAATTTTGATGGACTGAGAACTCGAGCCGACTCTGCCCTGAAGAGCCGACTCTAGGTATTTATCATTTTGAATTAACTGAAAGCAAGAGCCGACTCCAGTCTGAAGAGCCGACTCTTACAGAAATTTATTTTGGGCTGTTTGAGACTTCGAGCTGACTCGTAGATCTCGAGCCGACTCGAGTAGCTATTTTCTGCACTCCAATGGCTAGTTGCTGAAAGTGATTTTTGAATTTCATTTCGTCTTCAACAGCTCTTTCACGAATCCCTAGGCCCTACAACAGCCATATCTCTTGGAAAACTATAAAAGAGATTATTTTTGAGGGATTGAACAATAATTAGAGCATTATTATTGATTTATCTTAAGTTATTAAAGAGCCTTCAAGTCTTTCACCTACTTACTTCAAAAGCTTTCAAGATAGGATTCAAAGCTTCACTAACTCCACTTCATTATTGCATCCACTCATTGAAGAAGCAAAGAAGCAGCTTGAACAGCATTAAAGAGCATTCAAAGCAAGGCTTCATTTTGATCTACATCGGCAACACTTAAACAAACCCGGTTTGTTGTAGTTGCTTACTTATTTTCTCTTTATCCTTGTTTTCTCTCTAAGAACAGCAAGGGGCTGTGTCTTAAGAGAGGGTTGAAGGTTTTTAGGTGAGCCTTGTAAAAATCTAAGTTGTGTTCTTGATAATCCCGGTATAAAACCAAGTGTTATGATTTCTTTAGTGATCCCGGTAAAATCAAAGTGTATATGTTTGGATTGTGAGCCTGGTAAAACAATCAGACTGTATTCCGATTGGGGGATATAGTGATAATCCCAAGTGGTGCTTGGGTAGAGAACGTAGGAGCCGGTTGCTCCGAACCACTCTAAATCTCTTTGTGTTTGTGCTCATGCTCTTATTGTCTTACTATTTTTATTTAATTACTTCCGCATTGCATATTGCACCATAATACTAAAAAAATTTGAAAGTGCACATGATTGTGGAAATTTTTTAATCCCAATTCACCCCCTCTTGGAAAGTCACCTGGGTAATAAGTGGTATCAGAGCGAAGTTTTTGAAAGTTACTTAGAGTAAAGATAGATGGCACATCCCATGAGCACTTTATTGGCCGAAGGTCAATCCACAAATTAACCTCCACTTTTCACCGGAACCAATTATACATATTGAAAGGCATGAATGAAAATATACATTCAAGCTGTAGATTTCATTTATGGAAAATTATCTTGAAAGGACCTCACACACCCACTATAAGAGTAAATGATGTAGAGTTTCCCAAACTAGATGAAGATTGGGATGAAAGTGATATGAAATTAACTGAGCTGAATGCCAAAGCGATGAATTTATTGTATTGTGCTTTAGATCCAAATGAGATTAACAGAATTTCAACTTGTAATTCTGCTAAAGAAATTTAGGACAAGCTAGAAATTATACATGAAGGCACATTACAAGTTAAAACATCAAAAATCAATATTCTTGTACATAAATATGAGTTATTTAAGATGGATCCTAGTGAGATTATATCTGTTATATATACTCACTTTATTGATATTATAAATGGTCTCAAAAGTCTTGGTAGAACTTACTCTAATGCTGATCTTGTCCAAAAAGTTTTGAGATCCTTGCCAGATAAATGGAAAGCTAAGGTGACAGCTATTCAAGAGGCAAAGGACCTAAATACTCTGCCACTGGATGAATTGCTTGGATCACTAATCACATATAAATTAGCTATACAACAAAGGACCGATGAAGATACCAAAAGAAAAAAGTTATAGTATTTAAAGCTACGGAAGAGGACAAAAATGAAAACTCAGACTCATCAGATGGTGATCTAGAAAATGATGAGATAGCCCTTGTAATGTGAAGATTTAAAAGGTTTATGGGCCGAAGAAAAATAAATAGATGGAAAAAGCAATTCAGAAAAGGATATTTTAGGAAAGAAAGAGAAAAAGATAGAAAAAAAGAAGGATAAAGATAAAGATCAAGTACCAATCTGCTATGGATGCAAGAAGTCAGGACACATTCGTCCTGACTATCCTGAAGCAAAGAAAAAGATGATCATCAGAAATAAGAAGAAGGCAATGCTTGTAGCTTGGAGTGACAGCGATGAATCTACATCCACTGAAGAGGATGAAGAAATAACAAAGACTGCACAAACCTGTCTTATGGGTTTGGAGGACGAGGTAATTACTTCTGAACCTAATTTAGAATTTACATATGATGAGCTGCATAATGCATTTTATGAATTATTAGTAGAATACAAGAAAGCTGGTTTGAAAATGAAAACTCTGAAAAATCAATGTGATACATTTGAAAAAGACAAAAATGATTTTGGTGAAAGAAATAAAATCTTGCAAAGAGAATTAAATTTAGTTTGTGAAAGACTTAAGATTATTCAATTTGAAAAAGAAGAGAAAAACAAAGGTTTGAAAAATGAAAATGATAATTTAAAGAAGGAAGTTCAAAAGCTCAAGTCTTTGGTTGAAAAACTAACCTTAAGTTCTAACAAACTTGAATTAATTTTGAAAGATCAAAGAGAAACAAATAATAAATTTGGAATTGGTTACAAAGGTTCTATTTCAAACAAATTTTCTGCATCTACATCACATGCTCCTAAGTTTACTACTTCAAAATAAGTTAGACCTATATTTGCATCATCTCATATTTATTATTCAAAGTCAAGGATTGTATGCTATGCATGTAATAACTTTGGTCATAAGGTATTTGAGTATCATTTAAAACATAATGACAAAAAGAAAATTAAGAAAGTTTGGGTTCAAAAAGGAACCATTTCCACTAACTTGCAATGATCCAAGAAAGCTTGGATACCTAAATTTATTAAATGATTATTTTGTAGGGATGTCGTGCAGCCACAAATATAAAAAAAATATGGTATCTGGATAGCGGCTGTTCAAGACACATGACGGGTGATATTGATCAATTCTTCATCCTAGAACAAAAGGATGGTGGAATGGTAACATTTGGTGATAATCGTAAAGGAAGGATAATCAGCATTGGTAAAATCAAAATTACTTCTTCTACATTTATTGAAAATGTGTTACTTGTAGAAAAGCTAAAACATAATCTTTTGAGTATTAGTCAGCTATGTGACATTGATTTTAATATTTTTTCCAAGTCATCAATGTGTATAGTAGTTGATCCACTTGACTCTAGTACTAAATTCATTGGACACTAACTTGGTAACATTTATGTAGTAGATCTTAATGATCTAGCTATATCAAGCAACCAAGTCTTGTAACAATGAATGACAAGAGCAAGAAATCAAGTTTACTATAGCATATGCGACTTGGACATGCTAGTATGGATACTATAGCTAAACTTATTTCAAAAGATTTAGTTAAAAGATTGCCAAAATTTAAAGTTAATTTTGATTATGTTTGCGATGCTTGCCAATTAGGAAAATAAGTGAGGGTGAATTTTAAATCCAAAAACATCGTTTCTACTACTAGACCCTTGGAGTTACTTCACATGGACTTATTTGGACCTACTAGGACTACAAGCCTAGGTGGTATGAAATATGGCCTTGTGATTATAGATGATTTTTTAAGATACACATAGATTTTGTTTATTATACATAAAGATGAAACTTTCAAAGTATTCAAAAAGTTTTATAGAAGAGTCACAAATTTGAAAAATGTATCTGTTATTTCAATTCGTAGTAATCATGGCACCGAGTTTGAAAATTAATATTTCGATCACTTTTACACAAAGCACGGTATTGATCATAACTTCTCTGCACCTAGAATACCACAGCAAAATGGTGTTGTAGAAAGAAAGAATCGTATTTTGGAAGAGATATCCACAACAATGCTTTATGAAGTAATTCTTCCAAAATACTTTTAGGCAGAAGCTGTAAATACCGCATGCTATATTTTGAACAGAGTTTTGATTAGACCTATTATCAGAAAAACCCCCTATAAACTTTAAAACAATATAAAGCCTAATATCAAATATTTTCATGTTTTTGGCTGTAAATGTTTTGTTCTTAATAGTGGAAAGGATAATCTTGGTAAATTCGTTGCAAAATCCGATGAGACTATTTTTCTTGGATATTCTTTAAATAGTAAAGCCTATCGAGTTTTCAATAAAAGAACATTGACTGTAGAAGAATCTGTATATATTGTTTTTAATGAATCTGACATTATATCTTCTAGAAAAGAAGATTTTGCTGATGATGATGCAGGTACACTAGAACATGGACTGAAAGATTTGACTCTCAAAGACAAACAATCAAGTGAACCACATTAAGAAGAGGTAAGCAAAAATCATGATGATATACTCAAACAATGGATGTATGTACAATCACATTCTAAAAAATTAATTATAGGAGACCTATCTCAATGTGTTAAAACTAGAGCTGCACATAAAGATACACATGACTTAATTGCTTTTGTTTCTCATGTAGAGCTACACACTATAGAAGAAGCTAAAACTGATCCTAATTGGATGCTAGCAATGCATGATGAATTAAACTAATTTAGGAGAAATAATGTTTGGACCCTAGTAGAAAGACCTAATGACTGTCCTATTATAGGTACTACGTGGGTTTATAGAAATAAACTAAATGAAGAAGGAAATGTAATTAGAAATAAGGCTGGACTGGTAGTACAAGGATATAATTAAGAAGAAGGAATAGATTTTGATAAAACCTATACATCAGTAGCTAGATTAGAAGCCATTAGATTTCTACTAGCTTATGTATGAATTTTAAATTATTTCAAATGGACGTAAAGAGTGCATTTTTTAATGGTTTTCTAGCCGAAGAAGTTTTTGTTGAACAACCACCGGTTTCTTTGATCATACTTTTCCAAATCATGTTTTCAAATTGAATAAAGCTTTGTATGGTCTGAAATAGGTACCTAGAGCCTGGTATGATAGATTAAGTAAATTTTTAATTGCAAATAATTTTGTTAGAGGTAGTGTTGACACCACACTATTTATTCAAAGAAAAAATAATGATATTTTAGTTATTCAAATCTATGTTGATGATATTATTTTTGGATCTATTGATGAATCTTTGTGTCAAGATTTTGCTAAGCTGATACAGGGAGAATTCGAAATGAGCTTGATGGGTGAGCTAAGTTACTTTCTTGGACTTCAAATCAAATAAACTAAAGAAGGTATCCTGATCAACCAGGCCAAATACATCAAGAAGATTATCAAAGAATTTGGCATGGAATCAAGCAAAGAAATTGTAACATCCATGAGTCCTGCATGTAGACTTGATAAAGATGAGAATGGCATAAATGTTGATCAAAAGTTGTACCGAGGTATGATCGGTTCATTACTTTAATTGACAGCTAACAGACCTGATATTTTATTTAGTATTTGTATGTGTGCACGATTTCAATCTAATCCAAAAGAATCACATATCATAGCTGTAAAAGAATCATTAAATATCTAAAAGGCACATGCAATGTAGGTTTATGGTATTCTAAGCACACATCTTTGAAATTAATTAGTTATTCTGATGCTGATTATGGAGGCTGTAAAATTGATAAAAAAAATACAAGTGGCACCTATCAATTTCTAGGTGTTAACTTGATTCATGGCACTGTCGCAAACATAACTCTATAGCACTATCTACTGCTGAGGCAGAATATGTAGCTGCCGGGAGCTGTTGTACTCAAATATTATGGATCAGGCAACAACTAGAAGATTATGGTATTGTCCAATCTAAAATTCCTATTCAATGTGACAATACTAATGCTATTAATTTGTCCAAAAATCCAATTCAACACTCACGAACTAAGCACAGAAATTAGACATCATTTTATTCATGATCATATTTTAAATAACGTTATTAAGCTAGAATTTGTATCCACTAAAGATTAACTTGATGACATTTTTACTAAACCCCTTAGTCTAGATAGATTTGAGAAAATTAGAGGCAAATTAGGGCGGTGTGACCCATTCTAAACATTTTGACATACTTTTTGAAAAAATAAGAAAAAATTATCTAGATATTTCAAATTTCACTGACAACCTATTTTAGTATCTAGAAACCCATAAAAATTGATTTTGATCTTTTTCGATTTTTAGGCTGATTTTTGGCTCAAGCGGACTCGATTTATCAGGCTGTTTGGCGAGCTGACTTGAAAGTCGGGCTGAATATTTTTAAATAGGGTTTCATTAGTTTGTTTTCATTGTGCTTTTAGGTTTTGCTCTCTTCTACTTAGCCAACTCCTCTTTCCATTTTAGGAAAACCTCCTAGAACACTCCAATCCCTCCAAACTCTTAATCCTAGCTAGATGGCACCCCGTAAAGCCATAGCTAAGAAACCCCGGCGGGTAGTTCGGACAGTTGCGGAGGAAAGAAGGATGAAACGATGCTTGGACACCTCCAATCCGGAAGAAGAACAGCAAATCGAGTAAGAAGAAGAGCCACATGCACCCAGGCAAGTGATTCTAATAGGTAATCGTCAAGTAACTCCTGGTAGATGTATCGATTTTAATTTCTTGGAGCAAGAACAGTTGCACATTGGGGATTGGATAGCTAAACAGGGTTGGAAAGATTTCTGTTTATTGAATGTACCCACTTATCCCAACTTGGTCAAACAGTTTTTTGAAAGTATGTCCTTAGGTGCATTCCATATTGAAGGGACTGTGAAGGGAAAACACATTGAAATTAGTGAACAAAAATTATCAAGCTTACTTCACATTCCAAAAGTAGGTGAATGTTATCTAGTTCTAAAGGAGAAGCAGAAGACCCTGAGACTAGTATTGGAGAGGACAAATATAAAGGGTGTTGTGCATGTTAGTGCAAATCAGTTATCATTGGAAATGAGATTATTGCACAACATTATCAGTCGCATTTTCTTGCCCTGGACAGGACAATTTGATTGGGTCAGTGAGCGTGACCTGGCTTTTATGAGATGTATGATTGAGGGGGAGGCCCTCAATCTACCATTTATCATGCTTTCACAGATGAGAGAGGCGGCTCGTAGGGCATGAGCTTGTCTGCCGTATGGGATGATCTTCACACTTCTATTTCAGGATGCCCTAGTTGACCTGACAGGTGAGGACAGCCGGCTACTTCTACACATTGACAGGTACACTCTGAAATCCCTTACTCGGATGGGATTTATTAAAGTAGACAGTCATTGGATTCGGAAGACTTCAGGTATTCCAGTAGCACACTCAAAGGATGACTCAGAGAAGCACATTCAGGTAGCAGAGCGACATGGTGAAAAGGAAGATATACATACTGATGAAGCTGGACCCTCAGAGCCAGCTCCTACCACTCCTCGTTCACCGGTCATGAGATCTACAACTGTTGGACCTGATGATGATGACAGACTACAAAGAAAAATGGATGAGATATCTTGTCTCAGATCTGACACTGATACCAGGATAGCTCTACTTCAGTCTGAGATGCAGCAAGGGTTACAGGATATCATGTCCATTCTTAGACAGCTTATTGCAACTAGCCAGTCTGTACCGACGACTTCCACAGCAGCACCTGACACTAGCACTGGCACTGATTGTGAGCAGGGACAAGCGACACATTTTAGTGACATTCCTTCACACGCCACTCTTGCTGATGTTGAGGCCAAGGCTGATATTGAGGTTCCAGAATCTGATGTTGGACAGACTCCAGCTACAGAGATATTATCTATCACCAGCACTTTGGCGTTGTCCTTGATCCTCCGACTGTCAGACCTACTCCCATTATCATTTCTTCAAAGTCCAAAGTAAAAGCCAAAGCCAAAACCAAAGCTTCTAGGACTACCACACCTACTAGGACTAGAATCAGGGATCTTAGACCTAGGTTTCCTAAGTTTAAGTCTAGTCCAGGTATCTTAGATGTTGGTTCCTCCTCCAGTGAGGAAAACCTTAGTGGTGATGATCCTAGCCCATCATTTTAATATCTTTAGTCTTTTATCTTGATGTTTTTAGGACTCTATGTTAGTTATATTTTGATGTTGTGATACTATATTGTTGTGCTGAGGTACATCTGTAATGTATCACCTATGTACTGACTTTTCATATATATATATATATATATATATATACTTATATATATATATCATGTCTTCTTATAATACACTCATGTACTATCTTTGTTATGAATGACTCATTATGAATGTATCTTCTCCTATCTTTTATACCTTTTGTTGATGACAAAAGGGGGAGAAGGGAGAATGTGCATGAAAAGGCTATGTTATGGAGAATGAATGTGCATGAATATATGAAACTTTGAATATGAACATGAATATATAAACTTTGAATATGAATATGAAAATTGTGAAGTTGAATATGAATGTTAAATTATAAATGTTTATATGTATGTTCATATGAAAATTTGACTATTATATTAGTAAGGGGGAGCTTTTATCAAGTTTTTGTTAAGTTTTTATGAAATTCACCCCAAATACTTGTTAATTTTGTAAGTTTCGATACGCAATGTATATATAATACTCTTGATACATTATATATTGATACATTATGTTTCGATACTTGATACACATTTGATATATTATGTTTCGATACTTATTGCTCATATGATACAGATAATACAGTGTATCAACATATATGATACTTTGTGTTAATAATTTTTAGTTTCATATAGTTGATACATTTGATACATATGATATTTTGTGACACACTATGTTGATACCTTGATACTCAATCTGTGTGATACACACTATGATCTATATCATTTGATAAATATGAATATACAGTAATTGTAAAGTGCTTTTAAATTATGATCATGTCCAGTGTTTTGTCATCATCAAAAAGGGATAGATTTTTGACTCCTGGAATAATTTTGATGATCACAAAACATTGGAGCATGTAACTCAATTATGTATGGACTTTATCTTGTAAAAGCTCTAGTTTTGTCGATCTTGTAATCTTGTAAAATGGGCTGAAAAATTGTAAAATTGAGAGTATGTAGATTAGCTCTTATTTAATTCAAGTGTTGAAGAGTTTTGGAGAAGCTTGAAGCATTAATTGACTCATAGCATGGCGAACTGAGCCAGGATATTCCAGAAGCCCTGCATCCAGTTGCCTTGCTCATGGCTCAGGGATGTCGATAGGAAATTCCTGAACTCCCACCATCGGGCACCTGACTCACGGCTTGGCAAACTGAGGAGACCCCAGAAGCAATCCAAGCTAAAGAAAAGAAAAATAGCAAGCAAAGTGGAGAGAGGTCCCTAGTAGCCAGGGAGGCCATACAACATATTTAAGCTTAAGAAAAAAGGAAGAGAGAATAACAGTCGTAAAGGAAGGAGCGCCTTCATTGATCGAAAGTCTCTTACATCCTATGGAGGCTCCCGACAGACCGAGAGACCTCCTGAAATCCTAAGATACAAGATTATAGGAAGACGGGCCGAAGCCCCATCTTCGCTCCTTCCCCGATCGATGGGCAGGTCCCCCTAGTGCTGGCGCAGTGCCTGTCGGAGGGCTCTGACCTTAACCTCCATGATCGGTGTAGGAGGTACTGGCAAGGCAGGTCGGCCATGCACTCTATCTTTAAGGTGTGGCTAGGGACATGCCAATCCATTCTACCTGAGCGTATAGGTGCCCTTCCATAGGAGTTCGCCGGATCTTTAGAGTACGGCATCGGCTCCGCCATCATCCTCCTTGGAGTTCACCAATCCTGTGATTCCAAGGGCAGCTACTGCAGCTCCGCGTCAGGATACTCCTGTCAACACCACGACAGTCGTGGCCCTTTCCACAGCGACCACGAACAAGGCCACCACCTCCTCCTGTAGGATCTCCGGTCTTGTGAACCGAGAGGTGGCTCCAAACACCCCCATCTTTGAGGCAGCCTCTTTCTCTGCCCCAGTTGCGTGACCAAAAGCTCTCCCCCTTCACATCCTTGGGGGAAGCTTCGAGCTCAGTGGATTTCTTCTCCAAACCAAACACCTTTGCCTTGATGCTGGCCAGTCGCTCTTGGAGAGCCTTCATTTGGCCCTTCGAGTCTCGGGCTAAAATCCTGAAATCTACTAAGGGCCCTCCCTCAATACAGGTCGAATGAGAGGGATCGAAGAAGGAGAACATGAAGGCCAATGCTGGAACGAAAAGGGGGCTAAAGAAGGAGGAAGGAAGATTTGTGGAACCCTGGCTGCTTGCACCTGAAGGCCCTTTAAAAGCTACATAGCTAGCCAAAGGCCACCACGTGTCGGCATCAAGTGCCCCCCGATGCTTCGGTTCACGGAATGGACACCTTGATCTAGCCAAGGCATTGATGATCCCTCCTTTGGAAAACTAAGTGCAACGCTCCATTAATGCAAAGACGCGGTCCTCAGGGCATGGCCAGTCAAAGCATTGATGGCACAGAAGGTGTGTCCTTCCATGTCAGCATGGTCATTACTCCCATCGTCCTGAGCGACGCTTCATTCTTTGGGCTCAGGAGTAGGGGGCATCTGATATGGCAACATCCGCTGATGTTGAGCCTACACAGCCACCAACCGACAGCTGCATGGGTGGGGACTACCACCTAGACGAGGCTTTTAAGTGGAAGGTCAAGGGGAGCCCTCCTGCTGAGGTCAGCTCCTAATCTGGATCGAGCTCGTAAAGCGAGCCCTCTTGCCAAGGTTAGCTTCCAACCGAGGTCGTGCTCATAGGGTGAGCCCTCTGACTAAGACCAGCTCCTGGCCAGAGTCGAGCTTATGCTCCCAAGACGAGCTCTCCTGCCAAGGTCAGCTTCCAGCTGGGGTCATGCTCATAGGGCGAGCCCTCTGATTGAGGCCAACTTCCGGTCAGGGTCAAGCTCATGCCCCCAAGGTGAGCCCTCCTGTCGAGGTCAGCTCCCAGTCAGGATCGTGCTCATAGGATGAGCCCTCCGACTAAAGCCAGCTCCCGATCGGGATCGAGCTCATGCTTCCAAGGCGAGCCCTCCTATCGAGGTCAGCTCCCAGTCGGGATCGTCTCATAGGACGAGCCCTTCGACTGAGGCCAGCTCTTGGTCGGGGTTGAGCTCATGCTTCCAAGGGCCAAGTCTCCAAAGTAGGGCTTCACCTCCCATCCAGTGAGAGTTACAGTTCCCGCCAACGACATAAGGAGAAGGGATCAGCAGAAGTTCAAACCATGGCAAGAATGGACCTAACCGCCTACAACCTCCGGCAGATGGTGCATATCCTGCATAAATTCAAGACCTGCTATGCACCTCATGCACGACTTGCACGATGCAAGCTCCACCAAGTTCCCATCCCTGTAGCATGCCGCCACGTCTATGACCGCACGACTAGAAGACTGTAACCCCTATGGCAAGGAGCCTGCACCTTTCTAAGAAGGGTATTCCACTAAGGCCCCAGGTCCTATGACACTCCAATGGTCTCCCGTGAAATGGAAACGTCCTATCATGGCTCAAGGCTCAGCGAACGCCCAGGGTAGAAGGCTTTCCCCTAAAAAACCTGGCTCGACAGGGAGGCGACAATGAATAACAGAAAGTGCCCTCTGAAAAGAAATTCCTGAGAACAGATGCCTGGACAAAGCCCCAGACTTGGTCTGGGCCACCCTATTTATATAAGATCAAAGAGGGAGGTAAGTAAAGGAAGGTAAGCAACAGACACACTCTCGGTCCTCCATTGTCTTGTTTCATAAAATTCATCTCACCTTTCCTCACCCTCTCGATGCGGAGAGTCTTCCAAGCTCTCCGTCACAGAGGTTATGTTCTCCTCGATCGTCCCACTGGCTTGATCATTAAAGTGTCCCCGCCAGAATCCCTGGCTTGGATCTCCTCTATTTTGTAGGACCTCCGGACGAGGGAGCCGACAATGAAGGGAAGGAACAAGCATTTAGCGGGAGCCTGACGAGTTAGAGCTATGGGCCATAATGATCTTAGCGGCAATAGGGGGAAGAAGGAGAAGCCGCGAGCAATGGCAAGTCCCTTCAGGGAAGACACCGCGAGGGGGTGCACTAAGGATACCAGGATATAGCCAGAAAAGAGAAGGAAGGTAAGTAAGAAGTTAAGTATGCAGGAGGGGGAAAGAGATAAGCAAGCAGCCAAAAGCTCAGCTGCCAAGGGACCGGCTAGAGGGATCCTCCCCATTCCCTGCTCTCCATTTTCTCTTTCTTTTTGCTATTTGATCATTATCATCTTATCACCCTGTGGGGCGAGGGAGTCCCCCAAGCTCTCCATCTTAGAGGTTCTGTTCTCCTTGATCATCCCACTGACTTGATTGTTGGAGTGTCCTCATCGAAATTCTTGGCTCGGGTCTCCTCTATTTTGCAGGTCGATCGGACCGAAGAGCCAACCCCCGAAGAAGAAGGAGCGCTCCCGGTGGGAGGAGGTACCCGATGCAGTGACGACGTGCTGGAGCTACAGGCCACAACGATCCAGGCGACAACATAAACCATTGCACAATATGCCAGTACCAACTAAAATAGAATTTTTCATTAATTTAAAATTTGAATTTACAAAAGTAAATGAAAAACCTTCTAAATCAAGTTTTGCTAATAACACTAAATTCCTAGATACCAAAGGAACATAAAAAATATTATGTAGATCTAATTGGAAACTAGTGTCTGTAATAATTCTGTAGGTCCCAACTGAAATGACCTTGGACTTCATCCGGTTTTCCATAAAGATCCACTGCTCTATATCATTTGATTTATGGCTTGAAAGGAATCCCTGTAATGAATTAGAAATATGAATTGCAACACCCGAATCAATTCACCAAGTATTAGAAGAAATATCAATGAAATTGGTTTCATAACAAACAAGTGATAAGGGGATACCCTTCTTTTCAAATCATTTCTTTCTTTTTTTATAATCCTTCTTGATATGCCCCTCCTGTTACAGAAGAAACATTTCACTTTATGTGAACCTTTTTTTGGTGGATTGTTCTGCCCTTTTTTTTTTGCCTTCTTTCTTTTAGATCGCTTCTCATAAATTATGTGAACAACTGGAACCCCTTCTTGTCTCAGTCTTTCTTCCTCTTGCATACATTATGATATAAGTTCATTCGTTGACCAGGATTCTTTATGTATATTATAGTAGATTTTAAACTTAGTAAATTATGAAGTAAGAGAATTGAAAACAAACTGAACAAGAAAGTTTTCAAATACTGTCATTCCCAGGTCATTTAATTTTCTAGATATATCACGTATTTTCATAATGTACTTTTGCACTCCAAAAATTTTATCATACTTTATAGAGATTAACTTGTTTATCAAGGTACTAACCAGGGCTTTATTTAATTTGATGAATTATTGCTTTACAGAAGAAAGGTACCCAGAAGCCAATTTATTATCAAGAATAGATCTCCTTATATCTCTCATTATAGAGCTCTTAATTATCATGAGAGATAATCTATTAGAACGCTCTTACTTTTCATGTAATTCCTTTTGATCAATGATGGGGACATCATGATCAACCCTAGTCCCTGAATTTTGAGTCCCTTAGTCATTTTTCAAATTTTGTCTTTGAGTCCAATAATCAAGTCCTGTTAACCCTTTGAGTCTTGTAAGTAGGGCATAAGTCACCTGAGTCATTTAGAATCCTGTAACAAGGGTTTTATCTTGTAAGCCCAATACAGCCCTTTGTGTTCGATAATTAGGGTTTTGTTCAATAAAGCCCAATTGTGCCCATTGAATTTTGTATTTGGGCCTTAAGCTCTGTTACACTTGAGTCCTGTATCTATATTCGACTCATGCCATTAGGGTTCATAAGTCAATCTTGGATTATGTTTAGCTCATTCGAGTTTAGCTAATCAAGTCAGCTCATTGTGGGCCTTTTGTCAATTTTGAGTCTTGTAATAAGTTGAGTTATCTCAACCAGTCCAATTGAGTCTTGTAAGTTTATCCAGTATAAGTACATTTTTATACAAGAGGAGGAGCACCAGTCAAAGCCTTCACCAGGCCCTCCCAGGTCAAAGCAAGTCCAAGTCCATGAAGCCCTCCATATATGAAGATTCCAGGTGCCACCAGGAAATATTCTCCGGTCCAAATTCGGCCCATGCGCCAAGCCTTGCACCAAACCTTTGGAGGCTGCCCAAGCCCAATTTGGAGGATGCCCTTGCTGCCCTAAAGCCCATGCCCAACTCATGTAGGCGTCCAAGCTAAGAGAGAGGCCCTTTGACCAAGCCCAAGGCACCCCTTGACCAAGTCAAATGAGGAGAGGAGTTCACTTCCTTTTAGGATTCAAGTCTTAATTTTATTCAACCTTGTAATCCTTTTCCTATTCACCTTATATACTTCTAGTTCTAAGCAAATTTTGTAATCCTATCCTAACAAGGAGAGGGCATGGAATATCTATAAATACCCCACCCCTTCACTCTCTTATAACAATTGATTAAATAATTGAATGAATGAATGTGTGAGTTTTGATGAATGATAAGTGTTCTTTCTTCTACTTTGTCTTTGTTCTTGTAAACATTGAGCTCTATGAGGGAGTGATGCCTTTGCTCTTTGAGCATCGAAGGGTGTGAGGCCCTATTTATCAAAACCCTAGCCACCATCCACCTGGACACCCATCTTCCTGTTCTCATCCTGGCCACCCCTTCTACCCTTTTTCTTCCTTTTTTTTCTTTAGTGATTCATCCCTTTTCTCCTTATTTTTCTAACCCTTCTTTGGTGTTTTGTAGATCCCTCGAGTTTCATGATGTCAGGGTTCCGTTTGCCTAGCCATCGGATCAGCATATGAAAAGTCGACGGATCTGCAGGTTTTTGGCTTAACTTTCTATGCCGCATCCGAGAGTGTAGAGCGATCTCTTCAAGGAAGCAGCAGTAATCATTGCTAGGTACACACACGCTAACCCTCTAGATCGAGTTATTGCAGAAGAGCTAGTCCTAGCAGGGTTTCTTAGTCCTAGTGGTCCTGTTTTTATCTCTTTTGATGGTTCTTTTTGCATGCTTGTGGTTTAGAATTTTTATAGGATCACTCTTTTATCTTTTTGACCTAAAATTCGGGAATTAAAATCCTAACTTAATGCTGAATCCACAAAAATTTCCTTGCATGCTAATTAGTTCCCCATTAATCAGGAGAACTAGTGAGAATTAGAGGATCAGGTTAAGGTTTGCGTAGAGCCAAATCTAAGTCTAGGCATCCTAAAATAATAAGAAGCTGCTCATGCCAATCAGAGTAATTTGATCCATTCAGTGTGGGAATATTAGTTAGAAGCGATGAGAGTGAAGTAGGGGTCATAGCTATAAATAAAGAAATATTCATAGAGTTACTTTCATGATGTAGATTTTAAAAATAATAATTCTATCAATAACACTTACTATATAACTATAAAATATCTTTGAGAAAGAATTATAGCATATAATAAGTGTTGTAACTAATTCAATTACAAATTTAACAATAATAATGCCAAGATATGCATTACATAAATCATAAACAATAATAATATGAAATATATAAGCAACAACAGTAATTATGGCATAAATATATAATTTATATTTAAATTATGATCCTTTATATTAGTTACACTTTCAGTAGTTTAGCCAACTATGATTACAAAAATTCAAGATTATTCTCACCTTTGGGAGTAGAACTTCCCGTCTTTATGTAATTCAAGTTGATCAACCTATAACTGTCAATTTTGTATCTTATTACAGTCACCTTTGGATTAATTGTAACAGACATACCTTTATATAATTTCAAAATATAATGAGAGAGAAAATCATTAGCTCTCACGAACTCATCTATCCAAAATCCATAGAGTGCTCCGGGCCCTTTGAGGCTATGCAAAAACACCCTTGAACAATATAATAGTGAGTAAAATAATTAATAAATAATTTAAAAAATATTTAAATATTTTATCATTTATGAAGATCCAACTAAAATATTTTTCAAGTCATTACAAGTCCAACAGCTCGAAATTCGCTCAAATCGGATGTAAAACGAGCAAGTTATAGTAATTTTAATAAAATTCAATAAAAAAGGACTAAACTGTAAATAATAGAGGACCAAACTATGAATAACAAACAATACAGGAGATTATTATAAAAAAGAATTAAAAAACTGATAGGGACTTAAATGTAAATTTTAATTTGGACTTATATGTAATCTCATCTTTATAGGGGCTAAATTATAAAATCTCCTTACCCAAATTAAAATTGGCTTAATGTGATTGGGCGATTGTGCTAACTTTTATTAATGAATTTCAGCTTTAAAACTAAAACCCGTTAACCCAAAAGCTCGAAACCCATTATCAAAACTCCTTATCTTCTTCTTCCATCGAGCTTACAAATCCACCATTAATGGTGGCTTGGAGGTCGGGATATCACCCAAACAATGACCACTGACCGAACCTAAGGTCCGGCGACCCTCTCATGGCCGCCAACGACCCTGGCACAGGCCTCACGGTGATCAAAACCATCAGGAAAAGAATGTTTAAAAATACTAATTTTTCTTCCCAAATTTTGGCCAGCGGTCGATTTTTCCTTCCTTGGCAAGGCAGCGACAGTGGATCATCGGCCCACCGCGCTTCTGCTGCACGATCTCCAATCATCGGTGAGCCCAAATAGTGGTCCGATTTCCCCTTTTGGTTGATTATTTCCAATTGCCCGGCGACCTTTTCCCAATCTCCAGCGAGTCCATACCTCAGTCAAAGTTCAATCACTGAACAGTGGTCCAAATACGGGAGAAAAGAGAAATTGTTCAGCAAGCCCAATTTTTTTTATTTTTAAATATATATTTTATTTTTTTATTTATTTAAACTATAATTAAATAAATATAATATAATATAATAATTTTTTATTTATTTTTCTACTATTTGCTATTCATTTTTTGGTGATCTATCGATCGACAAAAATATCTTTACAGTCTGAAATCTAACATATTTTGGCACCTCCTGCCAGTTTTTGGGTTTTCCTAGAACCGGGTTCTAAATAGTAGGGAAAGAATTCTGAACAAAAAATTTATCTTAAATTCTTGCATGAACATAAAGCATGAAACCAGTGCTCCGATACCACATTGTTGCCCAGCTAAAGCAATCCAAGAGGAGGGGTGAATTGGATTTCAAAATCTTTTATAAAGATTAAAATAAGTGTTAGTGTATTTGCAAGTGTTTGTGTACTCAATAAGAGTATGTAGCAGAAGTAATAAAGTAAATGTAAGAAAAAAGATAAGCAATCACAAACACAAGAATTTATAGTGGTTCGGTGCACACCAAGCACCTACGTCCACTCCCCAAGATTCACTTGGATATTTCACTATACTCTTTTCTTGATTACAGTAGATTAGTTTTTTCGGACTCACAAATTAAAATCCCTTGGCTTTCACAAGACTAACCAAAAATCTAGTTGGTTTTCACAAGGTTCACTAATAACCTAGTTGGTTTTTCAATACAAGGCTCATCAATAACCTAGTTGGTTTTTCAAATAAAGCTTACCAACAACCGAAACACTAGTTTCAATTCACTTGAAACTAGGAATAACAAGATAAATCAAGTATAATGTAAGAATACAAGTAGCCTTTAAAAATAAAAGTAAATATCTTTTTGAAACTCTAGATTGCAGTTGAGAAGCTTGTCTCCAAGTTGTTGAAGTCTTAATCAATACTTACGAATTGGACTTGAATGCTTCTTGAATGCTCTTGAATGCTTGAAGGCTCAACTTCATTCAAAATTAATGAATACTCAATGAATGGTCATTAGTTTTCAATCAATTTCTCATTGGTTGCTTCCCTCTTGTATTTGGTCCACTTTAAATACCTTTTCAAGCCTTAAATGACCGTTTATGATCATTGGAGAGGAGAAAATTGCCGTTAGACACAAAAAGGAGTAATTCTGCACTTCAAAAAATTAAATATTACTGTTCATTCGGACTTGCAGGTGTCGGCACTTTAGATCATGAGTCGACTCATGTATCAACACTTGAGTCGATATTAGATCAAAAATATTTTATGAAGCTTTCTGGAGTGTTCTGATGCACCGATACTTCTTCTGGTGAGTCGACACTTCAACTTCATGAGTCGATACTTGGATAAAATCCAGAATTCAATATTTTTTGTATCATTTTTGGTCTCAGGCCTTGAGTCGATACTTGATTGACCATGAGTCGACTCATGTATCGATACTTGGTTTCCATGAGTTGATACTTCATGCATGCCAACTGAAACTCTTTTTGTGTATCAGCTCAGTTTCTGTGAGTTGACACCTTGAGTCGACACTTGATGTTCATGAGTCGACAATTGACTAAAACTTTGTTGAAACTTATCCAAATTCCAAATTTGACTCCTTCAAGATCATTTTTATGTGCCAAAGTCCATATAACTTGAGATTCCATTAATTTAGGTGACTTCTTTAATAGTTTGACAAGCATTTAAATTCTTCAACACAGTATAGCTTTGATGAGTACTTTAATTTGCTAAACGCACTCGTAATGCACAATTAGTACTCAAATATACTTAACTATTTTGTTATTTATCAAAATCAAGACAAGAGTCAACACACGTATTGGAAAACTTTTAATCCTTTATGCCTGGATCGTGCTTCTATATATATGCAAAACCATAATTACAGAAGATATACCTTGAGCCATTGTACCGGCTGTAGATTGCGCAATCTTCTCTTTATGTAGATGATTGATGGAAAATCGTATATCACTGTTATGAGAGTTGGAAAAAAGGGACCATATAGCCTCTTATTTATAGCTATATGTGTCTCTTCCATCAGAAGGCTAATAAAAGACTAATACTTCAATTAGAGTTTTATTCCAGTCCTAGTTATTCAATTTTATTGGGAATAGTTTTCTTTAATCAATTGGACTCTCATCTAGTATTTATGATTGAGTCAAAAATTAATCATGATAAAATGATAATTATATCCCATATCATATTTTAAATCTAACATATCAAACCTCCATTAGCATCCTCTCATCCATCGTCACCGCCATCACCTTCATCCTCTTTCATACATCTCCTCCTTTCCTTTCTAAACCACATCATTGTTCTCATCCACCTCTTCCTCTTCATCTAATCTGACCGGTCTCGAGCCCTAACCGCTCCCCTTCTCATCCCTCCTCTTCGTCAACCTTCATCTCATCATCTCCTTCCCCTCCCTTATTTCTTGCATCACTAACCTCCTCTTCTCCTATGTCACCCCGTCTCTAGCTTTGACCTCGTATACATCATCCCTATACCACCCTCTCCATCGCGGCCATCCTTTGTCTCCCTCTTCGTCCCATGGTCATCAAAGGCCACAATGTATGTTGGCCATGCTGTTAAGGGTGCCCTCCACCTAGCTAGATCTGCCTCATCGTCATCACTAGCACGAGACCATCGCACCGCTCCACATAGAGGTGAATTTAAAGATTAATATTCATACAATCAAATTATATATAGAGAGAGAGCTTACTGAAAAACATGGATCTTAGCATTATCCATGGTCGGTGCAGTAAGGGAGATTGATATTGGAGGGCATGATCTCATTGACATCGAACACCCAAGCATATCCATGCCATCACCAGCCAACGTGACGAACCAAGCATAGGCGACTGCCTCGTTGGAGACCAATTCCCATGTCGAAATGAAAGGTCTTACTAGTAATGCAGTCCTTCGCATGGGGACTGTAATTTATGGGGACCATCTTCCATGAGCCAAACCCCCAACCAGCACTCCGTAACTAGACCTCTTCTTCGTCAACATTTGAGGTGGGGATTTGGAAGATTTGGGCATCATCGAGGGTTGTTATTCGAGGATCAGCAGTGTGGGGAGGATGAGAGTATCATGAGTTTGGTGGGTCATGATCATGGTTAACAAGGCCAAGAGAAGAAGATAGGATGATTTCATGGCTCAATGACGAAGAATCTGGAGGGATTTCGAAGGGAGGGGAGCTTATCATTATCATTATCATTATTATTATTATTATTATTATTATTATTATTATTATTATTGGGAAGGAGAAAGAGGGTTAGGAGGAATTACTAGAGAAGGCCGTTTTCTTTCGGAGGTTCTGGCCTTTGCGAGAGGGTCGGAATCGGATGGTGCCATGGAGGGGAGGGTGGAGCACGGGTGGGAGAGAGATCATCAATAATCTGATAAATCCTATAGTAGCATAATCTCAGTGATTTAAAATTACTATATTTGAAATTCATAGCCAATGGCCAAAGATCTCTAGATATATTTGAGTATCATATTTAGTATTTCATAAAAATTTAATTTAATCGATCTTATAATATATTATAATAATATATTTATATATTTATTAATAAATTATATATATATATTTATAAATAATCAATTTTATATGAATATTTTTTAAAAATTAATATATATATATATATCTTCATAAAATATATGTTTTGTATGTATACTTTTTTTTTCTCATTTATATATATACCTTCATGAAATACATGTTTTATATTTATATATATACCTTCATAAAATACATATTTTGTATATGTATCTACATCACCCTACTCTATTAAAAAAATAATGATTTAAAATTAAAATAACTAAAATATCCTTAGAAGTATATATGCAAAAAGAAAATTCATAAGAATATATATGCAAAGAGCAATTTGACGAGGATATTCACATAAATTTGAGTATTTAGAATGATAAATTTGTAAAAAAAAATCTAATCTAATTTTTATAATTTTATATGTATACATTTTCAAACATTCAAATTTATCTAAATATCCTTTTGAAACTAATATTTACATATATGTCCTTATAAAATATCACTTTTATATAAATACCCTCCATATAATGATACTCTAATATTATTAATTAGCTAAAATACTTTTTAAAAAATATAAAAATTAATAAGTTTTTGAAATTACATCTTTATCTCTAAAAATGAGTATTAGGTTAATATGTTTCAGTGGAACCTACCTAACCCATTATCTTTTATTTGGCTCCCAAATCATACATCGTTTCTCTCACAATCGCCAACACACCTAATTTTCTAAAAATATATTTCCTCTTAATTAAAAAAACATTATTGGAAGATGTGATTAAGGTTTAGTGGTGACATATATAAAGATGACTTCCTTTTTGAAAACTATGAAAAATTTATTGGTGGAAACTATGTTGGCTGTTAATTTTTATTAATTCCTCACTATTAGTAATCTAGTTTTGTTTTATAATGATTTTTGTGATTCTTTTCCTAGTTCACTTTCTCTACCTCTTTTCTTTGTTTGAGAATTTTTTATACTTATTTATTACATGAATGAAGCTTTGATGAGTCATCACATTTTTATCTAAAAAATATAATATAGTATTATAATATTCTGATATATAATATATTATATAACATCATCATTATATTGTCATATTATATAATATAGTATTATATTATATAGTAAGAGGATCTGAATCCATCTAGAAGAAATAGTCAAAAAATAATTTTTTTTACATATATACCCTTCTAAATATTTAAATTTATATGAATATCCTTGTAAAATTTTTATTTACAAATATACCCCCATAAATTTTTCTTTTTGTACATTTATCCATAAGATTATTTCAATCATTTTAATTTTAAATCATTAGTTATTTTAACAGCATTAAATGATATAGGTACATATTCAAAAAATAAGAAAAAAAGGTATAAATGTAAAATAATTATTTTATGAGGCTATATATGTAAATATTAATTTTGAAAGGATATTCATATAAATTTAAATATTTAAAAGGATATACACTCAAAAAATCTTTATTAATATATTATTGTTAATATATTTTATAAAATAGATTTGTTAGCCCTATATATTATTAATCTTATAAAAATATATTAATTATTTATAATATATTAATAAAATTAATTTTTATTTATTTTATATTATATTATTAATATTTATATTATTTATTAATATAAACATTTATTTTGATTAGAAAAATAAGATAAATTAAAGTAATATATTAAATACTTTTATTATATAACTAAAAGTATAATAAGATATTTCTACTATGATTTAAAAATATTATTGAACCATAATATAACAATAATATGATTAATAATATATTACAATTAATATACATTATAAATATAATATATGATAGTAATATAATATAATATCAAATATATAATATTGATATAATATATTAATGATACATTGATATTCTATTTTTTGCAAAACTAAGAGATATTTTCGCCTTTAAATTTTAGTTCAAAATCACTGTATCTTATCCGACCTCAAGAATATGTATCCCATTACTGAATTGGATGGTAATTTGAGAAGCAAGGGTGATTTGGAATCCCTACATACTGCATAGAACATCATCATACAACCAAACACGATGATTTTATCGCCTTCATCCACATCATCTTTGATCTTGGATGGATTATCTCATATCAAATGCCTACTAAAAATATTTCATTCAAAATATTTTACAAGGCCATTAAGTACCATCATATTGAACCACTTGACTAATATTAGGGATCCCTTTAAAACTTGACCAGAACTAAATAAAATTGACCTCAAATTTAAGGAATGTTTTGAATACATTGATGTTAGCACCTTAAAGGACTCCAAAATTATGGGTATTTGTTTACAGGTTCTGCATACTCTCAATGAATTTATTTTACTTGAAAGTCACCACCTCTTAGCTTTTTTAAGACCAATTCCAATGATAGTGTTCTGCATAGAGATGACCAAGATAAAGCTAGCTTTATTGTAAAAAACACTAGTAAAGCTTTAGTTGCCGAAAGTGGAATTAGATCATCATATTACATGAGAAAAGGTGGGTCATTGGCAATTATTAGATTATTAACTAAATTTGTACCCCCTTTTTTTTTACGAAGAAAAGGGATAGGAGGGATAAATTTAAGTATAGCTATCCCCAGATTCCCATCCTGCCAGATAATGTTCGATTCGAGACGCTACCAACCGAGCTATCATCTTAGCGATAACTAAATTTGTACCTTTAGAAGTGATTCCCGTTCACATTGACAAGATTGTAAAAAAATAAGGATAACTCTATAATCTCTTGAAATTACAAATATTTATAAAAAAAAGTAAATTATGATATAGATTGGATAGCAAAAAAATGTAACTAATCATACAAGATGGATGACTATCAAATATTTTTGAACCTGTCAATATTTTAATTACCAACTCCCACAAATGTTATTATTGTAGATTGGTTTAAGAAATCCAATTTTATCAAAAAACAAAGAAATGTATAAATTATTTTCCCAATTTTATAATCATGACATTATATAATATCTAATACTACCGTAAATTCATATTATATTAATTGTAATATGATATACTATCAACATTATAACATATATCAATAACATCATCATACAATATAATTATTATTTAGTATAGTATTACACTAATATAATTTAATTTGATATAATTAATTATAATAGCATTACAATAATTAATTACGGTAATATACATAAAGCTAGGACAAGGTCCCAATGCAGACATCACTTGCCAGAACTCCAGAGATCACGAGCTGATCGACTCCAGACCCGGTTTCTTTGGATTCGCGAATTAAAAGGTAAGACCACCATTGTGGTTACAAATTCACAAGGAAAAAAAAGTTAGTGATATTATTACGTCAACCAGAAATAATTCACTGTTAAAATATCTTATGGCCAATTATAGGACTAGATGATGACCGCAACAAACGATAAACTATAATGATTACCTCTTCATTAGCCAAATATGCAATTCAACTAGAAATTGTCATATTAATGAGAAAAATTCTTTCTTCAAGTACAAAACAATGGATGGGTAAGGAGAGAGAAATCACTAAATCTGTCTAAATGCAACTCCATTCCTGTATGAGAGTAAAAGAAGACACCTATAAGAGAGGTAATTCACTGAATCTGAGCCTGAAATCCTACTACAATCTCAGAATCTGAACCTTTGGGCACTCCAATGCATAAATCAATTACCACTAAATCTACTCTTCACCTCTGGTCCTAAGCTAGTCTCTCACAGCTGAATTTTCTAGCCCTTTGGCAGGTGAAAATCCTAAAACTACCTCAAGTTTTCAGCTATCACTATTGTTGAACCGCCCATGTTGGAGCTACCTTGCCCATTGTGGTGAAATTCCAGTCCCTCTAGTTTGTCTTGGCAATGTCCATCGGTCTCCATTGATGGCACGTTCAGACCTTGCTGATTCTCATACGCAACCGATCCCCCAGCCTGACCTTGAGAATCCGTGCCCACTTCAGACATTCCAACATCATTGCCCGAAACCCTTGGAGCATCATTTATCTCAACATTTCCAAGTTCATCATTGGTGGATTGCACCATCCGTTCATCTTTATTTCGACCAAATCTCCTTTTAGACCATTTTTTCTTAAAATTAGTCTTCTTGGGTTTAAGTTGTTTCACAGTTTCGGTGTTTGGTTCCTGCTCTTTCCCCTTTTTCTTGTTAGGAAGAACGGTATACTGCGAGGCACCGTTTGTTCCTGTCTCTGACTGACCTGCAAAGGAAAAGGACCAGATCATATAAAAAATGTGGAGAAATTGAGGCGAAGCCTTTTAAGTTCAAGCAAATAAAAAATAGCTAGCAGCTACTCTGGATTGCTAGAAGAGCCGTTCGAGCTGCTTTTATCTCCGCTTCCTTTTTCGTTCTTGCAGCAGCTCCGATATACTGAATCCCACCGACCTCAACAATACATGTAAATGGATTTGTTCCAGACGGTTGCTTATTGCATGCATAGGATGGGATTGCATAATTCATTTTCTGTGCATACTCCTGAAGCAGATTTTTGCATAGGCCAGTTTCATGCTGCAGATAACAGTTTATGATGTTAAAACTAAAGAAGATGGTTAAAGCATGAAGATTTATGACACTACAAAAGTGCCCTACAATGAGAAACTGGTTACAGTATCTTATGGAACAAGGTGCATATCCTTTTAAAAATAATAGCAAAACATGTAATGACTCGGTGATAATGAACTGAAATTTTAAACAATTATAGAGCTGTTTGGACTAATTGCCCTGATCTGACTGAGAACATATCATACACAACTTATGTCAAACACCATGAAACTTAGAATCAACCAAATAGGCAGTCTTGTTCACATGCTCAAACCAAGTGAAGATGATTGACAGATGGAATTGCTCCACATTCTTTAGTACAAATCACAAACTTAGACAAGCCCCTTTCTTCATTCAGCAGTGGAATGACCCTACCAAACTGTGACTATAGAAAACAGAAGGGAAAAGTTCACTCCAGACAGCATAAGCATATAGGATTTGTGGCAGCACCCTTTATGCACTTCCAAATCTTGGGTTAAAAAAGGACACGGATCGGAACAGGAGGCAGGACAAAGCATAGCTGCAAGAAGGCCAATAAACATGCATAACTATGCAAACAATTTTCAAGTAGGCCTCATCAAAATGGACTCGTATTCTTTATTTCAACAAACAGTTCTATGCAACAGCCCTTTCGTTGCTGGTTGTCCATGAGAAGGATATTTTCTGGAATTGCTGTTATCTTAACAAATGTTTGTTTTGTAATAGTAAAACTGGACTTACAGACAAACTTTTTCTCATAAATTATTTTCCTTCAAAAATAACAGCCACCATTAGCTGTATAAGAAAAAAAATATTATTTCATAACGAAAGGGGAAAAAAAAATGCTCATTTACCATCTCCAGTCTAGTAGTTCGACCCTCCCTCCCTATCAACCCAACAATAGCTACCAATAAAATCATAGATTTCTCCATCCATTAACATCCCCATGGCATGGGTTTCTTTTACTGAAAACATGAAATCTGAATGCCTCAAACCCTTAAAACCCATTTCCCTGGCCCTTAGATTTCTACATCAGCTACCGGTTTAGGGAACAGAAAACACTCTCATAGCATCTGTCAGTCCAAAACTTGACTCCATCACCCTTCCACCACTCTGATGGTGAACCCAGTGTAAATTTCTTAAGTGAGCCGGTCCACATGAGAACCCAAGACCTATTTATGATCCAGTTGAAATAAAAGCACTCTCTATAATGTTTAAAACCAGTCCGCTAGTTCCTAGTTCTCACCACTGAATTTCCATACTCAATTAACTAACACACAATTCATCTTCAAACTATAAGCCCCAAGCCAAGCATCTTCCTTGGACAAGTTTTAACTTGGTCAAATTGACACTTGAAGTCTTGAATGCTTCTAAAGCCAAAAACATCCCTCCTGTCCATCCAAACTGCTGCAAGCATCTGTGTCCACTTTCTTCTTTGAAGAACTAGAATTCAATCAAAATGGATTCTTCTGTAAAACATAATCTCTCCCACTCATCCATAGGGATTCTGATAAGCACCTTTTTCAGCATCTAAAAGGTAGAGGTAAAACTATACTGGCAGACCAGAGTGATCGAATCCATGATTCAACTTGCCTCTACATCCAATCAACCACCTTTAAAATCTTCACAAGAACACACATAACGAACTGGTTCACAACACCACATCACAACGAACAGGCAGCTCTCCATTATACAACCCAAAATCAACCACCTATCTCAATCCACTTACCACTTATAAACATATATAGAACTTATACCATCCATACAGAACACTTTGTGGACAAAAACTTCTTCCATCAAAATTAGAGAAGCAATGAAATCTAATACTCAGCCCAATATCAATCATCTGTAAATCAGGACTAAATTTCTAGCCAAGGAAAAACCAGGCATGCGAGGGTCCTACTATCAATAACAATTGGCAGGAAGGGTTACCACATACCAATTTATGCTCATTCAAACAAAAAGCAACCCACATATTGCTACCAACTAGAACAAGCATTGAATGAGAGAAGAAAATGTAAGTTCTGATGTAAGATCTGCATTCATCTCTGAGGCACCAAATTACAAGCCAAAATGACATGCAATCTCATCCAGATCCCAGATAAAACAATATATCCTAAAGCATAACAACTTCTTGGATTTGATTTCATTTAAATGCCTCATATTTGCATTTATTATACACTGCAACCAAAATATAAGTACCTCTAGTTGTGTCCATGGGTTAACCTTTTCGAAAGTTAACCATGCATTACACGTATAAGTTTTCTGCCCTATCATTAGGTGAGTTGTTAATTTTCTCTAAAATTATGGACATAAACCATGCAATTGAAGCCTAGAGAACATCTCTTTATCCTACAATAACCACTTAACCAGCCCAAGTTTATTGGGTCTAAATTGATGGATGTAGAATGCACCTGACTAGAGAGAAACCTGCACCTTAAAAATCATGTTTATGTAAACAAATGATATGTGGGTACATGGGTATATATTGCAAACCTAAAGCAAACAAAAATATGTAAAGAAAAGGATAAGCAAAGTAAAAAGTATTTAAACAAGAACCAGCATGTCTAATGTAAATAAATAACTAGAGACCTTCCACCCAAATGTTCAATCTAGATACAATATTATCTTATAGACCTTACATCATTTCAAATGGGAACGATTATTTCCTCAAGAATTTTGTAACATATCTCTTTAAAATTTGTAGGAAACAAATTGCACATTAAAAGTTTCTAGAAAAATGTAGAAATGCAAAAAAAAACAATCTGAAGGAAGACCTACACCAAAGTTAGACCTTGTTCTTAAAACAGTAACTTTTAGGACTCTAGGGTGCATGTGCATGCACCTGCACAGGTGAGAGAGAAAAACAGAGAGAGAGAGAGAGAGAGCAATGATGAGTGAAGATTACATTAAAAGTGCACCCATTTGTTGAAGCTCTCTCTGTGTGCCTCCAGCCATAGTTCAAGCATGCCAAGCTTCCATAGGCAACATCGGCTCCCAGCAATAAAAGGTTTATGGTTAATTATCCCAAACACCATCAGAATACATAGATGACCCAAATTCTGTAATCACTCCTAATCTAGAGTTGGTAGATCTAAATGTTTGCATAGGCAATAGACATGAGCAAGCTTTCCCACTGCCCATTACACAAACTTCAGATTTAATCATTCATCAACCTCTGATTTTCTCCCATGGCAATTATGCAATGATTCAAGAAGGGTAGCTGAATAAGAAAGTATGCTAGGTGAGGCCAGTCAAATAAAGAAGGCAGGAAAGTATTAATTTTAAAGTAGTTGAGGATTAAGCGAATATAATGGGTAAGCCCCCTATATCCACCCTTGGTTCCCTTGTGATCTTCCTAACACGAACACCAGAAATGGTGCGGTGATTCAAGAAATCAGCAAATAAATATGACAGGATTTAGATTGAGGGTACTCATATGACGAAGGAAAGAGTGGAAACTACGTCTATGGCCCTTGCCTGTCCTGCTAGTTATGCCACTGGCTGCCTTGAGCCGTTAAGCATTAACATTAAACCACTAATCAAACCCTACCTTTAATCCACCAAGCAAAATGATCACCTTCATGAAATAAAGAGATGTAGACAATGTATCAGTCAACAGTGCACAGATAGAAACAGAAATAGACAGTGGGTCCGAAATGCATAACCATTTACATTCTTAAGCTTAACTGAAAAAATCAAATAACCAAGATTACTAGCCTAAGAGGTGAACAAGAATCTTTGAGGGGCAAATTACAAAATTTGACTACTAATACCACCAAACATAATATTTAAATATTGTCAGCATTGTAAAATCTAAGGAATCAGCAATGATTTAAATCATGAGTTCAACCTGGAAGAACTCGAAGATGTCAAATACTGCACCAACTCACATAAGATAGAGACAGTCAAACACAAAAGACATCATATGACATGGGCAATTTCCTACGTATTGACAATTTCCATACTTCCAAAACCACCCAAGAATCAGAAAACCCAATATACATTGGGCCTCTATCCAGGTGTCTCTCTCTTGAGAAACAAATGCATGGTGCCTTCTTTGCTACATTCCTGATGGGGGACGAAAATAAAATGATGAATGGAGAGTTTTAGCAAGCTAACCAGCAAGCAAACTTGAGCAATTAATTACCAAATAAATGATCTAAATTAATCCAAGAAAAAAATATTCATAAAGAGTGGTTGATTTAAATTACAATACCCGAAATGTAGATCTAGTTCAAAATAGAGATTAGGATCTTCATGGCAAGGAAACCATCACTACTAGGGCAAGTTAACCTTCAAATGATCAGATCTAATGAAGCTTAGGAAGAGTTTTCTTACCAACAATGATGGCTAATTATTTGGTGGAATAAGGAGCTCTCATCACTCAAGGATTGAAGTCTAAACCATAAGACTAGCACTTCCTACCTTTAGGACTCACCTTGGCCATGATTCTTGGCTTGGAGACCTTCATCTTGGACTTAGAAAATCAGAGAAAACTTGCATCAAATCAAAGATTAGGCGTGGAAGGAGAATTCAAAATTGGAATTGAAACAAGAAGAAGAAGGAAGGAAAAAAAGAAAGTAGAAGCCGGCGCCTTCAAGGAATGATGCTTGGATCTTGGATCAAGCAAGGAGCACTCCACCTTTCGAACACTCAACGGTATTCTACCCTTCAAACACTCATTCAAGAACCTCACACTCTCTTCTCAAACCTATCTTCTAACTCTCAAACTCAAGAACTTTTCACTCCAAACAAGAGAACCTAGGGGAACTAGAACAAGAAAGAAAGCTTTCTTCATTTAATCCAAAATAGAATGAATACAATGAGAGGGCTTAGGCCCTATTTATAGCCTTCATAACCCACATGGGTCAGCCAAAGAGAGAGAGAGAGTGGAGGTTAGGTCTAGCTAACTCTAGTTGGGTAGTTTCTACTAGAATTAGTTTTATAACAATTTATGGATAGAAGGTTATAACCAATTGACATGTGGCCATGACTTGGCTTAATTTGCTGATGTGGAGCCCTATGTGTCATGTGATGTGGCATCCCACATGGCAAGTTAGTTGGAGGGTTGTTGGGGTAATAGAACATGGCTTCAATCTTCCCATAAAATTCTTGATGTAGTGTCCTTCCTCCTCCCCAAAAGGTGCTTGATGTGGTGTCGACCAAAATGGGCTTCAAGTAGATGGCGTCCAAGTGAGGGAAATGGGCTTCAAGTAGATGGCATCCAAGTGAGGAAAATGGGCTTCAAATGGATGGCGCCAAGTAAGAAAAATGGGCATTGAAGAAGTGGCCTCATACCCTGCTTGAATCTAGGTTAAGTCGACTCATGAATCGGCTCAAGTATTTGCTAAAAGAGAAGATGAGCTCTAACCCTTTATTAGATTTGTCTATTTTAACTACAAAACAAAAGTGAGTTAGTCCAAAAACTTCTTTCTTGTTGATGTCCCAATTAATTCCCTAAACTATAAGTTCAAAGCCAGGCTAGAAATATGAACAAGATGTTTCAACTCGGCCAAAAAAGATGTCCAAGTCCACCATGGCACAGAACAATCCATGTATCAAATGTAATATTGCAGTGACACAATCCAAGTAATAAAACCCTCCAACCTCATGACCTTAAGATTTTACATAAAACCCTTAGAATCTAAAAATTAAAGTTGACCTATACAAACCCTAAAACCCCGAATATTAAAGTATCCTATTTTAGCAGTAGAACCCTAGCAGAGTTGGGGGATTTCGATCTCTCCTTCTTCCTCGATCATTAGGAATTAAGAGTGAGAAGGGAAACATTGCTTCAAACAAGACCGGAGAGATGCTAACATGAATTGGAGACAGCTGCCATTGTTGATCTCAGGCCACATCACCACCGAAGTGGCAAGGAAAGGAGGAGAGGAAAGGGGTAGGAACTTGGGAAACTAATGTGGATTTGGAAGATTAAGACAATGCAGGAGTTTGGGGATGGTTGACTGCTTGGAGATCAGGAGATAACCAAGGTAAAGGTGAGAAGAAAAAACGGGATAGGTAATAGGTGCTGCCCTTACCACAAAAGGGTGTTAGGGCAAGCATAAGTGGCTTGTATGCCTTGGTGAGTTTTAATCAAGATTTGCCCGACTAGTGCCCTGTATGAGATGTACCTTATTGGAATCGAACCGAGACTCCGTACGGGGCATATCGAGTCTCAATTGCTAAACCAACCATGTACCGATCAGGATATCATACCGAGATTGCAAACCTTGGTTTTAATCATTACATCAAAGAGATAGGGGCCGTAATGCCTACAAGAATGAGAGCATTGAAGCCACTAGGTCAAGATCTGATAGGTAATATAATAGCCCAAGTTAACATTCCAGAAATAAAATATATCAATTTATTCCTTACAAAATAAACAAGTTAAACACGGCATATAAATTTTGTTCCTTTTTACTCTTCAAGCCATATTGAGCTAAATATGAGTGAACTTGCCCTAGCTCATGCTAAGCTTGTTTACAACTCAAGCTCTAAAACTTGGATAATTTTAGCATTTTAAAAAATGGAACAAGCCAAAATCTAGCTGAAAACTGAGCCGAACATGAGTTGCTTGCAAATGGCTTGTTCATTTGCCAGCCCTATGATTGACATGGGCACACCTTTCACTCTTATCCCATGCATTCTCTTGGTTTTTCGTTTCCTCTCCTCCCCCCCCCCCTCCTAACAGAATTTGTAGGAGACCACTTAAGTTAAAAAAATGTTTTAAGTCAATCCACATGATCTATCTCAAAATCATCTAGATGGGTTCATAATACGTCCTATAATATTGAACATTTTATGCATCATAGAGTTTTTTACAAAGTCCGATACAGAAGGTGACAACTTCTAAGTTGGTAAAGCCTTTGATACCACAACCCCATTATGTAGCTTATTGTCTTCTATCAGGCAAAAAGATAAAATAAAATGTTCAATACGATAATACAAACCACCATTCAAAATTCAAATAAGGAAAGCATGATAACAATTAAGAAAGATCTTGGTTAATATTCATACCTGCAATACAAAGCCCATAAACATGTTTATCCTTTCAGGAACCCAAAAAAGGGGAGGAAAAAAGAGAGAGGAAGAGCTGCCTTAAAGGTTTGTGTTTTCCCTTCTTTCCCCTTTAATTCTAGGTCTACAAGTGAGCCAAGTCGGGACCGAGATAAAAATGATCCTAACTCAAACCCAATTTTATTTTTGGTCACAATTTTAGGCCTCAACTGATCGACGAACTAAGTTAGGTTTGGTCAGGTTCATATATTAGGTGGGTTGGGTCAAATATGATCTAAACCAATCCATATGCATTTGATTCAAGGGCTACATAGTTTAGGGTCAAGGTTGGGGCCTAATGCAAGATTAGAAAAATACAATATTCATTATATATTTAGAAGGAAAACTAAGAATTATATGGATAATAAGTACATAGATTTAGTAAAAGTATGTTAATATGGATTTCTACAGCTTATATTGGCACTAAGAAAATGATTCAACTTTAATAGATTTAGTAAAAGTATGTTAATATGGATTTCTACGCTTATATTAGCCCTAAGAAAATGATTCAACTTTAATTAAACCTTCAGTCTACAGAAGTATAGTTTTAATTTCCAATCTACAATCTGACTAAAATGGTAATAAGACAAAAAACATAGGGATTAGGGATTTTAAAGTTTGAGTTTTTTTGGATAAGCTTTGAGCAAAATTGGGTCAAGTTAGGTCAGGTAATCTAATGTTTGACATATACCAGACTTGGTTAGCATATGGGTCAAGACTAGTCTAGGTTACATAAGAAATATATTGCTTTCCTTAGTCTGGTTCACCTTCTTAAATGAGTTATCCTTCTAAACTTAGATTTGATCCATGGGTTCAAAAATTAGTGTTGGGTTAGGTTTAACCAAATGAGGACTAGCTCAAATTGCAAATTGACCTGACCCATTTGGAACCCTATTATTGCTATTCCTGGAATATTAATATTTAATATTGAAATTTAAACATAACCAATATATTAAAAAACTAGATTGCTCCATTGTGACATGGAGGTCATCGGCTCAAAACTTGGGAATAGACTCTCTGCCCGTGGGGGGAAGGCTATGTATATGTGACCCTACCCAGACCTCGCAATAGATGGAGCCTCATGCACTGATTGCCTTCAAAAAAAAAAAAAAAAAGGTATAGAAGATAATTAAATAGTGGATATTTAAAAATAATAATAATTATATTTGATGGTGTGTGTGCAGGAAGGATCAATCCCATGGCTTCTAAATATTTTGGTGCCCAAACAATACATAGACAATTGAATGAATGGCTATAGTGATTTTTTTCATGTTTATATATAATACAAGATTGTAATATCAAGCTAGAAAAGCTAATGATGCAAAAAAAATCAGCTTCCATGCTAGACTAGGCCAAGAAATTTGCCAACTCAAACTAAGGTTAGACAATATCAGGCTTCAACAACTGACTTTGCGACTAGAAACTCATTTCTAAGAGTTCACAACAATTGCACCTTTAGCAACAAATGCATATTTCTTGTAAAATTTTATATTTGTCATCTATTAAAATAAGGTAATGTTACCATAGACTTTACATGTTAAGAGATAGAACTTCACAAATTAAGAGTAATGCAGGTATTATACTACAAACCAAGTTCTTTACTGACCTATTGTTGCCCCTGCTTAAGTGAAACCCTGCATCCCTCATTATTTTGAAGTACAGGCTAGCAACAAGATGGTGAAGAGTGAAAAAGCCAATGAACCTATGAGGTATCTTCAATGCATGCTCCATCCTGATGATCTCCCATCTTGACAGAATGATTGGTTTTGATGTTTTTTTAGTATTATCTTAATTCAATAAGGTGATTTGTTGTAATCTGAAAGATAAAATAAATAATAGTGATTATGATATAAAATCTAGGGTGCTATGAGAGAATCTTTTGGCCAGTGATGATTAAATGAAGGTTGGTAAAAATGGAAGTTTAGATATGATTAATCGTTCACATCTTAAATGGACTTAGCAAGCACATGATGCCATCTTTGGTAGGTTTATTCTCTATGGTAATAAAAATTAATTACAATTTATGACTCAATTTTAGTATCAAGAATGGTAAGAAATTGAGCCTAAAAATGCTGACTTGCACGAAGTTCCACAACTTGTACCTGAGCATACTTTTGGTTTTCGCCTTCAATGCATGTCATACATTAATGGCATGTGATTTGAATTGAACCTCTCCGGTTACACAAGCTGAAGAAGATCCAAACTCTTTATATCTAGAGACTAGATGGCTTGCTCTACCTTCACCGAATATTTGAAGTAATCTACTCTTTGCTTATTCATGAGTCTATTTATAGAGATCAAAAATTGGACGCAATCAGCGTAGATAGTTAAATTTTGTCCTTTGTATGAAAAAAGATAACATCTTTTTCTTCACACATTTCATTGTGCATTATACATACAACATTAAACACATCCTACTAAGTTTAAGTAATCATTTGTCACCTTTTAGTGAATGAAGTCCAAGTAAGATTTCATTACTGCTAATCTTTGCTACAAATGTTCTCATATTCTATCTCATGTGCATTGCATGTGCTTCAACTAGTTTCATAAAAGAAAGTTATTACAGCTTTCAATCATAAGATTTACAATCCTGATCGGAGTTGATGACCAAATAAATAAATTTTTGTTTAATTGTGAAAAGGTGATAACTGACTAGGTGGGTTGCTAGGTGGGGGGGGGGGAGCACTTTAAGGTAGGATGATCCTTTCCTAACTTGTAACCATACAGGGTTCTGCACATGTAATAGATATGGCTAACCCTACATGCATGCCAAGGCACATGTCTATGTGTGCGCTCCTTCATAATTGTATCAGCTTTCAGAAATTGTTCTCTTAATGGGTATCTTTGAGCATGTAAAGCTAGACAGATGTCTAGCATGAAAATCACATGAAAACATGATGAGAAGAGAAAAATAAAAGGATAGAGACTATATGTGTTGCTAGGCCTCCAGGATGACAAGCAAAAATATGTCCAGAGGCAAGGAATACGATACCACTCAGTCTAGAATCAACATGTTGCCACATGAATAATATAGATATTTCCATAATAGATTAAGAATTGACCTTAAAAATCCTAAAATGCTGAAAACAAACTGCAGAAATCAGATCCACTCTATGTCCCTTAAAAGGAACATACAGCACAATAATAAAATGACAGCAATAATTAATTAAATGGTGAGGAACTCAATACATGAGAACATTGTGGAAACAGGTTAGCATAATGCGGAAAGGATTTACCCTAATGCAGGCTAAAACCTCCAAATTAATTATTTTATTAACATGACAGAGAAACTAAAATGCCTTTTTTTTCTCGAAGTTCAGCCGCTGAATGGTGTTTACGAGCCCAATTAGATAAGGAACACACAAGCAACATCACATGATTGTAATTAAATTCTTCCATGAACATATTGGAACCTACAAGAGAAGATCTCTGCTCCATTCAAATGAGTCCCCAATTCCAAGGTACTCTATCTTAAATTGAAAATTCATTCGCTGCAGAATTTGAACAGGCTCCACGATCTGATTTGCAAATCTGGCAACGTCCTGGTGATCATTTATCAAAATATAACCCAAAACCAGCATTAAAATATAACCCAAAACCAGCATTCAAATTGTGTTAGCCCAAAGATAATCCATTACCATTTCTTAACATACCAAGAGCACCAATCCATGAATTTCACGTTATTAATTCATAAAGGAATTATCCCATGGCAAAATGAACAAGGGCATTTACCATAAGAAAAGTCAAAAATCCAGATATGGAAACATTATTGGTACATAACCATGTACATAGATATTGATTTATTCACAACTCTGGCATGCCTTCATTGATAATATTGTAATCAACATTGGATATAGTTCTACATCCGGTGTACCATATCGCATTGATACCAAACCAATACTCGATATGGGAGACATATCAAGAGTTGATATGCCAAACCAACCTATACTGATACTATGCCAATATGGTACTTGTACCAAGTATCAAAACAAGTTTGCAAAGCCATGGCCATGTCTGAAACCAACACAATGGCTATTATTACAGTATAACAGCCATCATTCTAAACGATGTTTAATATTGCTCCAAAAGAAGGGGAAAAATTTAAGTTGTCCCATTTTTTTTTAATCTGGACCAATGTCGAGGCAGCCCAATTCGTTCTGTAGATCCGGTAGCAATAAGAAGATTAAAACCAACTTTAAAGAAGAAGACTAAAATTAACCTTAAAAGTTAATCTCAGGCATCTATCTACTTTAATCAAACATAATTACTTCAAACTTCAAATGTATTCACTATGGAAACACAATGACTACCTATCTTAAGCTAAGTGTCACCTTTCTATAATTTTTAAAGCATTCTGTTGCTGATCTCACTGCGGTGGCCTGTAGCTCCTGAGCTGGCACCAGTCTCGAACCGTCTCACCTCGAGATCTCCAAGCTTCCGGTCCTGCAAAACAGAGTCAGAGACCCTGGCCGGGGGTTCCGGCGGGGACGCTCCAACGGTCAAGTTAGAAAGCGGCGAGATGGAACAGATCCCCTAAGGCGGGTTCCCGGAGGACTCCCGTGCTTAGAGAAGATGTTAACAAAAGAAGTGTGGGAAAGGGTGGAGTTGATGCTCAGCTCCTTGCGCTGAGTTCACCGAGCTCACGCCTGAGGACTCCTCAAGGACTCCCAGGATCCTTCTCTCAGTGTCTTTTTCCTCCTTTTTTTTCACTTACCTTGCTGCCCGTGTTTACCATCTTTTATATCATCACGTTGCCTCCAGCTCCTCCCCTCCCCTCGGGGGGCTTCCTCCGACTTCCCGCCTTTCTCCCCCCCTTCCTTTCCTCTTCGGGCCTGGGAACCCCATGGCCGAATCGCCTTGCTCCTTGTGCCCAACGGAAAAAAAGGGGGGGGGGGGGAAGGATACTGGTGAGGCTTTGGGCCGAGTGCGAGTGCTCTCCTTCCGAGGCGTTGACGATGAGCGCCCAGCCGTTTTGGGCTCCTACCCGCAAGGATTCCGCTTCTCGATTGCGGGGCCCATCCGACTGGTGTAAACGAGGTTTCACGCGTCACTGCAGACCGTACTGGCGCCCCCTATGGGGCGCGGCGCGCGCTACCCGAGTGGCGATCTTGAAACCCGCGCCCCCACTTCCTGGAGGCTTCGCTGAGCAAGGCTGGCCTCGGCCAAGGTGGATCCGTCAGGGGGCGCCACCTGGCGGAGGAGCGGGGATAGGCCTGACTTCGGCCGCGGTGGACCCGTCCCCGGGTGCCACCTGGCGAAGGAGCAGGAAGGCCTGGCTCGACTTCGGCAGAGGTGGACCCATCTCCGGGCACCACCTGGCGAGCGAGCGAGGGGCCGCCAGCTTCGGTCGAGGTGGACCCCTCCTGGGTGGACACCTGGCGGAGCGGCAGAGAGATGCTCGACTTCGGCCAAGGTGGACCTGTCTCCGGGCGCCACCTGGCGAGGGAGCAGGAAGGCCTGGCTCGACTTCGGCAGAGCTGGACCCGTCTCCGGGCGCCACCTGGCGAGGGAGCGAGGGGCCGCCAGCTTCGACCGAGGTGGACCCCTCCTAGATGGACACCTGGCAGAGTGGCAGAGAGGTGCTCGACTTCGGCCGAGGTGGACCCATCTCCGGGCGCCACCTGGCGAAGGAGCAGGAGGGCCCGGCTCGACCTCGGCGGAGGTGGACCCGTCTCCGGGTGCCACCTGGCGAGGGAGCAAAGGACCGCCAGCTTCGACCGAGGTGGACCCCTCCTGGGTGGACACCTTGCAGAGCGGTAGAGAGGTGCTCGACTTCGGTCGAGGTGGGCCCGTCTCCGGGCGCCACCTGGCGAAGGAGCAGGAGGGCCCGGCTCGACCTTGGCGGAGGTGGACCTGTCTCCGGGTGCCACCTGGCGAGGGAGCAAGGGGCCGCCAGCTTCAGCCGAGGTGGACCCCTCTTGGATGGACACCTGGCAGAACGGCAGAGAGGTGCTCGACTTCAGTCGAGGTGGACCCGTCTCCGGGCGCCACCCGGCGAAGGAGTAGGAGGGCCTGACTCGACCTCGACGAAGGTGGGCACGTACCCAAGTGCCACCTGGCGAGAGAGCAAGGGGCCGCCAGCTTCGACCGAGGTAGAACCCTCCTGGGTGGACACCTGGCGGAGCGGCAGAGAGGTGCTCGACTTCGGCCGAGGTGGACCCGTCTCCGGGTGCCACCTGGCGAGGGAGCAGGAGGGCCCGGCTCGACCTCGGCGGAGGTGGACCCGTCTCCGGGTGCCACCTGGCGAGGGAGCAAGGGGCCGGTGGCTTCGACCGAGATGGACCCCTCCTGGGTGGATACCTGGCGGAGCGGCAGAGAGGTGCTCGACTTCGACCGAGGTGGACCCGTCTCCGGGCGCCACCTGGCGAAGGAGCAGGAGGGCCCGGCTTGACCTCGACGGAGGTGGACCCGTCTCCGGGTGCCACCTGGCGAGGGAGCAAGGGGCCGCCAGCTTCGGCCGAGGTGGACCCCTCCTGGGTGGACACCTGGCAGAACGGCAGAGAGGTGCTCGACTTCGGCCGAGGTGGACCCGTCTCCGGGCGCCACCTGGCGAAGGAGTAGGAGGGCCTGGCTCGACCTCGGCGGAGGTGGACCCGTACCCAGGTGCCACCTGGCGAGGGAGCAAGGGGCCGCCAGCTTCGGCCGAGATGGACCCCTCCTGGGTGGACACCTGGCAGAACGGTAGAGAGGTGCTCAACTTCGGCCGAGGTAGACCCGTCTCCGGGCGCCACCTGGCAAAGGAGCAGGAGGGCCCGGCTCGACCTCGGCGGAGGTGGACCCGTACCCAGGTGCCACCTGGCAAGGGAGCAAGGGGCCGCCAGCTTCGATCGAGGTGGACCCCTCCTGGGTGGACACCTGGCGGAGCGGCGGAGAGGTGCTCGACTTTGGCCGAGGTGGACCCGTCTCCAGGCGCCACCTGACGAGGGAGCAGGAGGGCCCGGCTCGACCTCGGCGGAGGTGGACCCGTCTCCGGGTGCCACCTGGCGAGGGAGCAAGGGGCCGGCGGCTTCGACCGAGTTGGACCCCTCCTGGGTGGACACCTGGCGGAGCGGCAGAGAAGTGCTCGACTTCGACCGAGGTGGACCCGTCTCCGGGCGCCACCTGGCGAAGGAGCATGAGTATTTTTCCCCGAACGGGGGACCCTTTTTTAAAAAAAAACACGTGGTACTGACCACGTCCGACTAGACCTGACACGTGCGCCACGTCAGCGTAGTAGCCATATCAGTTGCCCCACATCCCCACGTCCCGCTGAGACGTCGTGGCTCGAGACGTGGGGATTTAATGCGGAGATGACGTGGGTAAGGCGAAAATCTCGCGCCATAATTGCCATGATCCCTGTCGCCACTTCTGTTACGCCCGAGGACCTATGAGAGGCTGCCACGCGTCGCGCTTCCAACGGCCATTAATGTGCCGTTTCGAAAAGGAGGCAGTTTCCATCGAACCGAAGCGTCGATGTCGGGCGTGCATCCACGCGACGGCCATCTGGTGGTCCAGAACGGAAAAAGGGGTACGGCCGCTGTCGATTGAGTTTGAAAAGGAGGGAGACTTTCCGGAAACGAAGTCTCTCCACTTTCTCGCACTCCGCCGGCAGTTGCAGTGGGCTTTCCTTCACCTTCCGGGGTTGCCATATCTTTTACACAGAGTATCTCGATGAGTGCCCGTGTCTTCCCCCCCCTTCCATCTCTCGGCCCTTCTGCACTTCTTCTTCTTCCATGGCGCGTCGCCGTCATGTCTCTTCTAACCCGGACGAGGCCGGTCCTTCCCGGCCGAGGACTCCATCGCCTTCTTCCTCGGAAGGGGAAGTGATTCCGGACGAGATCCGTAGGCAGCTCCAACCCGGGACCGTGACCATAGGCGTCCCTAGGGGTCCTAGGTCTCCTCCCGTAGTTTCCGCCCGTCCGATTTCTTCTCTTCCCTCTCCGGTCACTTCTCCCATTGGTCCCTATGGTCACGTCTCAACGATGACTGAAGATCACCTTTCTCTGCTCCGGGAAGTCTATGGTATCCCGGATTCGACTCGTCTTTCCCTCCCGCGGCCCGGAGATCGAGTGACCTCGAGCGGCCCCGGGCGAGTCGCCTTCTACGAGGACTTCCTCCTCGGGGGTCTTCAGTTTTCCCTTCACCCCTTCCTTTCTTTTTTCAGCCACTACCGTTTAGTCCCGGCCCAGTTGGCTCCTAACGCCATCCGGGTCATCTTCGCCTTCATTGTTTTCTGTCACTTCCACGGGTTCGTTGCTCGTTTCTCCCTCTTCAGGACTCTATTCATCCTGAAGCGTTATTCCACCGATAATGACTGGTGGTACATTTCACCTCGGCCTAGGTGCCTCAAGTTCGACCTCCCTTCGTCTATTAAGGGCTGGAAGAACCGGTTCTTTTTCACCTCGATCGACGACATTGACTGGGCCTGGAACGAGCCGGACCGGTCTCCGAATCGAAATTCCCAGGTCGAGCCAGCAGACCAAGAGGTCTTTACACAGCTGCTGAATGACGCGGTCCCGACCCTCGATGTTCTGCTCTCGGAGCAGAACTTGTTCGAGGCAGGGATCAGTCCCATCCGGGAGCTGGGTGAGGCTCGGATCTTCCTTTCGCTTCGCATCCCCTTATCCTTCTTTTCTTTTTAACTGGCCCGGCTGATCTCTACTTCCTTTCAGGTATGAAGTTCTCTCTAGAGAACCTGTCGGAGGGCACTGCGCAGAGGGATGCCGTCGAGGGGACTGAACCCCCGGCGAAGAGAGCTCGTACTGAGGCGAGCCGGGCGGCCGCGCCGACTTCCACCACCGGACCTGTGGCAGCGGCTCCCGTCCCCAGGCCACCTCGGGCCCGGGCGCCCGATGTCCCTGTCGTCGACCTCGACAGGATCGTAGAAGAGAGGGGGCCGGTACCCCCTCGGGCAGCACCTGCTTCAGCCGCCGCACCGACCGCATCCATGGCGGTCACCAGGACGGCGACGGCTCCACCGACAGCCACACCACTCGGCGAGGGGACGGCCGCCTCTGTCGTTGCTGACGCGCCTGCTCCGCCGCCGAGCCTTACCAGCCGGTGCTCTGTGATCCGCAACCAGGGCCTCGCGGAGAAAGTCATGGAGTTCGCCAGCACCTCCCGGGACCGCCGTCTAAGGGGTGGCCGGGACTACAGCGACGCGTTGCTCGGGATCCTGCCGCAGCTCTTCACGGTAAGTCCCGAGCTCCGAGTTTTCTCCTTTCCTTTTAAAGTTCCAGTTGGATTGTGCCGACCCCTTCCTCTTTTGATGCAGATCGGGACGGACGTGCTGCTGCTGAGGAACTTCCTTGCCGGCTATGCCAAGAAGGACGCCGAGAAGGAGGAAAAGCTCGGCAAGCTTGCAGCCGACGTCAAAGACCTCATGGAGAAAGGGGTCGAGCTGCGAGGAAACAACCAGGTCCTCCGAGGCGACCTGGCCCGCGCCAAGGGCTGCATCAAGGAGCTCGAGACCTCTCTATCGGAGGAGAGGATCTCGAACAAGCGCCGCAACGAGAAGGACGCGGCAGAGAAGACCCGCCTCAGGGGTCAGTCCCAGTCGCTGGAGCGCCGGGTGGAGGAGGTCCTGAAAGAGCTGAATGCAGCCAAGGAGAAGAGCTCCTACGTCAACGGGCTGCTAGAGGCGTCCAAGCGGGAGGCGCAGGAGGCCGTCCCGAGGTTCCGGGCCTCGAAGGAGTACATCGCTGAGGTTCGGGAGGCTGCCGTGGACTCCTTCTTGAAGGGGTTCCAGGTATGCCAGGAGAAGGTAGGTTCCTTCTATCCCGAGCTCGATCTCAGCGGGGTAGTCCTCGGTGGCAGAAGGCAGGAGCCCAACGGAGGAGCTCCGACAGCAGCTGGTGACGAGGCGGCGACTCCGGAGCAGCCACCCGTCGACGGCGCAGGCGGAGAAAGTGCGCCCCAGTCCGAGGAGGACGCTGTCGCGTCGAAATAGCTTCCCCGGCACCATTGTCTTCTTTCTTTTTCCTTGTATTTTCTTTCTTTGAGGACTCCCGGCCTGTCGGGACTCCTATGTACCGACATTCCAGATGCAATGAAACCTTCTTTTCACTAGACTGTTGCTTCACTCTCTTCTCTTTCTTTCCTTTTCTTTTTTCTTTTTTTTTTTTGTGTACCTTCCGGACTGAACTTTGGTGCCAGGCACTGGGACTAAGTCCCGTAGTGCGTTCCGAGTCGAGCTCGTGGGCGAACTGAGTTCTGCCCCACCCTCTAGATCGAAGTTCAGGACTTCCGGACTAAACCCCGGGACCGCAGGCTTTATCTGAGTCCTGCGCGGCTTGCCGAGCTGTTCTCCGAGATTGCGTGGGCGAATTTGATTCTGCCCCGCCTTCCAGACCGAAGTACGGGAACTAGCGCCTTCGCGGGTCTTCCGCCACGCCCGTGTTCGCTGAACTCAGAGCTAGGTGGTTCTCTCCCTACGAGACGAGAAGAAGCATTTGATGAAAAAAGAGGATTTCATTGCTAAAGTTCAAGGAGCCTTACACTATTGGTAATACATCCTCAAGTTTGAGACGTTCCAGGTCCGAGGGAACCGGGATCCTCCTAGCTCCTCCAGGTAATATGCCCCGTGAGGGAGTACCTCCGCCACCCTATAGGGCCTTCCCAGTTCGGGGAGAGCTTCCCGCACTCCCGTGGCTGGGAAGCTTCAGCGCGACGGAGCACCAGATCTCCCGGGCGGAAGGACTTCAGTCGCACTCTGGAGTTGTAGTACCTGGCCACTCGCTGCCTGTAGGCCGCCATTCGGACTCGAGCCTTGTCTTTTGTCTCTTCAAGGAGGTCCAGGTTTAGCAGCATCCTGACGGGATTCTCCACTTCGTCGTACTATTCCACGCGCAGGATCGGTAGGCTGAGTTCAATCGAGATAACCGCTTCGGCCCCGAAGACAAGGTTGAACGGGGTCTCATCGGTGGCCGTCCTCGGGGTGGTGTGGTACACCCACAGGACGGTCGGGAGCTCTTCCGCCAACCTGCCCTTGGCTTGGTCCAGTCTTGTCCGAAGGCCCTGCAAGATGGTCCTATTCGTTACCTCAGCTTCTCCGTTTATCTGTGGATGGGCCACCAAAGTGAAGCGATGGTGGATGCCGAGGTCGCTGCAGAACTCTTCAAACTCCCGACAGTCGAATTGACGTCCGTTGTCAGTGATAATGGTGTGCGGTAGGCCAAAGCGGCAGATAATTGACTTCCAGAGAAACTTGGAGACGTTTGCCTCCGTGATCCAGGCCAAGGGTTCGGCCTTGACCCACTTCGTGAAGTAGTCGATGGCCACGATCAAAAATTTCTGCTGCCCGGACGCCGGGGAAAAAGGTCCTAGGAGATCCATGCCCCATTGAGCGAACGGCCATGGAGCGGAGAGCTGGGGGAGTAGAGCGAAGGGCTGACATTGCACCACGGCATGCCGCTAACATCGATCACACCTCTTCACAAAGTCAGCTGCGTCTTCCTTCATCGTCTCCCAGAAATAACCTTGACGGAGGGCCTTGTACGCCAGTGTTCTGCCCCCACGTGATTCCTACAGACGCCCTCGTGGATCTCTTGGAGCACGAGTGCGGCCTCCGCGGGTCTCCGACACTTTAGAAGGGGGTTGGAGTAGGATTTCCGATACAGTAGTCCATCCATTAAGACAAACCGCGCGGCCTTCCTCTTGATAAGGCCAGCCGCTACGCGGTCCTCCGGCAAGGTGCCACTGGTAATGTACTCAACGTACTTGTCCATCCAGCTAGGCTCTTGGTTGACCTGCTGGACTTCCACGGGCGTCTCGTAGCTCGGGGCCTTAAGGTGCTCGACATAGGTGCGGCCCAACGAGTCCGGCAGGGTTGCCAGGCGGGAGAGCGCATCTACGCGAGCGTTTTCCCCGCGAGGTATATGGGAGATGCTGAAACGCCGAAATCCTGCCGCGCTCGTTCTCACAAGCTCCAGGTATTTCGCCATTTGAGGGTCCAGCGCGCCGTACTCCCCAGAGATTTGCCCAGCCACCAACTGTGAGTCAGTGAAGGCCTTGAGGTTGGCCACGCCCAACTCACGGGACACTCTCAGCCCCGCGAGGAGCGCTTCATACTCCGTCTGATTATTAGTTGCGGTGAACTGGAACCGGAGTGCACATTCGGCGACGACCCCTTCGCCGTTGGAGAGAACGAGACCAGCTCCGCTCCCGCTGGAGTTCGAGGCCCCGTCTACATGAAAGATCCAAACGTCCTCCTCGGGTCCTGGTTCCGGCTGCCGGTCCTAAGGGCTCTCCTCCGTCCCCTTGCCCAAGCCTGCACACTCGACCAAGAAGTCAGCGAGTACCTGTGCCTTCATGGCCGACCTTGGCCTGTAAGTGATGTCAAACTCGCTGAGCTTGAGTGCCCACTTCGCCAATTGCCCGGATGTGTCAGGTCGGCTGAGTATCGCATTCAGCGGCTGATCCATCAGGACAGCAATGGGGTGCGCTTGGAAATAAGGCCCGAGACGCTGAGCGGATACAATTAGCGCAAAAATAAGTTTCTCAGACCGGGAATACCTGAGCTCCGCATCGCGGAGGAGTTTGCTTGTGTAATACACCGGTCTTTGCATTCCCTAGTCATCGGTCCGAACCAGGACCGAACTGACAGCCTCCGGGGTAACCGCCAGGTACAGGAGGAGCTCCTCTCCTCCTTCGGGCCTGGAGAGCAGTGGTGGGGATGCAAGTATCATCTTCAGCTCGTCAAACGCCTCCTGGCACTCCTCAGTCCAGGTGAAGTCGTTCATCTTCCTCAGCACCTTAAAAAAGGGCCAGCAGCGGTCGGCAGACCTCGAGATAAATCGACTCAAGGCGGCTATCCGGCCGGTGAGTCGCTGCACTTGCTTCTTGGAGGTGGGTTGCTCCATGTCCAAAATAGCCTGGACCTTCTCCGGGTTGGCTTCTATCCCTCTTTGGGTTACCATGAACCCCAAGAACTTCCCGGCGGACACGCCGAAGGCGCACTTCTCCGTGTTCAACTTCATCTGGTGAAGCCGGAGGTTGCCGAAGGTCTCCGCCAGGTCGCCGACGTGGTCCGAAAGGGGCTTGCTCATTACCAGCATATCGTCCACGTACACCTGCATGTTGCGACCGATCTGGTCTTTGAAGACTTTGTTAACCAGCCGCTGGTACGTGGCCCCGGCGTTCTTGAGGCCGAATGGCATCATCTTGTAACAATAAGTTCCGCGGTCGGTGACGAAAGCAGTGTGCTCCTCGTCCTCCGGGTGCATTCGAATCTGGTTGTACCCGGAGAAGGCATCCATGAAGGAGAGGAGGCGATGCCCTGAAGTGGTGTCCACCAACTGGTCAATCTTTGAAAGAGGGAAACTGTCCTTCAGGCAAGCTCGGTTGAGGTCGGTGTAGTCCACGCAGATCCTCCATTTGCCATTGCTCTTCTTCACCATAACCATGTTCGCCAGGCAACTAGGATACTGAACTTCCCGCACAAAGCCGGCGGCGAGGAGCTTCTCCACTTCTTCATTGATGGCCTTCTGCCTCTCTGCAGCGAAACTCCTCTTCTTCTGGCGGACAGGGCAACACCTTGGATCAACATTCAACCTGTGAGTGATGACTTCCGAGGGGATACCCGGCATGTCGGCGGCGGACCAGGCGAACACATCAGCGTTCGCGTGGAGGAAGTCCAGCAAACGGATCTATTCTTCTTCCGGGAGCTGGGCTCCTATGTGCACAGTCTTCTGAGGGTCCGAACCGAGAGGATATGCCAACAGGTGTTCCACGGGTCCTCCCCTGGGGTCATTCTCCCTTAGGTCGAGGTCGTTGACGTCGGGGCCGAGCTCAGCGCCCCGGGCACCCGGGACCGTCTGCAGGCAATGCTGGATGGGCTGGGCCGTCTCCCTCAACACCCCCATCCCAGAGGTGGTAGGGAACTGCACCAGCAACCTCTTGGTAGAAAAAACAGCGTCCAGCTGGTTGAGCCCCGAACGGACAAGAATGGCATTATAAGGTGATGGGAGCTTGACAACAGTAAACGTCATCATGACTGTAGTCTGCCGAGGTGGGGATCCGGTAGTGACAGGAAAAGTGATCTCCCCTTCGACCCCCACCAAGTCTCCGGTGAAGCCCACAAGAGGGGTGTGCACCGGCTTTAATTGATCATGAGACAGGTTCATTCGGAAGAAAGCATCATAAAAAAGCACGTCAGTAAAGCTCCCACTATCTATCATAATGCGATGTACATGATGCTTCGTGATGGTCATCTCGACCACCACTGCATCATTATTTACATTTTTGTTTTCATTCCCCTTTTCAAAGGGGAGTACATTCTCCGGGTCTCCCGCCTCCCAGGTTCTTTTCGTCGCACGCCCGATTCCCCGGGAGATCATGCCCACTGGCTTCTCCGTCGGACGGTTATCAATGACAGGGACCAGGGAAAGGGCTGCGAGCGGCTGTCCCTCTGCTGGGGCTTCGTTCCTCACAAACTTCCTGAGGTAGCCCCTCTTGATCAGCTCCTCAATCTCCCGCTTCAGATTGCGGCACTCCTCCGTGTCGTGGCCGTGCTCGCGATGAAATTGGCAGTATTTTATCTTGTCACGAATGCTCCTTGGGTTCTGAGCAGGAGGTCGGCGAAGGTAGTGCTCACCCTCAATCTCCATGAGGATCTTCGTCCTGGGAGCGAGGAGAGGGGTGAAATTTCTTTCCGGGACAGCACCGCTCTTCGGCTTCAGGCCTGGACGAAGATATGCAGGTGGTCCAGGCCTCCGGGTCCCAGGGGCATCCCTCAAGGCAGGCTTCTTCGAGGGCCTCCCGTCCAGCTCTCGCCTGGTGCGATTAGCCTCCTCCGCTCGGATGTACTTGTGGACACGGAGGAGGAGTTCGGAGTACGTCCTGGGGTGCTTCTTATCCAGGGAATAGGTCAGGCGGGAGGTCTTGAGCCCACGCTTCAACGCCAGCATGGCGACGGGCTCGTCCAGGCTGTAGATTTCCAGGGCAGCGATCTTGAAGCGGGTAACGTAGTCCCGCAGCATCTCCTGGTCCTGCTGGTGAATAGAGAAGATAATATCCACCTCTCTTGACACCTTCCGGCAAGCGTCGAAGTGTGCCACAAACTTTCCTTCCAGTTGATGGAAGGAGCCAATAGATTCGGGCTCGAGGCAGGTGAACCAAACTCGAGCGGCCTTCCGGAGGGTAACAGGGAAGGCAATGCACAAGAGAGCGTCCGTGGCAAACTGGACCCTCATGAGAGCCTTGTAGCTCTCTAAATGATCCAAGGAATCGGTGGTCCCATCGTAAGGATCCACCTGAGGCATGCGGAACCGACTCGAAATCGGTTCCTCTTGGATTTCTCGGGAGAAGGGTGGTCGAGCATCATAGCCCGCTGGATCTGTTGGGGAGTTCTGCATGTCGGCAAAGCGGCGGGCGAACTCCGCCAGCTTGCGCTCGTGCTCTTCCAGGCGCCTCTCGGCTTGGTGCCTGATGGCCTCGTCGGTGGAATCTTCCACCGAGGCCGCTGGCGAAGGGGGTGCCGATCGGTCTCGGCGGGGGGCCTTGTCCCGATGTTGTCTACTGCGCCACGCCATCTTGGCGTCGTTGGCCGGGGATTGACTCTCGTGATCCGCCGAACCGGAGTAGTTCCTCTTTGCGGGAGTTTGGTGGCTCCCGCGGGGGTTGGAGACTACCCGCGGATGAGAGGGTCTGCCCTGGATGGAGCACAGGCTTCCGTGGGGCCGACTACCCGCGGATGAGAGGGTCTGTCCTGGATGGAGCGCAGGCTTCCGCGGGGCCCCGCGGCCCGAGCCGCGGGGTCCCTGGCTGGGGCTGAGTGGCCAGGGAGCACTGATGGTGCTGCAGCTGCCGCACTGCTGTGGTCAGGGTTTGCAGCTGTTGGATGACAACTGCAAAAGGTCCGTCCACCGGGATGGCTGAGAAGGAAGAGGTGGACCAGGAAGTTCCCTCTCCGGGCTACACGGCCCTTGAGGGGAAGGAACTTCCCCCACTCGGCTGGTGGATGCTTCGCGTCCACGTATCATCACCATGGTCGGAGCGTGCTTTTGCCCGCGGAGAGCTTGCTCGCACTGGGGTTACTGTCCTGCCCCCCTACCTGGTGCGCCAATCTGTTGCCGATCTCACCGCGGTGGCCTGTAGCTCCTGAGCTGGCACCGGTCTCGGACCGTTTCACCTCGAGATCTCCAAGCTTCCGGTCCTGCAAAACAGAGTCAGAGACCCTGGCCGGGGGTTCCGGCGGGGGCACTCCGACGGTCAAGTTAGAGAGCGGCGAGATGGAACAGATCCCCTAAGACGGGTTCCCGGAGGACTCCCGTGCTTAGAGGAGATGTTAACAAAAGAAGTGTGGGAAAAGGTGGAGTTGATGCTCAGCTCCCTGCGCTGAGTTCACCGAGCTCACGCCTGAGAACTCCTCAAGGACTCCCAGGATCCTTCTCTCAGTGTCTTTTTCTGCCTTTTTTTCACTTACCTTGCTGCCCGTGTTTACCATCTTTTATATCATCACGTTGCCTCCAGCTCCTCCCCTCCCCTCGGGGGGCTCCCTCCCACTTCCCGCCTTTCTCCCCCCCTTCCTTTCCTCTTCGGGCCTGGGAACCCCGTGGCCGAATCGCCTTGCTCCTCGTGCCCAACAAGAAAAAGGGGGGGAAGGATACTGGCGAGGCTTTGGACCGAGTGCGGGTGCTCTCCTTCCGAGGCGTTGACGATGAGCGCCCAGCTGTTTTGGGCTCCTGCCCGTAAGGATTCCGCTTCTCGGTTGCGGGGCCCATCCGACTGGTATAAATGAGGTTTCGTGCGTCACTGCAGACCGTACTAGCGCCCCCTATGGGGCGCGGCGCGCGCTACCCGAGTGGCGATCTTGAAACCCGCGCCCCCACTTCCCAAAGGCTTCGCTGAGCAGGGCTGGCCTCGGCCAAGGTGGATCCGTCAGGGGGCGCCACCTGGCGGAGGAGCGGGGAAAGGCCTAACTTCGACCGCGGTGGACCCGTCCCCGGGTGCCACCTGGCGAAGGAGCAGGAAGGCCTGGCTCAACTTCGGCAGAGGTGGACCCGTCTCCGGGCGCCACCTGGTGAGGGAGCGAGGGAGCGAGGGAGCGCCAGCTTCGACCGAGGTGGACCCCTCCTGGGTGGACACCTGGCGGAGCGGTAGAGAGGTGCTCGACTTCGACCGAGGTGGACCCGTCTCCGGGCGCCACCTAGCGAGGGAGCAGGAAGGCTTAGCTCGACTTCGACAGATGTGGACCCGTCTCCGGGCGCCACCTGGCGAGGGAGCGAGGGGCCGCCAGCTTCGGCCGAGGTGGACCCCTCCTGGGTGGACACCTGGCAGAGCGGCAGAGAGGTGCTCAACTTCGGCCGAGGTGGACCCATCTCCGGGCGCCACCTGGCGAAGGAGCAGGAGGGCCCGGCTCGACCTCGACGGAGTTGGACCCGTCTCCGGGTGCCACCTGGCGAGGGAGCAAGGGGCCGCCAGCTTCGGCCGAGATGGACCCCTTCTGGGTGGACACCTGGCAGAGCGGCAGAGAGGTGCTCGACTTCGGTCGAGGTGGGCCCGTCTCTGGGCGCCACCTGGCGAAGGAGCAGGAGGGCCCGGCTCGACCTCGGCGAAGGTGGACCCGTCCCTGGGTGCCACCTGGCGAGGGAGCAAGGGGCCGCCAGCTTCGACCGAGGTGGACCCCTCCTGGGTGGACACCTGGCAGAACGGCAGAGAGGTGCTCGACTTCGACCGAGGTGGACCCGTCTCCAGGCGCCACCCGGCGAAGGAGCAGGAGGGCCCGGCTCGAGCTCGACGGAGGTGGACCCCTACCAGGTGCCACCTGGCGATGGAGCAAGGGGCCGCCATCTTCGGCCAAGGTAGAACCCTCCTGGGTGGACACCTGGCGAAGCGGCAGAGAGGTGCTCGACTTCGACCGATGTGGACTCGTCTCCGGGCGCCACCTGGCAAAGGAGCAGGAATACTTTTCCCCGAACGGGGGATCCTTTTTTTAAAAAAAAACACATGGTACTAACCACGTCCGGCTGGACCTGACACGTGCGCCACGTCAGCGTAGTAGCCATATCACATTCAATGCAAAAAGACATATTGAAGAGAAAAAAAGAATGTTGTTAGATTAAAGTTGTATGATTGCATCACAGTCCCATGCAAGCAGACTTCAAAGTATGGATGAGACAAACAGATCTCAAACAAGTTAGAGAGAACAAATAGGATTATATGAATGATTTGAGAGGAATAATATGTAGCTACAATATATCCACCGGATGTGCTTCAACTCCAATATCAATTTCCAGGTTAGAGATATGAAAGGCATATAGGAAATCCTGCTTCCTAGAGCACTATTATACAATGATTCAAGTCCCGGTGGGATGTCCCGTTGGGACACCAGGATGGGGTAACATTTCATGTGTCAAGACAGGGCCATCCTGCCATCGTCCTAGGATCCCGATCGGGACACGTTAAAATATTTCCTGTCCCAAGTGTCAGGATAAGGAGAGACGGTGACGCATCCCATTTCATGAGAAAACCGGGACAATCCTGTCTCACGAAATTTAAAACCTTGCTATTATATATGGAAAGGGACACTATATAATTGCATGCAGATATAACTATAGACATCCAAAAACACTTTTGTACATCCTAAACTATAAAATGAAAAGCAAAATGGACTTACAACAGTAGGTAAATTTTCTTTCATCTGGCCTGACTTGTGAATTTCCATAAGTGCAATCTCAGCAGCCGACTGTTCCGCTGCCTTGCGGTTGAAGAATCCAGGCAAAGAATCATATCTAACATTATTAACAATCACTGTTGATTTGAAGACAGGCTCATGTGAAGGACCTTCCTTCACGGTTTGATATTCAGGAGTAGGAAGGCCAACTTTCTGTGCATACTCTTGCAATCGACTTTTGAATACATAGCAATTAGCCACCCCTACAATCGAATGAAATGATGATCAATAACACATTTGCGAGGTAGGTAACTTTCAAATGGTTGCAAAATCTCACTAGTCAAAATTTACAAAAGATATTTCCTTATGCACATTAACATGACTTTAAAGAGTTTTCTCCTAGTAATTATCACTATAACCCATGTCATTAGTTCATCCAATACTTGGTATTAAGATAGTGTCATTTTAACCGAATTTATCCCTAAATACCAGCTAAAATGTTTGGAAGGTTATTATTAAGAAAATGATGAGTAGAAAAAGGATAGCTACTGATATATACTACTCACATTGACCCAGAGTTTCTTTTTGTATGACGTATAGAATCAACCATGCCTTACCAAGGCTGAGAGCTACTGACCGTCTCACTTTTCATCACCCCCAAAATATCACCTTCGTGGTGCCCAAAAAGTGGAATTAGAACTCACCCTCGGGAATTATTTTCCCATAGATTCTCTCCTATCACTTCCAAAACTTACATCCAACCAAACTAACCTACAGTACATTAAGGAGGTAAAACCTACATGAAGTTGCCTCATACTTGTAGATGCCTCTTTTCGTTGAAAAATAATTAATATATATGACAATGGCCTTAATCCCAGAAGTTAACCTAATCCACGGGGTAACTTTTCAAGCATAAAAGCACAAAAAGAGATTTAAACATCATAATAAGATGCAAAATGTCAACCATGCTACAACAGATTATATGAGTAATTCGCAGCGTAAATTGCAAAATTTAAAAACAAAAATTAACAGGGAATCAGAATCCGATGATAATTTAACGATAGGATAAAACAAGCAGCTCCGCATTTCATAATAATCTTGAAAGGAAATTACCATTAGGGCGAGAGGGCGGGGGGTTCAGGAAGCAATGGGCGCCGGAGAAGGCCGACATGGGGGCGGTGTGGCTGTCGTACCTGGGGGCCGGCGGAGAGCTCTCGGCAGCAAGCGGCTGCTGGAGAAGAGGGTTCGAGAGCGGAGGGGAAGAAGGGTGGAGGCTTTGGGAGGAAGGGGGAACGGTCGCGGTCTCGGCCTCCAAGCACGAGGCTTGCAGTCCTCCTCTACCCTTCGCGGAATCCTCCATGGGGTAGGACTTGGGGACCGAGTCCAGCACTCTCGGCAACCCTAGTACGATTGTAGGAGGCGAGCGGCGACACGGATCGAGTAACTGGGATCCAAACCCGAACCGGCATTACTCTGGTCTTACCAGGATCCGCATCCGAATAGAGATTTTGGGTTTGGATTTTCGAAATTTATATAACGGAGTTTCACTAAAATCAAAATAAAATTAAAAATATTTTATGTTTTTTATATAATATAATATATATTATTTTCATTTACTATTGAACTTATATCTATAGTAATCTTCTTCTTCCTTAACCCCTTTATTTAAACTCAAAACATGATACCAAAAAATTTTATTTATAGTAATATTGAATTGAGAATGTTCCAATAATAAGCATAAATCAAAATGATTCAATTGATAAATACCTTAGCCAGGACATTCTTTGTAAGGAGTTGCAGGGATTCTTTGAGACATATTTCGATGGACTACTTAGGGTTGGGCCATCCGAAGCATTAGAAGGTTCAAGGAATAAGTTCAATGCTATTCATATTCGACCGTTCATGTTGCTCTGCAACCTTCAGCTTATCCGGACGCCGAGTGTCATTGCTGGATGGCGATTTTGGCTGGTACTGAAAATATTTCTATGCTATCAGTTTAGTGTTTGAACCTATGAGATCGCACACCGAAGGTTTCTTCTTGCTTTGTTAGCATGCAAACGATTGGGGATCATTCTGGACTCGTTTGACAAGTTGTTGTCAAAAGTTCTATTTGAGCCTACTTTTTTTGAACGAATCTACTTGAATGACGTACTCCAGCAAAAACTAAATTGCTTCATTAATTGCTGCAATCATTGTTGAAATTAATGAAGAGTTTCTGGTTTTTATGCTGGGCAGTTGTTGAATTACAAAGGTCCCAAGAATCCCAAGAGACTCAAAACTCCACATTAATCTCTCATTAATCCTCTTAATGGTTTTGGGGACTATTTATTTCTGTTAGGCAGATTGTTTCCAACACTGTAAATCATATTTGTTGTTCCACTGGTTATGAGGTCGAGACTTTCTCCATTCTTTGGGTTGGAGATCTTCCAAGACCTCTTAGAGTTTGAGAGATCAGATCACATGGTTGATTAAGTTTTGGGTGGGATCTCTGAGTGCATACCTTCTATTGAAGCTTTAGGATAGAGAGAACTGGGAGAGTCCTCGTTCTGTTCCAGTATTGCTACAGCAACTAGCACTTCAAGGAGTTGAAGGTGTCCCATTCATCTTCAAGGAGTTGAAGGAGTCTACCCGATAAAGCTTCTGTAGGAGCTAGCACCTCAAAAGAGGAAGAAGGAATCACGCTACACGGTGTGAACCTTCCGTAGAGGCAGTACACGAGTGCTTCCACAGGTCAATGGGGTCCCTAGGATCATGACTGAGAGGCGGACTTCCAGTTTTCTCCTGGTGAACGTCACCAAGGTATGTACTTGTGTTATGTACGACACATTATTCCTTACCGCATCATTGTATAGTTATGAGAATAGTTCCATATTTTATACTTTGGTTGCATGGTTTTATTTTTACATTACTTTAGATGCATCTTAATCTTGGTATTGGGATTGTGTTAATTAGATTAACATCTTGATAAAATGTTTTTATCGCTTTCCGCTGCTGCATGCATTTAGAAAAGTTTTAAAATGCATGCTTCACCCCTAGGAACGGTTCCTTTCACTCTCGGCCAGGCGCCGGATGACTTCGTCAGTGGAGCCTTCTACTGAGGTAGCTGGAGAAGAAAAAGTTGATAACTGGGGGTTGTCGCGATGGGAGGCCTTGCCTAAGCGGCGCTTGCCGTGCTTGACGATGGCATTATCGTCCACCAGGGATCGGCTCACCCAGTCCACTGACCTGGAGCGGTTTCTCTTCACGGGGGTTTGGTGACTCCTTGGGGGATTGGTTATGGCCCACGGATGGGATGGCCTACCTTAGATGGAGCGCAGGCTTCCGCAAGGGCCCGCGGCTTGGGCCACGAGGGTCCCTGGCCGAGGTTAAGTGACCAGGGAGCGTTGCTGATGCTGCAATTGCCTCACGGCTACGGTCAGCACCTGCATCTGTTGGATAAGTGCGACGTACTGGACATCTGCAATGGGTGGTTGAGGAGGAGCGGGAAGCTCCCTTTCCGGGCTATGTGGGCCCGGGGGAGAGGGGGCATCTCCCGCTCGACTGGTGGAAGTCTCTCTTCCATGAGTCACCACCATGCTTCAAGTAGAGCTGTCAAGCTCGTGGGGGGGCATGTGCAAGGATTTTATCCCCCTACCTGGTACGCCAATCTATTGCTGACCTTATCGTCATGGCCTACAGCTGCGAAGTGGCGCCGAACGTCTGTCCCTTTACTCCGGAATCCAGGAGTTCCCGGACCTGCAAAACAGTGTTAGAGACCCAGGCCAGGGATCCCGGCGAGGGCACTATGACGATCGAGTTAGTGGACGGCAAAGTGGAACAGATCCTCTAAGGCGGATCCCACTTCGGTCACCATGCTTAGAGGAGTTTTTAATAAAGAATTGAGTAGGAGAAAATGAGAGAAGAGCGGTGCTTGAGTTGCGGCGACCGTGCTCGCAGGAACTGTTTCGGGAGTCCTCTAGGAGCCTCCTGCCTTCAAGTCACTCATTTCTTTCTATCTTCTGTGCTTGCTCTCTCTTTGTTGCTTACCTTCTTTTTTTTCCGTTGGTGCCTTTGTAGATTGCCGCTTGCTTTAGTGCTTCGATTTGCCCTCTCTGGGGGCTTGAGGGTCAACGATGTCCGTTGGTCGCTCCCCTGAGGTCATTTTCTCTTATAGTTGGGAGTTAAATTGTGAACTTGTCTTGCCCGGTGTGATGTCACGAATGGAGGAATTAGGTGGAACCTCGATCTAGGCGCAGCCGCCCTCGGGTCTGAGATGCTGAATGCGGCCTTCTCCTTCGAGGGGTTCTAGGCGATCAGCCACAGGATTTGACATCTCGATATGGGCGCCCCTTCCAAACTGGTGTAAATGAGGTTATGCGTACTGTTACATATTTGGGGGGTGCCATACTGGGCGCACCGCACTGCGCACATCTGTCTCGGCGGCGATCTTAGGGTTGGCACCTTCGTCCTTCCCAATACTTTCAAGGAGAGGGCTCGACTCCGGCCGAGGTGGGCTCGACCCTCAGGGAGCCACCTGGCGAAGGAGCGGAGGAGGGCTCGACTCCGGCCGAGATGGGCTAGACCCTCGGAGAGCCACCTGGCGAAGGAGCGGATGAGGGCTCGACTCCGGCCGAGGTGGGCTCGACCCTCTGGGAGCCACCTGGCGAAGGAGTGGAGGAGGGCTTGACTCCGGCCAAGGTGGGCTCGACCCTCGGGGAGCCACCTGGCGAATGAGCAGAGGTGCCGAGCTCGGGCCGAGGTGGGGTCGACTTCGATCGAACTGGGCTCAAACTAGGGGAGCGATCTGGCGAAGGAGCAGGGGTGCCGAGCTCAAGCCGAGGTGGGCGCGACTATTGGTGAGGCCACATGGCGGGGGAGCTCGGAAGAGAACTTGACGCGGCGTTATCTGCCTGGCTGCCAGGTGGATCCGAGGTGTACACCATGTCAGCGATCTTGTCATATCAATAATGATTTGAATAAATAATGGAATAGTTTTTTGTTATTGTACTTTTTTTAATGGCATCAAAAATAGACATTGTAATCATTAGTCATTTAAACTCTAACAATTTATGTTTTCCATAAAACTCTCAACAAATAGTGGCCATTATACAAATTAATTATAATACCATGGCCAATAATAATTTTAGTGAGTATATTCCCTTCCCCCACTCACTAAGCACATCATTATACAAATTATAATACCATGGTTAATTATAATTCTAGTGAGTAAATTTCCTCCCTCAATCTATAGATGGCAAAACATGACCCGACCGGTCAACCTGACCTGTATTTGACCTGCTTTAAGTATATTTAGATTTAGACTAAAAAGGTTCAAGCCATAAATTGATCAATATATTTAATCTATTTATTATATAGATCGTGTTCAATTTTTAATCTTTTGAACTGTATAACTTGTTTATCATGTAGGTTGGGCCTAACCGTATATCATTTAACTTTTGCTATATTTAAATTAAAACTTGATTTGCCTACTTTTAAATTCAAAATCTCGTAGCCCACCTAAATTCCAATATCCATATCCTCCCCTGTTGACCATTTAAAATTCAAGATCAAAAGTAAAAATTTAGCACCCATGATCTATCTAAATCGTATATATTTACCTCAAGAGAAGTTCTTTGTACGCCATCTCTAGTGGAGAAAAAAAGCACCATTCTATTTGATTGGATTGCATGAGTGAATACATATTTAATGCCTCCAACTTTATTTTTCATTTAAATTTTTCAAAGACTAAAATGCCCCTATTCTTCTAAAAATTATAATACATTATAACTATATTATGATATATTGGAATTGAAAATTTTCTTTCTATTTTTCATTTTAAATTTTCAATAACAAAAATGTCTCTCTCTTTCTAAAAAATTATGATATCCTGTAGTCATATTATAACATCTTATAGCCAAATTATGACTACTTGGAAATAGAAAGTCATAAAAAAGGAAGGGCATTTTTATTATTAAAAAATTTTAAATTTTTTAAATGATAAAAATGCCTCTCTCCTATCTATGACATCCTATCCTTGGGAAGTCATAATTTGCCCATCAAATATGGCCCAGAATATCATAATTTTTTAGATCAGGAAGAACATTTCATCATTCAAAATTTCAAACAAAAAAATAGAGCAGAAATATTCAATGATAAAACTATCCTTCCCTCCTTATAATTTTTTAGAAATAGGGAGTCATAATTTAGGCATAAGATGTCATAATATGATCATAGAGTATCGTATTTTTCAAAAGAAGAGAGGCATTTTCGTCATTAAAAATTAACAAAAAATAAAGCTGCATATATTAAATGTGCATTAGAAAGTAGAGGATTATGTGATCCAATTAGGTAGAGCAGTGTATTTTTTTCTCCACCAACTCCACCAACGATAGTGTACAAAGAATTTCTCTTCCTTTTGATGGGTAGATCGGGATGCATATCTTTTCTTTTTTTCTTCTTTTTTTTTGATCGTTATCTCCCCTTCTCTTTCGCCCTCCCTCCCTAAATCCCAGTTCCCCCTTCCTCCATGACTGCACCTCTGTCACCGCCTCCACCTCGATAGTCAATGCCCTTGCCACCCTCCACCCCTCGATTTGCATCTCCTCTCATCTTGTATATGCTACCCCCCTCCTTAAAACCTAGCTCTCCTTCCAAACCACATCTTCCACCTTTAGTGCAACCTCTACCTCGGTGATTGACATCCTCATTGCCAAGCTCGCCACTCTCTTTTGTAGTGGCAAAACCAGAAAATTAAGTTACAAGGGACCAAAATAATATATATATAGTATAATTTTTTTTTTATTTTTATAATTTAAAATTAAAATTACAAGTGATATTCTTTTAAACATACAAATTCATCAAGAATAAAATTTAAACTAAAAGTTTCTGTAATTTCTCTTTCAGCATAAATGCTAAGCTACCAGCAAGAAACTCATCATCTATTTTGTTGTGTAATCCTATTTTTAAAAATTTTATAGCTAAAAAAGAACATTTCGTAGTCGCACTAGATACTAGAAGAGTCAAAATAAGAAGAATCAATCTATCAATAAGATAATAATTCATCGATTTCTTTGTCACCATTAAATATTGACACAATTCTCTAATAAATGACAATCTCTTCAAGTTGGATCATTGAGAAAATCAAAATGAAAATGTTGTAACTGATATTTCAAAGTGATTCTCTCATTCTCCATAAATTCCAAAGGATAATACTTCTTTGCAAGGGAACAAATAGCATCAATGTCAAAGAATTTGTACCCATCACTCGGATCCAAAGCAGAGCTAAGTTTCAAAAGTTCGATGACTCTCATTAAATCTTATAGATATCTCTTGCAATTGAAAGTCTATAACAGTATTAAAAATATCAAAATGATAATAATACACCATGGTAATATCATGTAGCCAGCAATGACTGCGATTTGCAATATGTGGAGCACTAAAATTTGGAATATCAATACCATGATTTGTACAAAATAACATAACATTTTTTAGAAAAGAATTCCATTCATCATCTCTAAACTGTTGAATGAGTGATGTTGTAGTTGACACTATGTGCATTGCATTAATAATATCTTGAAACTTTTGTTGTAAACTCTAGCAAAGAATATTAGTAATGCCCATAATTTCTTTCATCAAGTGCAACATAAAAATAAATTCAAAGGAAGTGATCCTTTTGAGAGCTGCAACATCATCTCCTTTTATTTTATAGTTAGATCCATTATTTTTAATACTTTCAAGAACTGAACAAGTTGTATCAAACAATATGATAAGACTGTAAATAGAATCAAAATGAGAACTCTCATGAGTATCACCTGGTCACTTCAAAGTACCAAGTTGATTAGTACCTTTTCATGTTTTGATTTCTCCTCCATCATCATCATCATTAATAGCTAACATTTATATAATCTCAGCTTGTTGAGCGGCTCGTAACTCATCATGTCGCTTACAAGAACCAATCATAGCATTAATGGCAAAAGTTAAATTCAAAAGAAATTTATGAACAATAAACACCTTTCTAGTAGCTGTAACCAAAGCCAACTATAATCGATAAGCTATGCAATGCACATAATATGTATAAAGGCATTCATTGAGAAATAATGCATGTAGTCCCTTCCATTCACCTCACATGTTACTAGCCCCATCATAACCTTGACCACATAAATTTTGAATATCTAGATCATGGTGAGAAAGAATAACACAAATCGAAGAAAATAAAGTTAATGCTAATATATCTTTAACATGGATAAGATCTATGATACGTTCTTGTATGTTGCCTCTAATGTCAATAAAATGAAGAACAATAGCCATTTGTTCTCTCTTGGATTCATCATTTTCTTCATCAACAAAATGCAAAATTTAGAATCTCCAACCTCTTCCCATATTTTCCTTTTCACATTATTTGCCAAAATATGCTAAATCTCTTTTTGAATCAAAAGATATGTGTACTTTGCATGTAATAGAGTATTTTTTAAGACAACACTTTTCTCTTTATCATTACAAAATACTGAAAATTTAATCAATCCAAAAAAATTTCCATAATTCATATAATTAACAAACTCATCATGAGTTCTAAAAGGCATCCTTGAAATATAAGCCAGCAATTGGCATTAACTGATGTTTTGACCTGAAGCATATTCTTCTTCTTTTATTGTTCTGATTGTCTCTCAATTACCTTATCAATATGTCCAAGCTAGTTTAATAAAGCTGAACAATGTCTTGCAATATTATTATGCAGAGAATATTGAACTTATCCCTTATATTTTAGAAAAGTATAATTCTCTGCACATTTTATCTTTTTCTAATTTTTGAAACTAATAACTATAAATGTATCATAACCACTTTGTATGCTTAGTTTCTTAATAAAAGATAACATGGAAGACAAAATGTAGCATCTTTTATAAGAGAAAATTCAAGCGAAGAAAATTCATAATATCAAGAAGCTTGAAAATGATGACGGTGCTTTTCTTTAGAAAATAAAAAAGTGAAAGTTTAATTTGATAAGGTCCATATCTCAAATAAACCCTTCTTATTTCATATGAACTGAATAATCCCATATAGGTTTATGTAATCACGGATCATGTTCTACACAAAAAAAACTAGAAGAATTTTCAATCATTGGAGACACCAGAGAAAGATCGTCAAGCACTAGCGATATAAGGACCAAATAGACTTGCTCACTTTGATTGAAAGACTCATTATTATTATTATTTTGTTTTTTATTTTGGCTAGACTATCATTATCCTTGAAAACTACTTTTCCTGCTTTTTTTAAATAAGAAATTAAGCTTCCCGATCACTTATGACTAAATTCCAAGCAAAGATTTATCTAAAACAATAGAAATTAACAAAGGAATTATAAAAAAATTAGCAACTCACTAATTTACTAATTAATCACATAAACTAAATTAAATGTTACAGAACAAAATATAAATCACAAATATATCGATTCAATTCACAATTTCAAACTAAAACTTAGCAAAATAAATTTTAAACTAAATTTAATAGAAAGAAGGTAAATGAATGCACATGAATTATTTAGTATTACTCGATTTTAAATCCTTAATTTAAGAGTTTTTCTATTGAACCGTTGATACTTTTTTGGTCGATTGACATGACAATGCCCGATGATAGTGAAGGGCTAGTAAGATGTTGATTCTGGCTTCCGGTGATTATTAGTTTTTTGCAAGTTGATTACATCATCGACGATGTAGAGGTGGGAAGAGGGGAGAGTTGTTTTATTAAAAAAATAAAATACCAGGGTTGCTTACGGAATGGATGGGGGTTAGATAAAAGCCACGAAATAGATTTTTCATCATCCTATTAAAAAACCAAAAAAAGCACCGAGTGGATCCATGGATAAGGTTTGAAACGAAACAAAAGTTTTGATCACGTGGACTACTAGGCAGCCTTGGGCCTTCCAACTAAAAACCTATCCCGGTCCCAACCAGTGGTTGTGGCATTCTTAAAATTACCTCAGAACCCAAGGGGCATTTCCCAAACGTGACCACCCAATTGCCTGCAATCCCTTCAATCCCTATAATGTCTAAAGTCTTCATTCTCTTCTCATCTAATTTTTATTTTTGTTCGAGATTTCTCATTAATCCAAAGCAATGGGCATAGCATCACGTTACGAGGTGGAGCCATGGAGGTGACCGCCCACGATCTCAAGAACATAAATTGGAGTCTGGCAGGTGATACAAACAATCTCTAAGCCTATGCTGTCGTTTGGACTCTAGATCGATCCTACTAAGGCTTGCCTCCGAGTGCACCACCAAAGTCACCATTGACGACAACGTCAACCTAGTGGGGGGAGGGGGCTAGGGAGCCTGGGATAGTGGGTGGTGGAGATTGGAGAGGATGGGGCCCGTGCCTCCACATAGCTCTGCCATTACTTTCTACTCCTCGTCTCTTCTCTATAACCTCGAGATCTGTATGCCATCCTCTGCCTAAACTCCTCACCCATGGCTTCACCCCCTCCCTACTTAGGTACACCGATTCTTGATTCTCAACTTGTTGATGGTCATTACTTTTCTCTTCGAGTGGAAGCTCGCATTTAATGATATTTTTTTGGGCACCGGACAATCTAACATTGGTCTATATCATGTTCGAGAATGACCTTCGAATTCTTGATATATCTCGAACTAATTACTCTTTAATTATAATAATTAAATAATTTTTTTTTATTATTTAATATATATTTATTTATGAATATATTAAATGAGCTAGGTTCAGCTTTCCCTCATGCTAGGTCGTACAACATGAAAATATATAACAATATAAGCTTTTTTTAAGCTGGCCTTCAGGACAAGTTATGCATGCTATATATATATATATATATATATATATATATATATAAAGAAAATGTTTTTGCACCATGAAGTATTCATTCTCATAAAAAAAATAAAGAAGAGAAAATATTCATGCCTTCTTATCTTTGATAAGGTGGTAGAGCTGAAATCGAATCGAAAATGGATCGAATATCAGTGTATCCATATTCATATTTATTTTGTTTGACAAATACATATATGAATATTAATTAGATATAAAAATTCATTCCATATTTGTTTTAAATAAATACGGATACTGAAAATATGTATTTAATATTGAAATATAGATATAAGTTGGATAATTAAACTATGTGACTATAAAATTAAAGATTTTACCAAGTGGAGGGTAAATCAAGTTAATAGCATGATAACATAATTAAATATTTTTTAAAAAATAATTAGTACCATGTCAAATTCAATAAGATTGTAAGTAGAATCGGATATTCAAATATGAATCGAATAATTGCCTATTCATATATATATATATATATGATATGGATATTAGTTAGATGTTCAAATTTTTATTTATATCTGGATATATTTATATATGAAATTAAATTTAATCGGATATTATCCATACACTTTTATCTCTACAAGGTGGTCAACCATGATACTCTCTAGGCTCATTTTCCCAACGACCCCGACTCCACTGCCGGTGGAAAAAAAGTCATAAGAAAATGCTTTTCATATGTTTTTATAGATGGGTTTTTCCTCCGGCTTTAGAAAGATTACAATTTTGTTGTGATCAAAGTTCCTCAACTTTGTAACTTTCATTTTTTAATTAGAAATTTAGAATATAACCATCCTTAACCTTGTTAATATAAACTTAAAATCCTCATGTCTGTTTGCACATGAAACTATTCAAATGAATTGCTGCTTTAACTGATAATCACATGATTCAGATGATTTAACTGATAGTTCACACCATTCAAACAAAATATATCAACTTTTTAATTAGTAGGAGCTCAATTATATTTTTTTGGGTAGAAAGAGGAGCAAAGCTTAATATATAAGGAAAGGATTACATAAAGTTGAAAACAAACAAGAACGATTGCAAAAAATAGACCAACTAATATGAAAAACATGACAGTAAAGAAACAGAAGCATGGCAGAAAGCAGGTTGATCATAGCAGATTCATAAGTACACTCTTGCAGCAAAAGTAGAAATTTAAATGAAATCCTTTGAGTAGTTGAACCCATCCAAAACGGTAATGAGAACTTGATATTGCTGATTGCGTTTGATAACTTGAATAAATGAATCAATTGCTGTCACGAGGAATAGCTGATAACCGGGAATAGTTGACTCCTTAGATAGGTAGCAGGCTATTAAATGGAAAAGACACCAATAACTATGCATGTTGTAGAATATTGCATGGGAGTAGTACTTGATCAAATCATCGAACCAGTCCCATTCCTCAAATAATATATGTTTGAAGTCCCTTGGAAGATATAAAGATTCATCCCTCGTGCTGCATTTAGGATAAAAAGTACACTTCAATGTAGCAAGAAGAGAAATCAAAGGGCAAAGTCCCAGGCTCGAGGCAGAGTTCAAAAGTCCTCCCACCATAGCATTATATGTCAGAAAATGTATCGTATCGTTCCGATTATCGGCACCAATGATCAGTTATCCTTTGATAGCTTAAGTAATCATAGCCCACCAAAATAATTAATTGATACATTCTTCCGTGTCTCTAGGATGTCAACAGCTAGTTCAAGAGGATATGAAAGATATCATCCACATAACCATAACATGTCAAGGCAATGTATCAAGGCTTATCTATCTGATAAAAGATGTAGCAAACCCATCAGCTTGTAAAATAGCTACAAAGAGAGGATCCACCCCATCCCCTCAACCCACATAATGGCTTCACGTAAAGCGCCATTAGCCATTTAGTCCACTGCTTGGTTCGTCTCATCTATGACATACGTGGCAAATCAAGCAAACTTTCTTCTAGGCTAATATATCTTGATAAAGGGAAATTAATGTAGGCTTTGGAGAGGATGAATATTTAGAGCTCACGTATTGGTTTAGAATATAGACCTAGGTGATGGATCGACTAGTCGGACTGGCTAGTTGGTTTAGATTTTAAATCATGAACTAAAGCTAGCCAGCCACCTTTCCTTATATTATTTTGTACTACCATGATTTTAGGTGATGTTTGGTTTCCTTAATTTTATCTAGAATAAGACTTTACATTACAAGAAAAACCAGTTTTAGCAACCGATTTTTTTGATCATATTTATGAACGATTTTGCAACCGATATATTTTCTGAATAATTTTCTAACCGAATTAAATCGGTTCCAAATTTAGTTGCAAAAATTTTATTTTGCAACCGAAACAGAAATTGATTTTCATTTTTTTTAATTATTATTTAAAAATTTAGCAACCAAAAAATTCGGTTGCAAATTTCAAAAATAATAAAATTAAATTTAAATAAAATGTTGTAACCGAAAAATCGGTTGAAAAATTTTAATGATAATTTTTCAAAAAATTAATTTTATTTTAAATTTTTGCAACCAATTTTTTGGTTACAAAATTTTATTTAAATTTATTATTTTTATTTTTGAAATTTGCAACCGAATTTAAAAAATTATAATTATATAAAATTTCAATTATTTTTTATTTAAAATTTTATAACTGATTTTTTGGTTGTAAAATTTTATATAAATTTAATTTTATCATTTTTAAAATTTGCAACCGAATTTTTTGATTGTAAATTTTTTTTAAAAATTTAATTTTATTATTTATGAATTTTACAATCGAATTTTTCTATTGCAAAAAAAATATAATTACATAAATTTTCAAAATTTTTTATTAAAAATATTGCAACAAAAAATTCGGTTGCAATATTTTTTTAAATTTAAATTAATTTTTTTTAAAATTAGCAACAGAAAAATGGTTACTAAAAATGATAATTATTAAAATTTTAAAATTATTTTTAAAATTTTGCAATCGGTTACAAAATTTTAAAAAATTATTTTAATTTATTTGAAATTATAACCGAAAAATCGGTTACAAAATTTTTTGATAATTTTTTATAAATTTTTACAATCTATTTTTTGGTCGTAAAAATTTAATTTAAATTTAATTTAAAAATCCTGAATTTTGTAACCGAAAAAATCGATCGTAAAACATTGAAAAAATATCGGACGTCTGATTCAAATCGGACGGCTGATATCCTTAAGGGTAAAAATTTTTTTAACCTTCGTTCGGTTGCCCTAGCCCCATTCTTGCCCAGCCGCCTCTCGTTCCCCCCTCCCTCAGGCGCTCCCGCCTCTCGTTCGGCCCCCCCCCTCCAGCGAACGCCGCCTGCAGGCCCTCCCCCGACGGCCAACGAGAGGCGCTCGACGGCCTGCGGCGTCTCGTTCGGGTGCCCTAGCCCCCTTCTCCCATCCAGCCGCCTCTCATCCCCCCCCCCTCCGGTGCTCCCCCTCCGGCCCGAGTGGGAGGACTTTGTCGACGCTGAGGACTACATTTACGACAAGGACCTTTTCAATGTCACTCATCGCATCATCGATCTTTCCCCAGGTTCGACATTGGCCCCGCTAACGGCTTCGTGAGCTCCAACGAGCTCACTGAGTGGAACCTCAGGTAGGCGGAGAGGGAGGTGATGCACCGGACTGAGCGGGAACATGGAGCTACACGACAGGAACCGCGACGGCTTCTCTTCTTCCAGGAATACGAGCGCCCATGATGGGTCCACCGGTTCCATGGTCAGTAAAATCCGATCCCTAAATTCGTTAGTGTATAGAATTGAAAAATGTGTGTATTTTAAGATCTTATTTTTTCCTTCGCTTTCCTTTTTCTTTTTGTTGCTTCAGGTGATGGTTAGGAGGAACCTAATTCTTTTTCTTTGGAAAAACATTCCCTCTTGATTTAGTTACTAAGCAACAATGTTTTGCTTTTGCTTGTTTTGTTTTGTTTTTTTGTTGTTGGGGTTTTGGGGGGGGGCGGTGGTTCAAATTGAATGATTTTAGAGGACTAGGTCCCTGACGGTACTTGGGATTTTTTGCTTTTGCTTGTTTTGTTTTGTTTTTTTTTGTTGTTGGGGTTTTGGGGGGGGCGGTGGTTCAAATTGAATGATTTTAGAGGGCCAGGTCCCTGACGGTACTTGGGATTGCAGCACAGGAACAACTGGGGTTAGTGGCAAATTTACCTGCATGAATTGTCACAATTGTTGTCAGAGTGCTTTAACAATTTTGGGCTACTAATATGCCTAAAGGGTTTTCATTTGTTTCACATTGTTCGGAAAAGAAATGGGATTAAACTAGAAAAAAACGTTTCTTGAAAAAGAAAGATTCAGAAACATAATAATGTCAGGGTCCTTTTAATGGATACCCTAGGGCAATTCTAATGAACAATGCGTTCCTTATCCTAGTAATCTGTTGGAATCGCATGCGATTAAGGGATTATACTTCTTACACTGTGTATAATGTGCTATATTTCGTAGTTTTCAATTGTATGGATTTCAAATGGGTGTGGTGTAATGTAGGGATTGGTGGAGACAATTAGGGTAATTTTGTAAGGAAAATCATCAGAATATGTCTGATGCCCAAAGAATTTTGTTAAGCTAGATGCCCAATGAAAATGAAAAATAATACTACTTATAACCTAAAAATAGGGGTAGTTATCCATCGATATTTCTCTAAATTTGAGAAATTAACACTCTACATGAGTTGTGAAAGCCTTTGAAAAATTGGTTGCATTAATTCTTTATACTATAAGTGCATGATGTACTTTAAATTGGTGACGTATGCTGTGGTTAAGCGTTGATCAAAATACTTGCTGATTCTTGAAATAAAGAATAAAACTTAGTGGCTAATAATGTAAACAGAAATGGATGCTTACTCTATTTATCTCTAGATATTCTAATGTTTTTCATTGCATTGTTGCTTCTAATTTATGTTCAAAATCATGTTCAAGTTGTTGGCCATTCTACCCTTCTTTTGGGGGCTTCCTATTCACATATTATAATTTCATTGTTTTTTTTTTTGTATTGATTTATTACATGTAAGGCTTTCTTGTTATTTTTTGCCCCACACCTGCTATTATCTTTAGGTAATGAACATGCATGTGGCCTCTGTCACATGAATCAAAATGTTGGGTTTGGGACAGGATTTATGCATTTGAGGTTCAAGATTGACGTTACACAAACCTGCATGAACTCGTATGTAGATATGACATATATGTAGTTGATTCCTCTTTATAAAATAGTACTTTAATTTCCACCTCTTAGCTTTTGCACTCATGTTTTTGAATTCTGTTCCTGTAGCAGTCAACTATTGGGTGGGGGGTATTAAGGCTGTGCATGGATTTTTGGTTCGCTGCTTAGTGAAACTCGCTAATTGCTTCCTTTCTTTGCACATCGACAAATAACAGAAAGAGGGAGCATATTGATGTTAAGATAGTTGATCTAGCCTTGCATTGTTATTATACTGCCTATATACTTGTTGGCTCAAGCATTTCATAATGTTCTTGATGCTAACATGTTGCTGACAATTGGTCTCTTCATGAAGCCCTCAGCTTCCTTTTATTGTCCATGCCCTCATGGCTATATACAAAGTTGCAGTGATGTCAGTATTGCATCATCGATGGAGACAATCTCTTATATTGGGTGCAATTCTTTACTCCTTTAATACTATGAAGTGGTCACAAATAATAATGGTATGTTTGATATAAAACACTACGTAGGATCCCTTAAGATTCTTCTTCCTTTATTGTCTATGATAATATCTAAATAAATGCATCTTAAGAAGGGTCTTCCATCCATGTAGTGTGTTAAGCTGTTTGCAGCTATAGCCTTTTTCTATCCTCCAACTCTTCCATGTAATTTGTAAACAAGGATCTTGTACACCAGCAGGGTTGAACCATTTCCTGACAAACAACAGATCAGTTGTTCTCATGATTGAAATGCTTGCCTAAATAAGGATCCATATGCATCACGCCATGGCTGACAAAGGCCTTCATTGTTCTCTTGTGCTCTTGCCAGCATGGAGGTTATCTTTGCTACACCTATTTCCATGTATCGATACAAAGAAGGTACTGCATGGTTTGCCGTCAATCAGTTTTTGATGAGCTTAGAGATTGATTCTTACCATTGGGAATGTTCTCCCTGCATTTTCATTTCTCTTCATCTTGCCATCTTCTTAACCAAGTCATGTACAGCTACCATTTTCTCCTCAAAAAATATATTTACATGATCCATTAGTTTTTTCACTAACAACATGATCCATGAGTTTATTATATGTACACGTATTGAATTATTTTTGCTTGTTAATGGTGGGTCGCATCAGGCTTCCTCTTCGTAAAAATATATATATATATATATATATTTTGCAAATGAAAGTCTGAAGGACTTTCAAGTTTGACGGTTCAACTTGATGCGAACATGGGATATGTTTGTTAATCTTGCACATGACAAACAATTTCATCTTTCACATCTCCACTTTGATATTTGCTGTTGGAATTCATTTCTCTAAAAGAAAATAAAATTGTGTGGAATAATATCTGGTTTTGCTGAAAATTCCACAATTTAATATTTGCCTTGATTGTTCTATGCATTGCTAAACTAGGTTCAACACAATCATCTAATTTATTTGCTGAAAACATAATTAATGTAGCGCATTCTGCAAAAGATTTCCAACTGGAAATCCTAATCTTTTCCTCTGTTGTTGACATCCTGATCATTGGTAGTTATAGGACAAGCATCACTGCCGTCCCAACCGTATCAAATATTTGTTACATGTATTTTCTTTTCCCTTGAGATTTTAAGTCTTTCATAACCATTTGAACTCATCCAATGTTAACATGCATAAGTACTCCTAAGGTGGTCTGGAAAAGATTCTTCTAGAGATGTTAAACTTCCACTACTGCGAACCTGTCTTTTGTAGAGGGTCGTATTCTTCTTTAACCTCTTTTTAACCTTACATCTTTCTGATATTTGGAACCCAAATTTCACTTGCCCAGTCCTAGACATTGCATAATTTTGGCTAGTTCTTTATGATCCCTAACAATCTCTTCTTCAATCTTAACATTTTTGATACATTAAGAAACAATAATGTAGGGTTTCTTGCAAGTCATTTTCTGCAAGTTATGTCACTGTTTTTTGTGTATTGTGTGATCCCATCTTGTGTGGTCTACTGTATTTTCTTGTCTTCTCCCACTTCTTTGGTGTTCTTCAACAATGTTTATCTGTAAGAGCTAGTGCTTAAGGTATTATAACTTGTAAGGAACAATCACTCCGCTTCATCATCTTCATATATGCGATCGAGATTCTGTCTTCTTTGTTCATTGTAATGCTGCAAGTATCTCTATGATCTGATTTTTATTATTCATAATTTTTTTTAATTATTCAATTTTAGCGACCGATTTTTTTTTTTTCTGAAATTTTTTTAAGCAACCGATTTTTTTTTTTTAGAATTTTTTTTTAGCAATCGATTTAGCAACCGTTTTTTTTTTTAAAATTTTTTTAGCAACCGATTTAGCAACCGATTTTTTTAAATATTGTTTAGAATTTTTTTTTTAGCAATTGATTTAGCAATCGATTTTTTTTTTTCAGAATTTTTTTTTAGCAACCGATTTAGAAACCGATTTTTTTTTTAATTTTTTAGAATTTTTTTTTAGCAACCGATTTAGTAATCGATTTTTTTTTAATTATTTTTTTTAGCAACCGATTTAGCAACCGATTTTTTTTTTCAGAATTTTTTTTTAGCAATCGATTTTTTTTTTTCTAATTTTTTTTAGCAATTGATTTAGCAATTCGATTTTTTTTTTAATTTTTAAGAATTTTTTTTTAGTAACCGACTTAGCAACCGATTTTTTTTTTATTTTCCAGAAATTTTTTTTTGAGCAACCGATTTAGTAACCAATTATTTTTTTTTTAGCAACCGATTTAGCAATCGATTTTTTTTTCTGAATTTTTTTTAGCGACAGATTTAACAATCGTTTTTTTTTTTCAGAATTTTTTTTTCAAAAAAAAAATATGTTGAATTCGGTTGCTAAATTTTGTAACCGAAAAAAATCAGTCACAAATTTTAGCAACCTATACTTTTGTAACCGATTAATTTCGGTTGCAAAATCGGTTGTAAATTTATTTAGCAACCGATTTTTAATTATTAGCAACCGAAAAATCGATTGCTAAACCTGATTTTTCTTGTAGTAATTATTTCAACTTATTCTCTTGAACATCTATGAAAATCGAGGTGGGCTATCCAGAATAAGCTATCTGGTCAACCCTTGGTATTCTAGAATAGTTAGACCATGGAATAGCTTATTTTAGATCATTTTATTTCTATGTGGTATGCCATACTGAATTAGTTACACTGAAATAAAGTTGTTATTCCAGATTTTTAACCAAACAAAAATCTGGAATAACAAGAATGAATAGCTATTTTTTAAAAATTGGTATTACTATCCCATGAATAATTTTTTTGTATCCAAACACTGCCCTAAGAAGAGATCCTAAAAGAATCGGCAATGATTAAAATACCACAGAACATTCCTAGGCAGACCTCTTTTTGTGGACAATCGGAATGGAAAGATATTAGTTGAATTCTCCATTTTTTTTTAAAAAATCAAATGAATCCCCTTTATTTGTTGGATGACTCCACTCTAGATTCCTTGATAGTTTATCCAAGAACTATTGACGAGACAAAATTATTCTGTTGGATTGGTGTTTAGTTAGAGGAAAGGATAATGTGCATAACAAAACACATTTAATGTGCATAGACTTCGCCAGATAATTACAAGAGACTTCTCTCACTAGGCTTCTAAAGTGAGAAGCTCTAAAAATTTCTCCCTCCCAATAACCATCTCGAAGATTGAAGCTCCTCTTCTGATAGCTCTCTTCCTCCCGTAGCTAATCGATACCCATTGATCATCAAGCCCTGCTCTTTCTCCCCCCCTCTCTCTCTCTATTCCTCTCTTATCATTACTCCTCTATCTTCTCCACCTCTCTCTCTCTTCCAGTGTTAGCCAACCAAGTCGGCTGGCCACATCTCCCCTCCTTTTTTTGTTCAATTTCTCCCTTACTCTTTCCTCTCTTTCTCTCTTCTCTTTTTCTCTTCTCACTCTTTCTCCCTCCCTTTCTTCTTTTTCTCTTTGCCCTGCACGTCCTACGCCCTCTCCCTTTATCTCTCTCTTTCCTTTCGGTTTTAGAGAAAAGCTTTGCATTCTCCCTCTATCTCTTTCTTAGTTTCTCATAGCTCTCTAGCGAAGACATCACGATACTGCTCCTTTACCCTCCCATGATTCCCCTTGCCTTGCTGCAGTAACAACAGCGACAGAGCCTCTGTTTCCCCTTAGAATCTCTCGATGATTGGACTGCTCTGCCCTATCCCATTGTAGCACCTCTCCTAATTCTTCATCCTCAACGTAGTAGCAGGAGCAATGCTTTCGATGATCGGGTGGTTCTACCTATACCTAGTAACATAGCAGCAACATTTCCTTTCCCTCTTTTGTTGTCCCAATTTCTCTCTCTTTATCTATATCTCCCTCTGTGAGGACCGGTCCTTTTGGGCCGGATTTGGGCTGAAGTCGGCAGCCCTTGCCGACTTCAGTTCAAAATCCCTATGGTTCGGCAGGTCAGATTTTCCGGCGAGAAATCCGGACAAATCCGACGCTGCCGCCGGAGAGGGGGGGGGAGATAAGGTTTCTCCTCGGGTTTAAGGCTCTGGGGATTACTTCTGTTGATCCGAGAGCTTCTTCCTGTGGTGGAGCGACGACGGTTCCTCGAGTGCCCTGCCCTCGCCGGAATGCCCTTCGCCGGAGGTCGTGAGATCGGAGACGCCTCTCGCCGGTAAGTCCTCTCTCTCCCTGGTATGGGCGTAGCGGGCTTGTGCGGCTCGACGGAGGGGAGAATCCGGTTGATTTTCCTCTCCGTTGAAGCCTTGGGCGGTGGCCGGCAGTGAGGAAGCCGCCGCCGGACTTCTCCTCTCCGGCAACTGTCTTTGGGCGGCCGATCGCGGGGATTGCCGCCGTCCCATCGCTTGCTCGGAGAGGGGGGGGGATGGAGGAGGGAGAGACAGTTGGTCGGCCGAGAGGGACTGTTGCAAGCGACATCTCCGGCTCGGTGCTCGCCGGCCGTCGGTCGGACGGCCACCGTAAGGGTCGCCGGACTCTCTTCCTTCTCCGGCATGGTCGTCGTGGTGGTCGGACGGGAGGATCGCCGTCGATCCTCCCTGCTTCTCTCGTGAGGTCGGGCGAATGCCTGGCCGAAGGGGGACGGGAGCTTGGTTTGATCAGGCTTGGCTGGGCCAAGCCTGTTGAGGCCGGGTTTGGCTGGGCCGGGCTGGGCCGGGCTTGGCTGGGCCGGGCCGGGCGGGGCCGGGCTTGGCTGGGCCGGGCCGGGCTGGGCTGGGCTCGGCTGGGCCGGGGCTCGTTGGGCCGGACTTGGTTGAGCCATGCCCTGTTGGGCTAGGCCTTTTGTCTTGAATGGGCCAACCTTGTACCAGCAAGATGGAAGGTATTGTTTGGGGTTGCCCCAAGGGATTTATATTATTTTTTTTTTTTAAAAAAAAATATTAACGATATTAAATAATAAACAAAATAAATTGTGATGCAGGATCGTCATCCTCCTTGGAAAATCATGATTAGTGCCGAGTTGGTGAAACTGTAAGTTATCACTCACCGATATAACTTTTACCATGCATGATTATTTGACTCTTAGTTAATTTTTACGGCTTATATTTATACTGCATACATGTATCTCGATGTGTTATGAAATGTAAACAAAGACTTAGGATTAAGAATTATGGTTGAGTTGAATTTAGCATCTCTCTAGTCCGACTATGATCACACGAGGATCTAGACTCCTTTTGGGCCTCCAGCGGGGCTATCGCTGGCACATGACCGATGAGCGGTATGTGACACAGGAGTTGTTGTTTTATTCTAGCACATGCTGGGAAGCATGTTTCTCGTGTGATACTCAGAGCTAGACTCCTTTTGGGCCTCCAGCGGGGCTATCGCTGGCACATGACCGATGTGCGGCATGTGACACAGGGTCTAGACTCTTTTGGGGCGAGCCACGGGCCGATCGTGGCCATAGTATGAGGGACTAAGTGAGTGTGTTTGGATGGCCATCCTAAAGATTTGTATTCTGTCAGAAAAATAAAATAAAAGGTTAATAGTAGGAACGGTTTATATATATATTTTGGTTGCTCCTATGCATGGTATTACTCTAGATTCATGGTAAAATATATATATTTGTGACATGTGATGACTTACTGAGTTTAAGGGAAACTCATCCTTTTCCCTTGCATTTTTTTTCAGGATCAGAGGTACATATGGGCCAGGGATTCAATCAGTGATGCTTAGGATCTAGTGGACACTATCATTTTTTTTTTATTTCATGAATTTAGATCATGTTAAATGTATGACAATTGAATCTACTTGTCTACTTTTGCTTTATTAATATAATGCCTGGTACTCATTTATTTTGTAAGATATGGTTGGTACAGGCCTGGTATGTTCTTGGAAAAATCTTGAATTCCCAGAACGTACGGCCGTCTGTTGCACTACTGGCCCTGGTCTTGGATTTGGGGCGCGACAGATTTAGTGGTATCAGAGCCAGGCATGTCTCAGAAACTAAAATGTTTTAGATAGTGAGAGCGGGGTAGAGACAGTTATGGCAAGTTTAAAATTAATAAAGTACAAGTAAGGTCATATTATTTAACTAACCAACATTTGTGCTATAGGTTTAATGGCTCGAACCCGATCCATGAGGACATCAAATCAAAATGTTCATGCGTCTCGAGCTCATGATACTTCGCAGGCAGCGGGTCCATCTCGGGCGGCCGGCGCTTACATGGCTCGTAGCCTATCACCTGATCAGGGCGAGAGTCGAGCAGTTAGTCCTCCTCCTCTGCAGCATGATATGAGGACAACCAATTCTGATGGTCAGGTGGTAGGTCTTATCCAGGCTCTAACTGGACTTGTGCAGGAATTGAGGCAGCAGGGGAATAGGGGTGGTCAGTCATCTAAAATGGATCAGGGGATCACTGAATTTAAGAAGTTGGCACCTCCTCCTTCAAATGTACCAGCTTTTATCCAAGGACAACCTATAGCTTATGGATCTGGTGAGCGCCAGAAGCAGAAGACCCAGGCTCGTGTGTATGCGCTAACTCAGCAAGATGCTCAGGCATCGAATGCTGTGGTGACAGGTAATTTCGCAAGTTTTTTTTTTATTTGATTTAATTGAGTACAAATAATTATTAAGTAAGAATTATTTAGTAGGTACCATCAAAGTAGCCTCTTCATATGCCTGTGTTTTATTTGATTCCGGAGCAACACACTCTTTTATCTCAACCGGATTTGCTAAGAAGGCTGGTATGGAACCAGTACCTCTAAATTTCGAGATCGGAGTATCCATTCCAAATGGGGGCATTATCATAGTTAACATGATTTGTCCATCCTGCACTCTAAGCATTGGAAACCATGAGTTTTCATCCGATCTAATGGTGTTGGAAATGGAAGAGTTTGATATTATTTTGGGAATGGATTGGCTAGCTTCTTATCATGCCACAGTAGATTGTTTCGAGAAGAGAGTAGTTTTCTACCCTCCAGGTCAGGAACCTTTTGGTTTCTTTGGCGGTGAAGGGAAGACCCCTATGAGAATGATTACAGCTATGCAAGCTAAACGGATGCTGAGGCAAGGTTGTGCAGGATATTTGGCCAATGTTATGGATCTCCAGCAAGAAGGAGAAGGGGTGGAAAATATTCCTATTGTGAAAGAATTTCGGATGTATTTCCAGATGAATTGCCGGGATTACCTCCTGACAGAGAGATGGAATTTTCTGTTGATCTCTTACCTAATGCAGAACCTGTGTCTAAAGCTCCCTATAGAATGGCACCAGTTGAATTGAAAGAACTCAAGGAACAACTTCAGGATCTGCTCGATAAGGGATTCATCAGGCCGAGTGTTTCACCATGGGGTGCTCCAGTACTGTTTGTCAGGAAGAAGGATGGGAGTCTGAGGTTGTGTATTGATTATCGAGAATTGAACAAGTTGACAATTCGAAATAAGTATCCCCTTCCCAGAATTGATGATCTTTTTGACCAGTTGCAAGGCGCTCAGGTGTTCTCAAAAATCGACTTGCGGTCCGGATATTATCAGTTGAAAATTAAGAATGAAGACATATCCAAAACAGCCTTTCGGACTAGATATGGGCATTATGAATTTCTGGTGATGCCTTTCGGACTGATGAATGCTCCGGCAGCTTTCATGGACATGATGAACAGGATATTCAAATCATATTTGGATCAGTGTGTAGTAGTTTTTATTGATGACATTCTAGTTTATTCTAAGAATCCGGAGGAACATGAAAAACATTTAAGGAAAATCTTACAAATACTAAGGGAGCAGAGATTGTATGCAAAGCTGAAGAAATGTCAATTCTGGCTTGATAATATTTCTTTTCTTGGCCACACAGTCTCTAAGGAAGGGATATCTGTTGATCCAGCAAAGATTGAAGCAATTGTTGAATGGAAAAGACCAACTAATGTGACTGAAGTCCGTAGTTTTCTGGGTCTAGCTGGTTATTACCGAAGGTTTGTGGAGGGATTTTCCCGTATAGCCTTGCCACTGACCCAGCTAACCCATAAAGGGATTAAATTTGTTTGGTCTGATGATTGTGAGAAAAGCTTCCAAGAGTTAAAGAAGCGCTTGGTATCAGCTCCTATTCTTACCTTACCAACTGGAAGTGAGGGTTTTTCTATTTACAGTGATGCCTCCAGAAAAGGGTTAGGATGTGTTCTTATGCAAAGGGAGAAGGTGGTGGCCTACGCATCTAGGCAGCTTAAAACACATGAATTAAACTACCCTACTCATGATTTGGAGCTAGCTGCTGTAGTCTTTGCCCTGAAAATTTGGAGGCATTACCTGTATGGTGTATCTTGTGAAATTTTTACTGATCATAAAAGTCTTAAGTATTTATTTACTCAGAAAGAGTTAAACTTGAGGCAAAGGAGATGGTTGGAGCTGATCAAAGACTATGATTTGAAAATAAGTTATCATCCGGGAAAAGCAAATGTAGTGGCTGATGCATTGAGCAGAAAGGCTGGAGGTAGCTTGGCAACCTTAATCACTTCTCAAGGAGAAATTCTTCAAGATCTTGGAAAGCTGAGTTTGGAGATCCAGATGCATAACTCTACATTCTCACTTGCTACTCTTAAGATACAATCTACCCTGATCGATAGAATTAAGGCATCACAGATGAATGATTCAGAATTTCAAAAGATTAGAGAGAAAATACAATCTGGGATAATCTCGGAATTCCGAATTCATGAGGATGGATCCTTAAGATTTGGAAACAGGTTGTGTGTTCCAGGGGATGAAAGTCTAAAGAAGGAAATATTGGTCGATGCCCACAATGCTATTTACATTATTCATCCTGGAAGCACAAAAATGTATAGAGATCTTAAGGAGAACTTCTGGTGGAAAGGTATGAAAAGGGAAATAGCCATGTTTGTGGCTCAATGCTTAACTTGTCAGCAAATAAAGGCTGAGCATCAGAGACCAGCAGGACCTCTACAACCCCTAGCTATCCCTGTATGGAAATGGGAGAATGTCACAATGGACTTTGTTTCAGGATTGCCAAGGACTCTCAGAGGATTTGATGCTATTTGGGTTGTTGTAGATCGATTGACAAAGTCAGCTCATTTTCTACCTATCAAGGTCAATTTCTCCATGGAAAGGCTAGCAAAATTATATATCGATGAGATTGTTAGATTACATGGTATTCCTGTATCAATTGTATCTGAAAGGGACACTAGATTTGTTTCTCAATTTTGGAGGAGTTTGCATCAAGCTATGAAAACCAAGCTGGAGTTTAGTACAGCCTTTCATCCTCAAACTGATGGGCAGTCAGAGAGGACAATTCAGACATTAGAAGATATGTTGAGAGCATGTGTTCTTGATTTAAAAGGGTCTTGGGATGATCATCTGTCATTGATAGAATTTGCATATAACAACAGTTATCAAGCAACCATTAAAATGGCACCTTTTGAAGCTCTCTATGGGAGGAGATGTAGGACCCCGGTATGTTGGGATGATGTTGGCGAGAGGAAACTTTTGGGACCCGATATTATACTGCAAACCACAGATAAAATCCAACTTATTAGGAAGCGACTGTTTACAGCTCAGAGTCGACAAAAGAGTTATGCAGATAATCGGAGAAGAGAACTGAAATTTATGGTGGGGGACCATGTGTTACTTAAAGTGTCCCCTACTAAAGGAGTTATGAGATTTGGGGTGCGAGGGAAGTTAAGCCCTCGGTATGTGGGTCCTTTTGAAATCTTGGAGAAAATTGGAGCTGTGGCTTATCGGCTTGCTTTACCACCATCTCTTGCTGGTGTGCATAATGTTTTTCATGTTTCTATGCTGAGGAAGTATGTACCTGATCCAAATCATGTAATCGAATTGGGACCACTTCAATTCAAGGAAAATTTGTCTTATGAGGAGCAACCAGTGAAGGTGGTGGATAGAAAGGAGCAAGTCTTGAGGCGACGCGTTATTCCTTATGTTAAAGTCCAGTGGAGTAATCATTCAGAGCGGGAAGCCACTTGGGAGTTAGAAGAAATCATGAAAGTTAAATATCCTCAACTTTTCCAGAACCCAGGTATGTAAATTTCGAGGGCGAAAATTTTTTTTTTAGGTGGGGAGAATGTGAGGACCGGTCCTTTTGGGCCGGATTTGGGCTGAAGTCGGCAGCCCTTGCCGACTTTAGTTCAAAATCCTATGGTTCGGCAGGTCAGATTTTCCGGCGAGAAATCCGGACAAATCCGACGCTGCCGCTGGAGAGGGGGGGGGAGATAAGGTTTCTCCTCGGGTTTAAGGCTCTGGGGATTACCTCTGTTGATCCGAGAGCTTCTTCCTGTGGTGGAGCGATGACGGTTCCTCGAGTGCCCTGCCCTCGTCGGAACGCCCTTCGCCGGAGGTCGTGAGATCGGAGACGCCTCTCGCCGGTAAGTCCTCTCTCTCCCTGGTATGGGCGTAGCGGGCTTGTGCGGCTCGACGGAGGGGAGAATCTGGTTGATTTTCCTCTCCGTTGAAGCCTTGGGCGGTGGCCGGCAGTGAGGAAGCCGCCGCCGGACTCGTCCTCTCCGGCAACTGTCTTTGGGCGGCCGATCGCGGGGATTGCCGCCGTCCCATCGCTTGCTCGGAGAGGGGGGGGGGATGGAGGAGGGAGAGACAGTTGGTCGGCCGAGAGGGACTGTTGCAAGCGACATCTCCGGCTCGGTGCTCGCCGGCCGTCGGTCGGACGGCCACCGTAAGGGTCGCCGGACTCTCTTCCTTCTCCGGCGTGGTCGTCGTGGTGGTCGGACGGGAGGATCGCCGTCGATCCTCCCTGCTTCTCTCGTGAGGTCGGGCGAATGCCTGGCCGAAGGGGGACGGGAGCTTGGTTTGATCAGGCTTGGCTGGGCCAAGCTTGTTGAGGCCGGGTTTGGCCGGGCCGGGCTGGGCTGGGCTCGGCTGGGCCGGGGCTCGTTGGGCCGGACTTGGTTGAGCCATGCCCTGTTGGGCTAGGCCTTTTGTCTTGAATGGGCCAATCTTGTACCAGCAAGATGGAAGGTATTGTTTGGGGTTGCCCCAAGGGATTTATATTATTATTTTTTTAAAAAAAATTATTAACGATATTAAATAATAAATAAAATAAATTGTGATGCAGGATCGTCATCCTCCTTGGGAAATCAGGATTAGTGCCGAGTTGGTGAAACTGTAAGTTATCACTCACCGATATAACTTTTACCATGCATGATTATTTGACTCTTAGTTAATTTTTACGGCTTATATTTATACTGCATACATGTATCTCGATGTGTTATGAAATGTAAACAAAGACTTAGGATTAAGAATTATGGTTGAGTTGAATGTAGCAGCTCTCTAGTCCGACTATGATCACACGAGGATCTAGACTCCTTTTGGGCCTCCAGCGGGGCTATCGCTGGCACATGACCGATGAGCGGTATGTGACACAGGAGTTGTTGTTTTATTCTAGCACATGCTGGGAAGCATGTTTCTCGTGTGATACTCAGAGCTAGACTCCTTTTGGGCCTCCAGCGGGGCTATCGCTGGCACATGACCGATGTGCGGCATGTGACACAGGGTCTAGACTCTTTTGGGGCGAGCCACGGGCCGATCGTGGCCATAGTATGAGGGACTAAGTGAGTGTGTTTGGATGGCCATCCTAAAGATTTGTATTCTGTCAGAAAAATAAAATAAAAGGTTAATAGTAGGAACGGTTTATATATATATTTTGGTTGCTCCTATGCATGGTATTACTCTAGATTCATGGTAAAATATATATATTTGTGACATGTGATGACTTACTGAGTTTAAGGGAAACTCATCCTTTTCCCTTGCATTTTTTTTCAGGATCAGAGGTACATATGGGCCAGGGATTCAATCAGTGATGCTTAGGATCTAGTGGACACTATCATTATTTTTTTTTATTTCATGAATTTAGATCATGTTAAATGTATGACAATTGAATCTACTTGTCTACTTTTGCTTTATTAATATAATGCCTGGTACTCATTTATTTTGTAAGATATGGTTGGTATAGGCCTGGTATGTTCTTGGAAAAATCTTGAATTCCCAGAACGTACGGCCGTCTGTTGCACTACTGGCCCTGGTCTTGGGTTTGGGGCGCGACACCCTCTCTCCCTCCATCTCTTCTACCCTCTTTCCTAGCCTTCTATCCCTTGCCCTAGCATATTTGAGGTCCCTTACTCTGTTTCTCCCTTTCTTCCTCCTTTTTATCCATGGCCCTTTTGCCTATTTTTCTCTTTTGTGGGGATACCAGGATCAGGCACAGATAACTGGATTCTATATGGTTTATTGATTAGGATTTTAATTTTAGAATCTTAGTCATGTATCGCAATTTTGTAATCAATTAAGATTGAGTTCTGTAATAAGTTGAGATTAGTTGATTTGTCTCAACTTTTAATCCTAGTCAGTATATTGAGTTATGGACTTCAGTTATGAGTCCAGTAAGAGTTCAATTTTGTACAAGAGAAGAAGATACCCTACTGTGGAGTTCCACCAGGCCTCATCCAGGAGCCAGAAGACCCCACTTCAGCCAATTGGACTTTGTATGCCATTTCAGGGTCCAAGATTCTTGCATGATGCCCAGATTCCCTCCAGATATCAGAGAATATTTCCAAAACAAGGCCTCACTTGATTCCAGAGATCCATCTGTGCCCTAGCCCAAAGAAGATTCAAGGCCTAGGTCTATAAGAACCAAGATGCCATTTTATTTTAGGAATATTCCCTCCAGGGCATCCTAGATTTCAGGAGGCCCAAGCCCTTGCGCCCAAGCCCATGAGGAGCCGTCCCATTGCTGTCCCCTTGAAGACCACATGCCAATCAAAGCAAGAGTAGGCATCTTCACATGTTGACCAAGTCAAAGCATGAAGGGAGAAGGAGAAGACTAGTCAAAGTTCCTAACCTAGTTGGGATTTGTTTTCCTAATTGTTTTAAGACTTGTAATTCTAACCTTGCTAGGAGAAGGACTTATAATCTAACTAAGGAGAAGACTTGTTATACCTTAAGGAGAGGTTAGTCCTAACCTAAGTGTAACCCCAGTTAGGAGAGGGCATGGGAGCTCTATAAATACCCAACCCCTCTTCCTCTCGTGATAACTTTTTTTTTATGAATACAACTTTGCTGAAATTTTGAGTCATTGCCTTGTGTTGATGTTCTTGTATTAGTTTCTTTTATTTTGAATGCTTTTCTTGTGTACCCTAGTCGAATCTCTGCTGCCTTAGCACCTTTCTGCATCCTTGGAGATCAGCCACGCCCAACGAAAGGAAGCCCTAGTTGCCGCCCAAGACAAAAAGCTTCTTCCACCCCAAGCCGCCCACTCCTAACCCTAGTTCCATTCTCTTCTAAACCTTAGTTTTCTTTCTTTTTATTACTTGCTGCTTTGATTGATCTCTGATGCTTGCAGAATCCCTGAGATGTTTCACCTCTCCAGAGGAGGCTTTCCTTTCTTCCAAGATCGCCCACATCAGCCATCTAATCAGGGAAACCAAGCTTCATCATCCAGGCTCTAATCAGATTGCTGTGTGATCTCTTCATCGGAAGTTTTTCAAATCACTGATTGGTAACATCCTTCCCTTCTCTTGATATCTGATTTGCTGAAGATAAGCTATCCTAAACTGGGAGTTTTTCAATTCCCAGTTCATGTCTTTCATTATCTTGTATGAGTTATTTTGCGATAACGATGATTCTTTGCATTGCTATTATTTCTGCTAGTTTTTGTTTTATTTTGGAAATTTAGCCTACAAACCTAAATTATAAAAATCATAAAAAAAAAATGTTTACTATTTTTCCTGCATCTTTAGCAATCTTAGAGTCATCCCGCATTAGTTTGGTATCAGAGCGGGTTTAGGATGGTTTTTTTTTGCATTAGATTCACAAACCCTAATTTCTACATCATGCTAGCTGCATTAGTTGTCTATTTTTCATCTGATTTTGATCATCTAGAAATTTTATTTTTTTGTGAAATTTGTATGAAGTGTTCTTTGTCTTGTCCTATGTTTTATCATAATTTTTAATTAATTTTATCGAAACCCTATTTTTCTAAAATTTGGCATATTAGAAATCCTAACAAAAATCCTAAGATTTTTGCAGCAGTCCAAAAACCCTAGGATTTGCACCATCATCTGATTTTTTTCTTTACATCAAATTTGGTAGAGTTCATCACCACCGTCCATCCTCTGTTCTAAAATTTTTTAGATTTTTTTCTGTATCAATAATTGTATCAAATCCTGCATTATCTGAAATCCTAATTTCATGAATTTTGCTATTCATGCACTTTTACTTAACCAAACATAATCAACTTCCATACACCTCAATCCCAAGCCCAATTTGTTTGCTAACCTAATCAACCTAAACTTAACTTGCCACCTCATAAAACACACATAAAATATTTTATTTTTCTAATTATTTTAGATTTTTGGACAATCGATTGCCATAATCTGCATTAAACTAATCTTAAGGGCACTTTCTCTATCTCAGATTTGGACAGGAGGTCATAACCTGTCCTGGGTCCAAAATAATCTCCTTGCATTCTCATCCAAACCTTAAATAAAATTAATTAGACTTAATTTTTTCTAGTGGACTAGGTGACACCCAACAGGTCGGGTCCAAATTTTGTGGGCCAACTAGTGCATTTAATCCTGTGGCTATTACTGAAATATGGTGTCTAAGGCTGAGGGTCCAAAGTCAAACGAGCTAAGTGGTGTTGTGGTTTTTAATTGGATCCCTGTAAAAGCAGGGGGCCTCCTACACTCCCACCCTCTACCTGGCCAGAAGAAGGATTAGCTACTGGGTTAAGAGTAAGTTGAGCTGACCCACCCAGTTTTGGCTCAAGTCTAGGAAACCCTAGAACTACTGATTCTAGATTGTACTAACCCTTTTTCTTTTGCATGCTTGGCTGCATTATCTCATTCTGATTGCTTGATTGAGTGTATGACCACTAGACTAGGAACCCATTACCAGAAGTCTAAATCCCAATCCAGCTCAACCATGGAGTCCAATCTAGAAGCCCTCATAAAAGCTCTGAGTGAAAAGATGGATTTCAAATTTGACCAAAGCAATACCCAACTGAGTCAGAAGCTTGACCAAACCCAAATCCAAACCCAAACCCAGCTTGCCTAATTGACCACTCAGATTAACCAGATAACCCAATCCAATAACCAAACGATCTATAGGATTGATCCATTACATGATCAAATAGGAACCCTAGACAAGGTCCATAGAGCTGAACCCTTGCCTTATAAATCCCAGAAATCCATAGTTCTTAGATATGAACCCAGTAGTAACCCACTATCCCTTAGTCTACCTGAACTTTATAGGATTAGTATCCCTAGCTGTGAGCCTAGTATTGGTCCATTTTTTCTTAGTCAACCCCCTCTTACCATTCCATTGGTTCACCAGGATGATCTTGAAGAGGAAATATATGAAGCTGATGAGAGCCCAGTGAACGAGTATGAGGAAGAAGTGGAGTTCCCCATAGATGACCTAGGATTAGTTGACCCTAACTATACTCAGGTAGAAATCAACCAAGAATTAGTTGACCAAGTAGATAACCAAGTAGAAGACCACCCAACATTAGTTGAACCTGACCACACCCAAGCTGAACCGGTAGTAGAAGACCAGTTAGAAGAAGAGAATCCAATTGTAGAGCCTAGTCTTGAATTTCCTGAGCCAAAAGAATTTATTAAGGACTTGATTTTTTATCAGTACCCTTCAGGATGAATTCACTCTTTTGACTCCCATTGATCTCTTCCCCAAAATTAGTGACCCATTTTTCCATCATGCCTACCCAGTAGATATACCTCAACCTCATAAGGTCAAGTTCATTAGTATAGGACTCATCCCTGAAACACCTTCTTGTCTCTTAGTCTATCCGATTAGTTCTAACCCCTTTTCTTACTTTCTACCTTACCAGACTAACCCCGAATCCATCTCGTATTTTCTGCCTTTTCTTGGATCTTCTTATGATTTTTTAACCATTCACCTGCATCATGTAGAGGTTTGCATATTGCATTCATTCATTACACATGTTAGGTTTGCATATTATTTTTAGTATACTTTGTGGCATTTGCTAGGAATACATTGTAAATTCTCCTGTGCATGCCAATCTAGGATTAAACCTAGAGAGTCTATAGTCTGTTAGGTTAGACCCAAGAGTCCAATAAATTTCCTTTGATAAGGAAGTCTAGTCGAGTCTATTAGGTGTTAGTTTTGAGTCCAATAAATTTCCAGCCCTGAATCACATGTCCACACCTGTACTAGCCTCTGCACAGCATATGCATCAGGAATTTAGTCAAAAGCTGAATATAAGTAACGAATTAAATAAAAACTTGGCTACTTTCCAAAAAAGAGAGATTTTTGTAGAGGATTATGTGATTGTGAAGGAATTTCATACTCGCAAATCTTGCCCATCCAAATAATGAACAGCAGTGGACCCATGCCTATGTGCTTGAGATATCACCTAATTTAGGTATCAGTTCCACCTTTAGCATCTCAGACTTTGTAGAGTCTAGAGAGCCAGCAGTGATGCCCAGCGAGCCCTTTGAGCCACTCCCCTTCTTTGTGAGTGAACCTACCCCAGAGCGATCACATACAATTTAGCCTTTTGGTGAGGAAGAGATTGAGAGAACCCTGGACGATCAATCCATCAGTACCCAAAATAGAGACTGTCAGCGGTCCGGTGGCAAGGTCGGCTAGAATCTGAGGACTTGTGGAATGTTGGTGCGAATCTGCAGTGCCTCAACCCAAACCCTCCTTGAGCCAAATTGTTGACCCTCACTCGACGGGGTCGAGTTCCTCTTGCCCGGGAAGAATTGGTGGGGACACCAAGACCAGAATAGATCACTGGATCCCATGTGGTTTATTGATTAGAATTTTAATTTTAGAACCTTAGTCATGTGTCACAATTTTGTAATCAATTAAGATCGAGTCCTGTAATAAGTTGAGGTTAGTTGATTTGTCTCAACCCTCAATCCTAGTCAGTATATTGAGTCCTGTACTTCAGTTATGAGTCCAGTAAGAGTTTAATTTTGTACAAGAGAAGATAATATCCTACTATGGAGTTCCATCAGGCCTCATCTAGGAGCCAGAAGACCCCACTTCAGCCAATTAGACTTTGTATGCCATCCTAGGGTCCAAGATTCCTGTATAATGCTCAGATTCTCTCCAGATGCCAGAGAATATTTTCAGAACAGGGCCTCACTTAATTTCAGAGATCCATCTACATCTAGTCCAAAGATTTAAGGTCATGGTCCATAAGAACCAAGATGCCATTTTATTCCAGGAATATTTCCTCCAAGGCGCCCCAGATTCCAGGAGACCTAAGCCCCTGCGCCCAAGCCATTCAAGGCTGCCCAACCCCATGAGGAGCCGGTCCATTGCTGCCCCCTTGAAGCCCACACACCAATCAAAGCAAGAGTAGGCATCCTCACATGTTGACCAAGTCAAAGCATGAAGGGAGAAGGAGAAGACTAGTCAAAGTTCCTAATCTAGTTGGGATTTGTTTTTCTAATTATTTTAAGATTTGTGATTCTAACCTAGTTAAGAGAAGGACTTGTAATTTAACTAGGAGAAGACTTGTAATACCTTAAGGAGAGGTTAGTCCTAACCTAAGTGTAACCCTAGTTAGGAGAGGGCTTGGGAGCTCTATAAATATCCCACCCCTTTTCCTGTTGTGATAACTTTTCTCTTATGAATACAACTTTTTTGAAATTTTGAGTCATTACCTTGTATTTGCGTTCTTGTATTGGTTTCTTTTATTTTGAGTGCTCTCCTTGTGTACCCTGGCTGAATCCCTGCTGCCCTAGCACCTTTCTGCATTCTTGGAGATCAGCCACACCCAAGGAAAGGAATCCCTAGCTGCCATCCAAGATAAAGAACTTCTTCCTCCTCAAGCCGTCCATTCCTAACCCTAGTTCCATTCCCTTCTAAACCATAGTTTCCTTTCTTTTTATTACTTACTGTTTTGATTAATCTCTGACGCTTGCAGTATCCCCGAAGTGTTTCACTTCCCCAGATGAGACTTTTCTTGCTTTCAGGACCGCCCACATCAGCCATCTAATTAGGAAAACCAAGCTTCATCATCCAGGCTCCAATCAGAGTGTTGTGTGATCTCTTCATTGAAAGTTTTTCAAATCACTGATTGGTAGCATCCTTCCCTTCTCTTGATATCTGATTTGCTGAAGATAAGCTATCATAAACTGGGAGTTTCTCAATTCCCAAGTCTTATCTTTCATTATCTTGTATGAGTTATTTTGCGATTGTATGAGTTATTTTGCGATCATGATGATTCTTTGTATTGCTATTATTCTTGCTAGTTCTTATTTTATTTTAGAAATTTAGCCTACGAACCTAAATTATAAAAATCACAAAAAAATTAGTTTACTGTTTTTCTTGCATCTTTAGCAATTTTAGAGTCATCTCGCATCACTCTTCCTCTCTCTCCTTTCCCCTTTTCTTGTGCAAGGCTTGCTCTCATTCTTTTTTATGCGAGGTTCTTCACGTTGCTTCACTTCTTTGAGCCTCACCTTCATTTCCGACCAGTGAGATAGCTCTCCTTTACTTCTCTCTTATTGGTATTGCTCTTTTTCCTTCTTTATTGTCTCCTACTCACTTTTTGTTTGATGTTTGTAGCAGGGGGATGATGAGGTATGTTTCAACTCTTCTTCAACTAAGTTCTTAGATGATTGATTGTACATGGGAGTGAGATGGATTTATTTTGAAATTTGAAATTTGAATTTCAAAATTTTCTTGATATTTAATGGTTGGAGGGAGCTTTAAATTTCAAATTTCAAATTTGAATTTGTATTCCTATATTATATAAAAGTAGGGATCATTTCCTCATTTTTTGTATCATGTCCTCTTTTATACTTTTTTTTTTTCTTTTTTGTACTTCTTCTTGTCAATAAACCTTGGATGAGTTTCCCTTTTTTTTTTTTATCCAAAAAAAAGTATTCACTTATGCAAATTTGATGCCAAATTTCTTTTTTTTTTAAAAAAGGTACATATTTCTTATACCCGTTGAAAAGAATGAGCATGCCCTCTCACTCTTTTTGCTTATTATAAAATTAAAAAAAAGAACAAGCATATTTCCTGGCCACACATATATACATATCTATTTCTTATATTATCTATCAAACAATGTGCATTGCATACGATATGATATGCACTCTAGACTATCATATTTGATGGCGACCTTCCATGACTACATAACATTTTGGACTACACCATAAAGATTTCAAGAGAAAAATAAAAGTCTATTTTATTTCCCATTGGGTGATTAGTTTATAAGTTGGACTTCGAAAAGCCCATTTCATATACGAACATGGCTTTCCACCATTGGATTAGGATAGTAGAACCCTTAGGTTGCATTTGATGGATTGCCATGCAATCTTGAGGGTTGTACTTGGTGCATTGTATTTGGTGAATTGTCGATAATATGGATTATCAATTATATGGATTACAGGTGATATGGATTATTATATTTGATACATGAAGATAATATTACATAATGTAAAATCAAAATTTTAAAATTCTTCAAAATCAAATCTATATTTTATCTATTTATTAAATATAATTTTTATATTTTAGATTAAAAAAATAAAAATATATGTAATATTTTTATATATATAAATAATTATTAAAATAAATAAATCTAATATAAAAAATTATATATTAAATCAATGATATATTTAATATATTACTTAAATATATTAAATTTATATATTACAATATAAAATATAGTATAAATTATTTTATGTTATAAAATATAAAATAATACACTAATAATTTATTATATTAACATATTATATTATATCAATATAAAATTAAATAAATTAAATAAATATATTTTATATTATTTAATATAATATATTTAAAAATTTAAAATTAAAAAAATATATTATATTATAATATATTAATATAAAATTATAAATATTATATTAAATATTATATTTTTAATATAATATAATAATATATGATATTATATTAATAAAATATAATAATATAATGTAATATATATTATATCATATTATATTATATTATATGAAATGGAAGAGGAAGGCAGAAGGGAAGGATAATTTGGTGAAGGTGATAATATGGATTATTACCCCTTCTAGTGGCAATCTAGATTATCTCCTGGAAGGTAATCCAAATTATCAGATATGATAATTTACTATCCAGAATAACATACTAAACATGGTAATATGATGGGGCCCCAATAAATTACCGCCAAGCTGGATGGATTGCCTACTATCAAATATAACTGAAAGGTAATGTAGATTACCAATAATATTAATTGTAAATAATGTGGTTATTATGTTTGGTGCATATAGGTAATGTTGTATAATATAAAATCAAAATTTTAAAATATTCTTAAATTAAATATATATTTTATCTATTTATTAAAATATATTATTTATATTTTATATTATATATATATTACATATTTTTATAAAAAATAAATTTTTATATAAAAAATAAAATAAGAATTTATATTATATCATATCAATATTATATTATAAAATATAAATATATTATATTATATCAATATTAAGATAATATAATATCATATAATATATCAATATATAATTAAATAAATTAAATTTATAAAATATAAATTATATTATATCATATTATATAAACTATTAATATAATGTAATATTATATTATATAATAATATATTTATTATAAATATATAATATAATATAATATAAATTATATTATATTTTTGTCATATTATATGGAAGGAAAGGAAGAGAGAATGGGGATGGTAATTTGGTAATTTGGATTATCTTAAAGGTGATAATCTGGATTACCATCTCTTTTAGATATAATCTAGATTATTCTTAAAGATAATCCATATTATCGATAGAATAGATTATCATCTAGAAAAATATACCAAACATAATAGTATGATAAGATCCCATTATATTATGGATAATCTAGATGAATTACGGGATACCAAATCTCAACCTTAGTTTATTAAGCTACTTCTCGAGTGACCACCTTGCAAAAAAAGTTAAGTAGCATTTATGACAGCTAACCAAAAAATCCGATAGCCTATCTTCTCTTATTGTCTATTTCCATATAAAAAACATAGTAATATTTTTAGTACAACAATATAACAGAGTTATTTAATTATAATATTAAATTATAATAGTAACATATTATTATACTTTTTATTTAGATTATAAATTTATTTAATATTTTACTTCTATTTATCATATTTTCCTAATCAAAATAGTAATTATTATTAAAATAATAGTATACTAGTATATAAAAATTATAATTAAATACTATTATGATGGACTGATTGGACTAATCAATCAAAGGCTGTGTGGCAAATCCAAAAGCTGACAAGCTAATAATATAGGGATCGGCCGACTCATCTCCGGAGTTCATTAATCTGACCCATTTATAAAGGTCGACCAACTTTTAAAGTCTGACCGACTTTAATAAAGATGGCAAGTAATGAAGTAGTTATCCTACTAGAATAACAACCAGCTATTATAACGGGCTCGGTTAGTTCTCAATAGAATAATACCGGAATTAACTGCAAGAGGCCCATTCTAACTAAATTCTGTTAAGGCAAATGCCTATAAATATCGGTAAGAGAGGACCTCCGAGGGTAAGTAAGAACTAGTTGAAATCTTTTCATTCTTACAAATCTTCTCTGAGATTCTATATCTATAATCTGAATCCTTGCTGACTTAAGCATCGGAGTGTCCTTCACCGAAAATTTCCGATGAGTAGATCTATTTTGCAGGACTTCGAAGGAAGCACTTATGGTGAGTTTTGACGGTGCGAAGGAACCGCTCAGGTTCGATGACAGCAGGTTAGCACGCCATGTAGGGATCTATTGAAATTGAAATCTTGAAAAAAAATCTTGAAAGAGAAGATGGTGAAAAGAAGAGTGCAAAACACAACTGGAAGAGGTCATCCGCCATCTAAGAAGAATGATCTAGCTTTGGAAGGTGATGATGCTGCCCCTACGAGGAGTATAGGATGACAGTAGATCGACATTCTCTTAGACATGGAGGATCTGACTGCTGTTGTTCAGAATCTTAAAGAAGTCACGATTAGTGGGCAATAGTGGCTGATCGCCTTAAGATGCAGCCAACAATATCCTTTGAAAGAGGCTCGGCGATGAAAGCCAAGTCAATATTCTCGACGTCATCATTCCTTGAATCGATATTCTCTCGTGCGACAAGGCTTCCAATTTCATGAATATGGAGAGAGCCGGTTCAAGAAAAAATGTCAAAGATCTTTTTCTGTATCCTCCACTGATTCTATCCCAAGAAATTTCCTTCGGAGCAAGGAAACCCGACGACATGATGACTTCGAAAGGAAACTCCGATCCTACATAGATACTCCATATGGATGGAGCATCTAACTCCTTTGTTTATGGAGCAGGGTTGATCATAGCTGACCCCGATGGAGACATCGTGGAGTATGGTCTTCGCTTTTCTTTTTGAGCATTAAATAACCAGGTGAAATATGAGGCCTTGTTGGCAGGACTCATGATTGCTAGGGAATTGGGTGTTTGGAAGATCAGGATTTTTTTGATACTCCTAGTTGGTTGTAAATCAAGTTAAAGGAGAGTTTGAAGTCCAAGATGCAACTATGATAAAGTATTTGAAAAAGGTACGAGACCTTGTTACTTAATTTGAATTCTTTGATATTTCTCATGTTCCACGAATCGAGAACTCTCGAGCCGATGCATTGTCCCGATTAGCTACAATGTCTCCTGACTCACTAGGTCAGACTTTTATTGAATACCTGGAAGTTCCTAGTATAATAGAAGAGAGTATGGAAATACATTAAGTAGAACAAGAGCCCAGTTGGATGGATCTGATTATCAGATATCTAAGCAATGAGATATTACCAAAGGATGTTGTTGAAGCCAAACGAATTCGATGGACAGCTTCATGATACATAGTCTTAAAAGGTGTTCTATATAAGTGGTCCATTACACAACCTTTGTTGAAGTGCCTGAGGTCCTCAGATGCTGTCCCGAGAGAAGTTCACGAAGGCATATGCGGTGATCATCTGGGAGGCAGATCCCTTGTTTATAAAATTATATATTAGGGATACTAATGGCCGAGCATCCAGAAAGATGCTGTCGATTTTGTAAAAATGTGTAACCAATGTCAGAGGTATTCCAATATCTAAAAGTGTCCAATAAGTCAACTGATCTAGTTAATCGTCCCTAAGCTATTCATTTAGTGGGGAATATATATCCTTGGCCCCTTTCCTCCAGCCTCTGGTCAGAGAAACTTATAATCGTAGCCATTGATTACTTTACTAAATGGATTGAAGCCGAACCTTTAGCCAATATCATTGAAGGAAAAGTTGAGAACTTCATTAAAAACTCAATAATCTACCGGTTCGAAATTCCTTATACCATCATCACTGATAATGGGAGATAATTTGATAACCAGAAATTCAAAGATTTTTATATCTAATACCATATTCTTCATAAGCTGACCTTCATTAGACATCCTCAATCGAATGGCGAAGCTAAGGTGACGAATCAGATGATTCTTCATGGCCTTAAAACTAGGCTAAATGAGTGAGGATTCTGGATTGAAGAACTAAATTCAGTTCTATGAACGTATCGGACAACTCCCCGATCTATTACATGAGAGTCACCCTTCAGCTTGATGTTCGGGAGCGAAGCAATGATATCTATGGCAGTTACTCTCTGATCCAAGAGGATGGACCACTTCAAGGAGCTGGACAATTCGGAGCAGAGAAGGGCCGACTTGGACTTGCTTGAAGGCACAAGGCTCTAGGCACAATTAAGAATGGCCACATGCCGATAGAAGGTCACCCGGTACTATAATTCGAGAGTTAAATTCAGAACCTTTTGGCCCAGAGATTTGGTGCAACGAAGAGTTGAAGTATCTCGATCTATAGAGCAAGGAAAGCTTGTCCCAAATTAGGAAGGATAATTGAAGTGATACGACCCAAAATCTACCGGATCGAAAGTCTAGACGGTTACCGGATGACCCGACTATGGAATGTAGAAAATTTATGCAAGTATTATCAATAAAGAACCCTTTTATCTCCCATATAGAACAAGTACTCTATCTTGAGCGGTCGGATTAACTCACCGACTCACATCCAACATCCGACAAGGCAAATGGTTGGTTTAAACAACTGACCCAATTGATGTGATCCATAGAGTTGGTCTAATCTACTAACTCGAACCCGATAAAATAAGGGATGATCTAAACAACTGACCCAATAGGTGTAATTCATGAAGTTGGTTTAAACCACCGAATTAATTGGAAACTCTGATAGATAATGAATTGGCCTAACCTACCGATTCGCACCCAACAAAACATTGGCTGGCCTGATCGACCAAACCAATTATTATCATTTCACAAGATGGTGACCTCATCAGGATATCATTGCTAAGTTGACATCTGCTGGAACTTAGAAAAACTTCTTTCACACACATAAGAACAAAAAGGCATCCAAGAAATTTGAAGCCACGAAGAACATACGTGAAAAAGGGCTTTCCATTCATATTCCAAAAAATTGGTACATTTACAAGAAAAAGATAGATTATAATTGTTCTTGACCCTCAACGATGTTTTCTTCTTAATGATATTTAGGTTGATCGACTGTTGCAGGGGGAACAACGACTTCTGGCTCCATGGCCACTTGCTAGTCGTCGTTACCTTCTCATTCTTCTTTAGCCATAACGATGCCCAACAAATCTAAGTCAGGATAAAATTTAGAGACTTTATCCTGATAATCTTTAAAGCCCATTTGGTAACTCACCACCTTGGCTTCAATCATCTCGTCATCAAAGTCTTCAGACTTTTTGTAATCTTCAACGGCCCGATGAGTAGCTTGAAGGAGCTTCTCTTCTGCCAACATTGCCCTCTTTTTGGCCATCGATTTCTAGGTCAAGGCCTCGAATTTTTAAAGACCTTCTTTTATTAAAATTTCTGTCGAGCATAATTTCTTCTTCTTCTTCTTGAGCTTGGCTTCCAACTCGACCACTTATGCTTGAGCTGCCTTCAACTCTTTCTCCAATGAAAGATTGGTGGCGACGCAACGTTCCAGCTTGCCTTCTAGAGCTTATTTAAGCTCCTCGGCTACCTCTTTCTCGACCTTCGCCGACTCCAACTGATCACGAAGATTATAGCTTAGGTTAGCAAATCCAGAGATGCTCTCCTCAATCAAAGATATCTCATGGATAAACTGCAACACAAAGAACGACAAGTTAGTAATGTTCACTATGTTGTTATGAAAGAACAAAGATTATATTTTACTTTAAGAAAACTCAGGTATATAGAAGGAACGACGTCCTCCAGTTGTCGAGCTTTGGTTACCTCTCAATCTTTTGGGAGGATGATAGCCTTCAATAACCGTCAAGCCAATTCGGGGTTGTCCAGTCCCGTTTCGTCAGCATAGACATTAAAGTCTACGACTTGATCTTCTTCAGCTAGATGATCCTTTTCTTCTGTCTCCACTTGGGGAGTCTTACCTTTATCTAATCGGTAAGGTTAGGATATAGAAGTGCCAGCATCTGAAGGTGTGGTATGGCTGCTCCAAGAATAGTACAACTGGAGCTACTCTCGGATGGAGTTTCGTAAGTGGGACATCATTGTCATCGAAAATTGACCATACATTGATGGGAGTACGTCCCCTAATCGAAACTTTCGGGGGTGCAGTAGTACTCTTGACCGTCTTAGCACCCTCCACTTCAATAGGAGGAGGCATGGCCTGTCTTTTCTTCACCTATTGCCTAAGCTTCCGGGTGTTGGGCTTCATCTTTGAGTCTGCAAAAGGAGCAAATATTAGTCAGTCGAAAGAAAACAAAGAAAAAAGAGAAAATACAGTATGGCAATGGTTCGACGACATATGTCTAAAGAATGAGACATGCTTATCTGAGCATAGTAGAGACTTTGCTCATTTAGCAGCTCCTTTATCAGAGGGACTTCGACTCCTAAGAACTTCTCGTAATCCATCTTGTCGGTTAATAAGACTTTCTTCCCATCATTCGGAGTTAGACGAGGCTCTCCCCACTTGGTACTGAAACCCCATGGATGGACAAAAGTAAGGAAAAAGAAATAGGGCTTCTATCCATGAATGGTCGATAGAAGCCTGAAGATAAATCTCTGACTATGACGAGGGTTGATGGCCTTCCGCTCTCGATCGTAGAAATCTTTTTTCAAGATGAAGAAAGAACAAACTAAAGATGTCATAGGCTTTATATGAAGGTCGTGATAAAGAACCAAGAAAGCACAGATGATTTGAATACTATTCAGAGTCAACTATATAGGTACTATATTATACAAATTGAAAATCTGAACAAAGAAAGGATGAAGTGGAAAACGAAGACCTACCTTCAGGTAGTCTTCATAAATAGCTATATTTCTGGCAGGAGACCTATCTAATCTCTCATCAGAATGAGAGACTACAATAACAAAATCCTACAAAATTTTGTAATAACTCCGCAAGATAATAACCTTTGACTCGCTAAGGCTACTTTTAATGGACTCAGGCCCAGATTCTTTTCTATAGGGACCCCTTCTCCTCGGAGGACTGGGACTATCGGAGGATTCATCTCCTCCCCTACCAGTTGAGAACCTACTGGTGATGGGAACTCCTAAGAATCTAATCATGGTTAGCAAGAGAAGATCTGACTGACCTGAGAGAAAGGGGGACTCGGAAGAAAAGGAAAAAGGACGGAGTCGAAGGGCTTCCTAAGGCCGTTGGAACCTGATAATGGTGTAAAGATTCAACCCTAAAGGGGAGGAATCCTATATATAGGCGGCCGCAATGGTCATGATTTCTTTCTCGAGCAGCGTGAGCACCTCTGATTGTGCCATCTATGAAGATCTTAACTAAAGATACGACGCCAACGAGAAAAAAGCCGATACGATAGGAAAAAACTAATGTGTCCATCTCGATCTGCGGAAGTTCGACTGGCGGGAATGAGAAGGCAACAACGGCTGAAATCACGTCTTCGAGCAACTTCAACGATTTTGATCAGAATCCCATCCAAGCACCAATGGAAAAAAGTTGACACGGCCTCTCAATTCGAGGGAATGCTCCAGCTACTTATCGAAGTTTGACACGTGGCAAAGGCGTAATGCCCAAAAAGGAGCAAATTACTGTTAGCCAACTAACCTCGAGATTTGCCATCATTGAAGGATGTCTTCTCCCCTCCTGGCGAGAAGCGTAAATGATGAGGCAAAAAAAAAAAAGAAGAAAAAAGAGAGAAGAATAAAATTATACATGTAACTTTCATTTTTCAAGACAATTAATATCCCTCGAAACTGGGAGTGGGGGCAAGTATTGTGATGGGCCGGTTGGACTAATCGACCAAAAGTTGTGTGGCAAATCCAAAGGCAGAAATCTGATAATATAGGGATCGGTCGACTTATATCCGGAGCTCATTAATTCGACCCACTTATAAAGGCCAACCAACTTTTAAAGTCCGATCGACTTTAATAAAGATAGCAAGAAAAGATGTAGTTCTCTTACGAGAATAACAACCAATCATTATAATGGACTTGGATTAGTTCTCAACAGAATAACACCGAAATTAATTGCAAGAAATCCATTCTAACTAAATTCTGTTAAGGTAAATGCCTATAAATACCAGTAAGAGAGGACCTCCGAGGGTAAGTAGGAAGAACTAGCTGAAATCTTCTAATTCTTACAAATCTTTTATGAGATTCTATATTTGTGATCTGAACCCCTGCTGACTAAAGCATTGTAGTATTCCTCATTGGAAATTCTCCTATGAATGGGTCTGTTTTTCAGAACTCCAAAGGAAGCCCTTATGGCGAGTCTTGACGGTGCGAAGGGACCGCTCGGGTTTGGCGACAACAAATATCATATTTTTAGATATACAACTTCTTTTAAATATATTAAAATGGCTTGCTTTCTCTCTCTATCAATAATATTTGTTTCATCATATTCTAAAAATATTTTTTATAATAAAAAATAGGCTAGCTCCATCATATAAATCTAAAAAATAGAGCATCAATGCCGACAAAAGAAATAAATGAGTATGGGTAAATAAATTGGCATAATAGTTGCATGATGTGCGAGGTATTTCTAATTTTTTTAAAAAATAAGGGCTCATAATTAAACACCAAGATTTTAGATATATATCTTCATTTTAATATATTAAAATGGCTCGCTTTGCTTTATTGGCAATGCGCAAAAGGGGCCATCTTTCAGAAATAATCAATTTTTGTTTTCTTCGAATTATATCTATCCCGATATCAACCATTTATTTATTAACATATCATCGTGGCAGCGATTCCTATTATAATCCAACCAACTGATCTTTCCTAATTTTAAAAGATATCCATAGACCTTTCGCACAAATGCAGGTTATTATATAGTCCTGCCCATCTTCATGAGAATTTGGGTTGTATCTTTTACATGCAAGGAGGATTCGCCTTCCTTCGCGCGGATCCATTATTGAATCTCTCCCTGCACACATCTCAACTTGTGAAGTGGACAATCTAAAAATGGATTGTGTGAAGGAAGGTGAATCCTTCTTTGAAAGATGCAATTGGAGTCCCATTCATGACAAAAAAATAACATTATATAATAACAACAACAAGAATAATAATAATAATAAAGTAAAGGATTTATGCCTCAGGTTTGACTAGAATTTAAGACTATTACCATACGTGGCAAATATCATGGAGAGAGAACCCAAATTGAGACTGTGCAAGAGAGAGGTAGGTTGATGATGTCAAGATACAGGTAACAGCTGCTTGTATATTATTCATATACGAATAGCGCGTCATCCAGTTATCCGTGTCATAGATGATATATCCAGAGAGAGAGAGAGAGAATGATTGCTGCCAACCCTTCATATATCATAACCGACATCTTTCCTGGTGAGCATAGGACCTATAAGAGAAATATATACATCACCACTCGTAAAAATGTGAAGAGATAAGATAAAAAGTTTGGCTCAAAATGTAGCAACATCTCTACCTTTCCTGGGTGAGTGAAAACACCAGCGATAGCGTGATACCAAAACCGAAAGGAAGTTGAAGTCATGGTCTCTCCTTGTTGCCTAGAATATATAGAGACTAACAATCATCACTATGGTGCGAGTAGCAGCTTCTGGAATGATCTTCCTTATTTGTAAGTAAGAACGTGCAATATTCAATAATAACTTTTAGATGTGGCCACGTGGATGGCATTTGGTTCTCCAAATTGGGAATGCCGCGAGTATTGACTTGATGTTCGCACGGTGTACAAAGTGGTAGCATTAAAATACAACAATAACTTTTAGATGTGGTCACATGGACGGCTCAAATTATGGCATGTGGTTCTCCCAGAAAGAGAACGTTGCGAGTCCTGAAATTATGGCTCAAATTGTGGTTTGCAATAGGCTCGTAGAGGGCCAGGCTGGTACTCCGGTATCGTAGAGAGGTTAGATTTATATACTCATCGATTTAGATAAATTTCGGAGGGTGAAAAAGGTGTACGAAAATTTGTGGCCCATATCGAATAAAGGTCACACGGGCTAAGGGCTAGAATGGGACGCTACATCGGGGTAAAACTCCTTACTATCATTTTGTTTTATCAAAAAAAATTAATATTTGTACAATATTTGTATGAACCGGTAACATTAAAACGTCCAGCAATGGACCGCGGATTCAAAGTAATTTGAAATAATCAATCAAGGCATAGAATTTTAGGAGGTGAAACGAAAGCCACATGCAAATATTTATTAAATATATAGAGAAGCGTTCGTGAAGGAAGCCATGTGTCAAACAGAGATTCTACCTCTACCCATCGAAAATCTCTATTTTTAATAAATATATATTAAATTAAATTATAAATTCAAATAAAAAATATTCATTTTATAATAATTATTATCATATTTTTATAGAATTAATAATTCTATGATCAATAGATATATTTTTATAAAATATATTAATAAATTATCATTAATTTTCTTATGTCCATAGATTATAGTTTGAGCTTGAATTAATTTTAATGAAGATGAAATCAACAAGTTGATCAAGCTTTCTTCTTTTCCTAAAGAGAGTTCAGTGGGAAGAAGCTTTCAAGCTCGAATCCATCTCAGAGTCTAGACAGAAAATAGATAAGATCTGAGAAAAATCGGGAGTCAAAAGTAGCCCAAAATCTCTTTATCTCTTCAAAGTCCGTCCCTTTTTCCACCGTATTTTCAAGTATTTATAGGCCACGATCCTAACAGAATCCAGCTGAATCCAGTTGTACACGGTTAAACCGTTAATAGACCAGCACGTGCAGCAATCGTTATCCATTATTAATCTGTTTCTTGTCTTTTAAATGTTGATCAGCTTCATATCTCTTGGGCATCGATCGGTTTCATGTTTCTTGGGCATCGATTGGTTGTATCAATCATCTTTACACCTCTTGGACGTTGCTTTTCTTGGGCATCGATCGGCTTCGTGCCTCTTGGGCATCGATCGATCTTGCACCTCTTGGGCATCGATCGGTTTCATACCTCTTGGACATTGATTGGCCTTGTGCCTCTTGGGTATTGATCGGTCTTGCACCTTTTGGACGTTGATCATCGATATATTACTTGATCAACCAAGTTCAATCTCCATCAGATCAACATAAGTAGACCAAGTCTGTTATATCCCAATACTAGTCCTCCAAGTTTCTGAATTCATTAATTAAATGTCAGAAACTGTCAAAAGCTTCTTTTTCCTTCTTCTCCTTTTTCCTTCCTTTTTTTTTTCATAAAATGACACTCCTATTCTTGTGCAACACGTCTCGAAGACGTGTCAATCTTCGATAAGGAAAGTGGTTATAAAAACTAACAGCCATATTCTGCAATTATCATTTCGATTTTTTGTAATTTACGAAAGGCTGAAAGATCATCATCATCGAATAAATGCGAACGTCTCATCAACAATACGTTGCTGTCAGATCATGAATAGTCACTTCGATTTCATAAAGGGCCGTATCTTTTTATCGGATATCATGAACAGGTGGCATGATCATAGTTAATTTCGATGTTCGAGGAAAAAATCTTAATCGCCGAACATTGCTATATAAGGATCACCTGTCCCAGGCAAATAGGTTTTCCATCATTCCAGTTTCTTTGTCTTAGGAGTAGAGAATCCTATCACGTCAGCCTTTCTTTTTCTTCATTCTGTTTCAAATTACTCTTTTTTTTTCTTTTTTACCTTTTCATGGCTAGGATCTTAGAGATTGAACGCACCAATGAACAACCCAAAGGTTCTAGTACTCAAAGAAAAAAGAACCAAGCTGAGTTAGTTAGAATAGATGCCATAAGGACCACTTTAATGGAGCATAGGATTCTTGCTTTAAATAAATATTATAATATTTTCGACGAATTTGCAACAATTACCCCAAATCTTGAAAAATAGATTGATTCCTCCCCTCCAGGTTGCCTGACTGTTTATGAAGAACACCTAAGAGCTGGCTTTAGGCTTTCGCTTCATCCTTTCTTTCTCAAAATTTTCTAGTTATACCATATGCTTCATGTCCAACTGACTCCAAACAGCATCCGAATAATCTGTGCCTTCCTAATTATTTGTAAGGATGCTAATATAGTTCCTCGGACTTCTCTTTTTACTTCTTTGTTTGTGATAAAGCAAGGCTTTCATGGTCATGGATGGTGGATGATCAACCCATGCCATGGTTGAAAGTTCATCATGGGATTTCCATCAGCCATTCATGGCTGGAAACCTGGCTTCTTCTATATAGTTTCTAAGATCCCTTGGGATTTTAGTACCAGCCGTATGGAACCCCGAACAATCCCAAATGTCGACAAAAAGGTTTTGACAGCCGACAAAGAGGATTATAAGAAGCTTACGGGGATGGAAATTCTCTCGATAAAGGAACTTCTTATCGAGGAAGGGCTATTTTCGGCTGAGATCAGCCCTAACTATTCCTTAGGTATCTCACCGCAGATGTCATTCTTTCATTTAACTTCTGATGTTTTAATGCTAACATCTAATTTTTTGGCTATCGCAGATACATTGATCATGGTGGATGTTTGAAGACTTCGAAAGATGTCAAAGAAAAGAAGAGCTACGGCCACCCCATCTGACCAAGAAGAAGGAAGAACTAAGAAACCAAAAAAAATAAAGCCGGCTATTTCATCGGCTCCTGTATCATCAACTTCTACATCCTCGATATTAATAGCTAGTTTATCGGAGGATGATGAAGTAGCTTTGTTGGCATCTCTTCAGCCTCCGTTGCAAGTAAGGCTGGAAATGGGCCGGCCCAAAAGCCCATTGTTTGGAACTGGACTGGGCCAGCTCAATAAACTTTGGGCCGGCCTGAAATTGATTCGGGCTGCGAACGAAATTTTAAGCATATTGGACTAGTCTTAGGGCTGTAAAATAGAGTTAATTTAATTTTTCGGCCAAAGGAATACCCGGATTTGGTCCAAAATTTTTAAAATATAATCTTTGGGCCGGCACAATGGGCTTTGGGCCGGCTCATTTCCAGCCCTAGTTGAAAGAGAGGCGATCAATCGAAACTTCTGGTGCTGGTCCATTATCATTTCCTACTGATCAAGCTGATAAAGGGAAAGCCGCGGTGATGGAAGAAGAAAGGTTCTTTACTGATGACACAATGACTGACTTCCATGTCTATACAGACGAATAAGGTTTTAGCGATCTCTCACTGGCCTGTCGTATGTTGAGGTCGACCATAATCCCAAAGGATTGGGAGATAACCAAATCCCAATCGATAGATGAAACCACCTTATTACTCCACCCTTCGATGCTTAAGGTAAAATACTAAATTCCATCTTGAATGATCATATAAAAAATTCTTCTCTCTTCTTCTTCTTTTTTATTTTTTTAACATCTGACTGAATCAATCTTATGAAAACATTGCAGCTTATTCATGGGATCACCATTATTGAGGAGAGCCTGAAAAACTTTGATCAACTTCGCCGAGCCACGCACGAAGAAATAAATAAAGCCATTGCCGAAAAAGAAGTCGCTGAAGAACTAAAGGTGGCGATGGAAAATAAATTGGGCGAAAAAATGATCGAAATAACGGTTCTGGAAACAGAATTTAAAGCGACCCAAGTAAAGTTAACCAACATGGAATCCAAACTGAAGAAAAAGAAGAAGAAACTTCGATCGATTGCAATCAAGCTAGAAAAAGCTGAAGAAAAGGTCGTAGTAATGGAAAAGAAGGCAGAGCAAGCTGCCAAGGAGGCCGTCAAGGATGCCATCAAGAACTACGAAGAATTGTCGACCTTCCAGGACAAGCTTCATGAAGCAGGCATAGGGAGCTACGACCATGGTTGTGCAGATTGTTTAAAGAAAGTGAAAAGATTTTATCCTGATTTAGATACATCAAAAATTGAAGAAGATTCTGATGAAGAAGATTCCGATGAAGAAGATCAGGTCAGAAAGCTAATTGAAGATCAATCTGCAGAGCCTACATTAGACTCCCAAATTAAAGAAAAAGAAACAACAACGGTCCCTATTGTTAATCAGATTGAAGAAGAAAATGTAATTATAGACAATCAATCTGTGTGAATGATGTAGCGACTTATCTCATTTTCAATATGAAATGAAAAATCTTTTTCTTTAGCAAGATCTATATAATTTTAAACAAGGCAAACGTTTTTTCTAAAAGAAGATATGATAAATTATTTTAACAAATAACAAAGAATCCAAACTTCAAGAACGAAAATTTTTCTAAGTATGGAACCATTGGATCATACAAAAAAATTTTCAACAATGATTAATTCAAACATGAAGTTAACCCAAATAACATAAATAGCTATATGATATCATCATATTATAAACATCGATAAAGATTCGGAGAGACTCGATCGAATCAGTTTCGAACAAATCCAATAAATAGAATTTTTGACAAAATAAGTCAATCGGAAAATATAATCGTCTATCTTCCATAAAAGAAGAAATTATCACTCATTGAACATATAAGGAAGTTGATCTTTAAATCAGTCAACCTTTAAGTTAATCATAGGTGAACTAATATTTCAATCAAATTCACCAAATGTCTTTCTCTTTTCTTATTATATTTCAAAAATAAGAATCTTCATGAGAAATTTTTCAAGATGAACTCAGATAAATCATCATGTAAGTTCTACCAAATGTCATCTTCCCATTGGAAGGGTAGTTATTCTGCAACTCGTATAACCACATCTGTCAGTATTTCAGAAACCATATAGGATTCAAATTCAAACCAAGTACTAATTTTCCTTTTTTTCATAACTGACTTTCTGAGAACCAGTAACGACATACGAATTCCCACCAAATTAAGGTCGTAGATGTGTTGTAATCTCAGGATACTTTGGAATTTGGATCATGAGTCATGACCATCCAAGTTCTTTATATAAGGAGATTTCGAGCCCAACCATTGAGCCAAATTTATCTCAAGTATTTTGGATATCTTCTTCCTTAAAATTCTTTGTTTCAAAAGAAACATCAGAAGAGCCTTCATCGTATTTGAGAGATGAAACCAGATAACGAAAGACTTCGTGGGGTACTCAAGAGGAAAGCTAGACCCATACGATTCAGAGAACAAAGATCATGTGTAAGAAGAAAGTGCTTGTCAAGAAGCACTTCCAATAATCCATAATCATCCGAATATATTGCATCCTCACCTGATAAAGAAAAACAACCATCTGTTCCTTCTTTAAAAGAATTAGAAAGTGGCCCATATGTCAAACACACTTCAACAGAGAAAGATAAAACTCTTATAGAGAAATCATTCGGTCCAGACGATGGTAAGGATGTCCAAATGCTCGTTGCAGATACAAGTTTTGGCAATCCAAAGCTAGCAGAAACTATACTGCAATCCACTATCCTTCGAAAAGAATGGGAGACGACAAACAAGCAGGGAGTAAAAGAGATTCTCTCTTCCATTTATCTAGGAATAATGAAAGTAAGTACCATTTCTTTCTTTACAAAACCGTCTATTCTTGTTTTAACAGCACCCCGGCTCTTCTTGCTAGTTTATCATTGGTATTTCCATGATCGAAGAAAACTAGCATCAATCAACCAACCTTTGGGCAGATTTTTACAATCAATTAACATTAGCCAAAGAAGAAAAGGACAAGGCTGATATCAGTCGGACAGCTTTAGAATCAAAAGTAGTCTGAGCAACTAGAGTAATCTTGTCATTGAAAAATCAATTGAGAACAGTAAAAAGTCAAGCTATGAAGCTTTTGATTGATGCAAAAAAAAAGAAGGGAAATACTTTGACAGGCAGATATAGCCATAGAAGAGAACTCAGGCATATGAAGAGGTAATGAGCCAAAAGTCCAAAATATAAGAGAGAATAGTTTCTCTTGAGCAAAATTTAGAACAAACCGAACAAGAGACTGCTTCAGCGATTCAATGGAGCCTTCTTGCAGTTGAAGAATACAAAAATTTCGAAGCTTTTAATGATCAAATAGATGAAGCAGGGCACAAAGCTATAAGTTCAGCTTTGAAGATTGTGTCAACAAGATCAAAAAGCTATATCCTTATCTTGACATTTCCTCTATTTCCATAGATGAAGTTATTGAAGAAGAAGAAGCGAAGAAGTCAAGCGACGATCCAATAATTTCCTCTACTAAAGAAGCATATGTACAAGGAAAAACCATCTATACTCAAGTCAATCAGGAAAGAGTTGAATAGTGCATGTAATCATTAACTTTTGATAACTTCTGATGAATCAATGTTTTGTTTTCTCTTTTTCAAACTGTAGTAAGCTTATCATGCCAACTTTTAAATTGATTAGTTATTTTGATCATAATTATATCGATGAGATGGTGTATCAGATAAACTCTTTTATCGGATTATTAGTAGGCTTATCAGGCCAAACCTTTTAGTTGATTAATTATTCTGATCATAAAATGCTGATGAGATGGTGGGTCAGACCAACTCATTTTGTCGGATTGTGATTAGCTTATCAAGCCAACCATTTTAGTTGATCAATTATTCTGATAATGAAATGCCGACGAGATGGTGGGTCAGACCAACTCAGTTTGTTGGATTGTGGTCAGCTTATCAGGCCAACCATTTTTTTTTTAAAGAATGTATCAATTACGTTCTTTTCCTTTACATGAAAGAAATGGAAAAAAGAAAATCTCTTTATTGATAGTATTTACGAAGATTCTCTACATTCCATGGTCTAGTCATAGGACAACCATCCAAACTTTCAAGTCGATAGGTCCCTGGTCACACAACTTCAGTGATGCGATAAGGACCTTCCCAGTTTGGAGCAAGTTTATCCTGATCAGTTGATCGGGATATTATTGTTCGGTGCAGGACAAGATCTCCAGTCCGAAAGATTCGAATCTTGATTCTTGAATTATAATATCGTGCCACTCTTTGTCAATTGCTGCCATTCTCAATTGTGTTTGTAATCTTGAACTTTCAAGCAAATCCAGATCAACTCTTCTTTGATCATCATTATTCGACTCTTCAAGGCAGTTAGTTCTTTTAGAATGAAGAATAATTTCTATAGGTAACATAGCTTTACTCTCATAAGCAAGGTTAAACAAAGATTCTCCCATTGTAGACCGAGGAGTTGTTCGGTAAGCCCATAGAATGAAGCTGAGTTCATAAATCCAAGATCTTTTGGCTTCATTCAATCGGGTCTTCAACCCATGAAGGATGATCCGCTTGGTTATCTCTGCTTCTCCATTAGCTTGCGGATGTCCAACAAATGTTAGTTTGTGAAGAATGTGGAACTGGGCGCAGAAATCACCAAATTTCTGATTATCAAACTGCCTTCTGTTATCAGTAATGATAGCATGAGGAATTCCAAATCTATATATGATAGCATTTCTAATGAATGACTCCACTTTTATTTCAGTAATTTGGGCCAAAGGCTCAGCTTCTACCCATTTGGTAAAGTAATCAATGGCAACAATCAAGAACTTTCGTTGTCCAGAAGCTGGGAGAAATGAACCAAGAATATCCATTCCCCATTTAGCAAATAGCCATGGAGCAGTCAATTACGTCAACTGACTAGCAGGACGCCTCTGTATATTTGCATACATTTGGCAAGGGTCACATTTTCTTACAAAATTTGCTGCGTCCTTTTGTATTATCGGCCAATAATATCCTTGCCTTATGATTTTATAAGCCAGTGATTTGCTTCCAAGATGATCACCACATATACCTTCGTGAACTTCTTTGAGAGCATATTCAGCATCTGAAGGAGATAAATATTTTAGTAATGGCAGGGAGAATGATTTTTTATATAACAATCAATCCAAAATGACGTATCGAGAAGCAGTCTTCTTCTGAAGCTCTTTGGCTTCTGTATGGCTCTCGGGCAATCTTCCATTGGTCAAATATCCGATTATAGGACTCATCTAGTTCAACTCAGGTTCTATCCGAAGAATCTTGTCTTGGTCGTTCACAATAATGCTTGGAGTTTCCAGATGCTCCACAAAAGTTTGACCTATTAGATCGGGTGTCGAAATAGCTAGTCGAGATAATGAATCGGCTTAAGAATTTTCAGCCCTAGGGACATGACTGATATCCCAAGAATCAAATAAAACTCCAAGTTCTCGGACTTTCTTCAAATACAAGGCTAAAGTGCTATCACGAACTTCAAAGTCTCCTTTCACCTGATTGATGACCAATTGAGAATCAGACAATACTTTCAATTTCTGAACATTTAGTTCCTTTGCTATTCTTAATCCAGTTAGAAGAGCTTCATATTCGGCTTGATTATTAGAAGCTCTGAAGGATTATCGAAGAGCATATTCTATGACATCTCCATTTGGACTAGACAAAATTAACCCAGCTCCACAACCTGAAGAATTTGAAGCTCCATCCACATGAAGAATCCAAGGACAATCAGTCTTCTCTGCTTCAATAGATGTCCGATCTCCATCTTCATTTTCATTCCAAGTATATTCGGCTATAAAATCAGTCAATACTTGGACTTTCATTGCAGAACGAGGCCGATAAGTAATATCATATTCACTTAACTTTATTGTCCACTTTGCCATCCGACCAAAGGTATCAAGACATTGCAGAACAATTCTTAATTTTGATCGATCAATACAATGATACGATGAGATTGAAAATATGTCCTGAGACGCTTTGCCGATATCACTAAGATATAAACAATCTTTTGAAGATTTGGGTACCTTGTTTCAGCATCATAAAGAACTTTGCTGATGTAATAAATGGGTTTGTGTGACCCATTGGATTCTTTTCTCACCAACACTGAACTAACTGCTTCATCAGATGTAGCCAAATAGAGATACAAATCTTCTACTTCTTAGGGTTTAGATAATATGATCGGATTTGTTAAATACTTCTTAAGTTTCTCAAATGCCAGTCGACAATCATCCGACCAATTAAACTCCTTGGTCTGTCATAGGGCTTTAAAAAAAGGTAAACATCTCTCGGCTGAACGAGAAATAAACTGACTTAATGAAGCGATCCGTCCAGCCAACTATTGAATTTCTTTCTTATTTACTGGATGCCTCATGTCTAATATGGCTCGAATCTTTTCTGGATTAGCTTCAATCCCTTGCTTTGTGACCATGAAGTCCAAAAACTTTCCAGAAGTTATCCCAAAAATATACTTAGTCAGATTCAACTTCATATGATTTCTCCGCAAAATGTCAAAGGCTCTTTGCAGGTCTTTAATATGATCATCAGACTGATTGCTTTTAACAATCATGCCATCTACATATATTTACATGGTTTTACCAATTTGATCCTCAAAGATCTTATTCACTAACCTCTGATACGTAGCTCCGGCATTTTTAAGACTAAAAGGCATTACTTTGTAACAATATATCCCTCGATCTGTAACAAAGGATATTTTTTCATCTTCTGAATTCATTCGCATATGATTATATCTAGACAAAGTATCAATGAAACTCAAAAATTTATGTCCTGCCGTTGCATCAACAAGTTGATCAATTTTAGGCGAAGGAAAATTGTCTTTAAGATATGCCTTGTTAAGATCAGTATAATCTATACATATCCTTAATTTTTCATTAGCTTTTCTCACAATTACTACATTGGCAATCCAGTCAGGGTAATGAATTTCTCGGATAAATCCAGCATCTAGTAATTTGGTTACTTCTTTATTGATGATTTTTTGCCTTTCTGGGACAAAATTCTATTTCTTTTGATGAATAAGCCGACTAAGTGGATCCACCTTAAGTTCATGCATGATCACTTCAGGAGGAATCCTCAGCATATCGGTAGTTGTCCATGCAAATATATCATCATTCTTTTGTAGGAAGTCGATCAATTCCTTCCTTTGATCTTCACTAAGTGAACTTCCAATTTGAACAATTTTAGTCGGATCATCTTTCGTCAAAGGAACATAAATAGTTCTTTCTATTAATATGCTTACTCCTTCGGTCGGATCACGCGGATCCATTTGTTCTGAAGTTGATTTGTTAATTGATTGTTGATTTTGAATTGTCAAACATTGACGAGCCATTTGTTGATCTCCTCTTACTTCTCCGATCCCATTTTGGGTTGAAAATTTTATCAGCAAGTGATACGTCGATACGATGGCCTAAAATTTATTCAGAGCAGGCTTTCCTAAGATTGCATTATATGTAGAAGTGGTTCGAACAACCATTAAGGTAAGAGAGAAAGTCCTTTGCTTCGACATTGTTCCGAGAGTTACGGGAAGTATAATTTCTCCTTCCACTCCCACAGAATTTTCGCCAAATCCAGTTGATGTGGCCGGATCGCTGATGTGGAGTAGCTGTTAGACGCCACGTCAGAGAAAGCAGCCATGTCAGGGAAGGCCACCATGTTAGATACTCTACTCGGATTCCTTCGCCGGGCTGAGCTCCCTCAGAACAACGGAGCCGCCTACCAAAGCCGGGCTCTGCCCTTCATCAAGTCGGGCCCGCGAGCTCGGGACGCTTAGGCCGGAGCTGAGCTGCATCCCCTAGAGCAAGCCCCTCGAGGTCGAGCCCTGTGGTCCGGAGTTGGGCTCAGCCCTCCTTTGCCACGTGGAGCCCCTCTGAGGTCGAGTCCTCTGGGACGGAGCCGCGCTCTACCCTTCTCCGTCGGGTCGAGCTCGCCCGAAGTTGAGCCCCCTCGGTCCGGAGTCAAGCTCAGCCCTCCTCCGCCAAGTGGAGCCGCCTCGAGGCCAGGCCCATCGGAGTCGAGCCCTGCCTCTCCAGCTCGGCCTTCAACTCAGACGAAGACACCAACAAGCGAGGAGGCAGCACTATCAGCCTAGGAGGCCGGCGAGTCGCCCAAGGGTCATAAAAAGACGCCCACCTGGCTGCAATAACTGTCCGTAGCTACCACTTGCACCAGAAAGGGGAGGAGCCCGGTGATCGAGGCACCACGCTCTTCACCAATCACCTGAACCACCTGGAAGAGGAAGTCAACCAGGAGTTTCGAATCCCAGGGGGCGGCGTTCCCTCGATCGAGGTGCTGTCAAGTTTCCTGGAACAGGGCGATCGGAAGGAATGTCAGAGCGTATAGCAGGTTCTCCTATCACGAACCGGGAAAGGCATCACTACACGTGCCTGCTGACACGTGGGAGATTCTGAGGTAGGCGCCCAACAACCACCAGAGTTTAAAAGAACCATCGGCACCCCTAACAAAAAGGAAGAAGGACGGTAACAATCACAACGGCAACTAATCACTTTCTCACCACAAAACTCAAGCAAGTAAAGGAAGAAGAAGGCTACGCAGAGAATCCCTCTAGCTCGCCACCATCCTCCCGACACACTTGCATCCCATTTCCATACTACTTACTCTTCCTAGCGTAGAGTCCATCAAGAGGGGCTCGACCAGGAGGATCTGTTCTCCTGGATCATTATTAACTTGACCGTCACAGTGCCCCCGCCGAAATCCCTGACCCGGGTCATTAACCCCATTTTTGCAGGTTCAAAGGAGCAGGACATCCTAAGAGCTCAAGATGGGCGATCCGACCTCGACAGCAGCTGCAAGCCACGACGATCTTGGTGGCAACACCAGTCAATGGCATATGAACTCTTCGTAGTTTATCAATTGACAAGTTTATCTTAACAAAAGTATCATAAAGCAAGACCTCAGTAGAACTTCCATTATCAACCAGAATTCTGTGTACATCATAATTTGTAATTATTGCAGAAATTACTACAGGATCATTATGTGGCATTTGAATGCCTTGTAAATCATCATCAGAAAAGCTAATGCTTCTTCGAAGCCTCTTGACGCTCCGGTCATCTTCATAGTATGTTTGATAAATCATTCCGACTGATCTGTCGGTTGGTTGTTGATTTGGGAGCTTCGTCTCATCAGTAATCATTCTTTGGATCGTTGGCTTTGGCGCTGCTGCCTCAATTGGTCGATTTTGATTTTGGTTTCGGACATATCTGCCCAGATAGCCATGCTTGATCAGATCTTCAATCTCATCTTTCAATTGGATACACTATTCTATAGTGTGTCCATGATCATGATAAAATCGACAGTATTTGGCTTTGTTGCGCACAGCAGGTGGAGCTCTCATTGGTCTCGGCCTTTGAAGGAAATTTTCTTTCTCAATTTTCATCAAAATTTTTTTCTCTTTGAAGAGTTAGGGGGTGTAAGCGTCAAATTTATTGACGTAGTTCCTGCCGACCAAGTTCTTTGGCCTCTGAACTTGCTGTTGAATTGGTCGGACTCCAAGAGATCGAAACTCATCTTCTTTGGAGTTCTTCTTGCTTGGCACCAATTTTCTTTCTACTTGTCGTTGGCTCAGGGCTTGTTCTTCAGCCTGAGCATATTTTTAGACGTAGGCTAACAGTTCAAAATAATTGATCAGAAATTTTTTGTTTAAAGAGAATATGAATCTGGAGGCTTGCAGTCCCTTCTTCATAGCTGACATTATCACGTATTCATTGATATCTAGAATCTCCAACGTGGCAGAATTGAACCTTGTTATATAGTCTCTCAAAAACTCTCCTTCTAATTGTTGAATGAAGAACAAGCTATCAGAGTTTCTTGGCATTCTTCTGCTTGTTCTGAAGTGAGAGACGAATAACTTCTCCAACTGACCAAAAGAATGAATGGTATATGGCTGGAGACTTGAATACCACATTCTTGCAGCCTTTTTCAGAGTCGCTGGGAAAGCAAGGCAGTGAAGCGCGTCTGATACCCCTTAGATCAATATGTGGGTTTTAAAGCTGTCCAAATGATCCAAGGGATCAGACGATCCATCATATGGTTCAACTTGAAGGGTTTTAAAATGATGAGGAATCCTTTCCTCCATGATTTTATTAGAGAAGGGAGGCAAGATGTCGTAGCTTGATGTTGTATCCTCCATCTTCTTCTGGTCACCAAGTATGGCGATCTGCAGTTCTAATTTTCTGAATTTTTTCTCAAAATCATTAACTCTTTCAAGATTTAAAGTCTGAGCACTGTCAGGGGTCGATTCAGCAGAAGATGTTGATAAGATCCGGGCGCTTTCCCTTGTTTCGCTTCTTAGCATGATGGTGAGAACAGTGGTGTTGCTTCAGGGAAGAGTGTTGTCTTGAAGAGTGTTGATAAGGTGAATGTCTTCTTGGACTATGATGTCTGCTTACCTGGAGAGAAGGTCGCTGGTTATTCCTTGAAGCAGCAGGTCATGATGGTTCACTTGCAGCAACCTCTTGGAGATTTTGTACTGCTGCTGTAAGTACTTCCATCTTATTCAAAAGATCATCTAATTGTTCTTGATCCAGGTTTCCAATAGGAACAATACCCATTCCATCCAAAACGGGATCATTCTCTCTTGGAGAATGATGGACTTCGTTGATAGGGGGATTCCTGATCTTACCTTTTATCGTGTTTCCCTTCAGATTCTTGAAAACTTTTGTTGAGTTTTCCCTTCATGGCGCGCCAATCTGTTACGTCCAGATTACAGAGACGTTTGAGCTTGAATTAAATTTGATGAAGATGAAATCAATAGGTTGATCAAGCTTTTATTCTTTTCTTAGAGAGAGTTCAGTGGGGAGAAGTTTCCAAGCTCGAATCCGCCTTTAAGTCTAGACATAAAACAGATAAGATCTGAGAAAAATCGAGAGTCAAAGGTAGCCCAGAATCTCTTTATCTCTTCGAAGTCCATCCCATCTTCCACCGTACTCCCAGGTATTTATAAGCCCCGATCCTAACAGAATTTAGCTATACACGGTTAGACCGTTAATAAACCAGCACGTGCAGCAATTATTATCCATTATTAATCAGTTTCCTGTCTTTCAAACGTTGATCGGCTTCATGTCTCTTGGGCATCGATCGGCTTCATGCCTCTTGGGCATTGATCGGTTATATCAATCATCTTTGTGCCTCTTGGACGTTGCTTCTCTTGGGCGTTGAACGGCCTCATGCCTCTTGGACATTGATCAGCCTTGCACCTCTTGGATATTGATCGGCCTTGCACCTTTTGGGCATGATCAGCTTTATGCCTCTTGGGCATCTATCGGCTTCATGCCTCTTGGACGTTGATCGCCGATATATTACTTGATCAACCAAGTTCAATCTCCATCAGATCAATATAAGTAGACCAAATTTGTTATATCCTAACAAATTTATAGTAATATGTTTTATTTAATTAATAAATATGTTTCATGAAATATGTTAGAGATTATTTTAGTATTATATATTTATATGGTCCGTGATCTTAAAATATAACATATCAAATACAATGATCTTGGATTACTAATGTCAAATTATTTTAGATAAAAATAGCCAATAAACTAAGAACGTCGTGGTAATCTTATTTGTATCGCTAATGCCATCTTAATAAATATTTTCTCTTACCAAAAAGAGGGAAGGTGAGAAATAAGAATTTATAAATGCTAGTTCGTCATGCCTGAGATCAATAAACATGAGATAAAACTAGCATACAAGCTTAATGGATCATTTCATGCAGTCCATTTTGTTTTGTAGTTTTTTCCTTTTTCTTTTTGTTTTAATTTCATTTCCTTTTTTCAAGTGCAAGTTCTAATGGTTCTTTATAATCAAAAGATAGCTGGCTTAATTGATAACCTGAGATTGGTGGACTCCAATAACAAGCTCTTTTCTTCTTTAGAAGTATATTCCTAAACAATTTTTATTTTTTTCTGGACAAGATAACATGCAAGGTATAGATGCATAAAATATTCAATAAACTATATATATGCACCATTGCCATCGGAGCCCCGGTCTGATGATCTGAAGATAAGAATGATGCTAATCCATCTCTTATGATGGAAGATGACGTGCTGATTTGCATATAAAAAGACACGAGAAAAGAAAATCATCGAAACCAATTTAATCAAAGTTTAGAGCTTAGAGGGTGACCGATAAAAGAGAAGAGGAAAGAGAAGGATGTTAAATAAATCTGCTATATCATGTGTCAATTTGTCATAAACATACAAATATGCATTAAATTAAATTAAATTATTTTTTTTTTTAAAAAAAATCTATACATGTGATTAGAAACACCTAATTATTCCGTTTTAACGGTACCTAACCCATTGCTTGATGTTAGTATCATGGTACTTGGATTTCGTCCAAGAGTTGTCTCAAGTTCTGATGCCCCAATAATTGATCCATCAACATCCAAGGGTAAAGTTGAGATAGCGACGAGCTAGCTTTGACTTTGTATACTTGTTTTTCTTAAAAAGAAAAAAAAAAAAAGACAAGGAGAACGTGGAGGCATCGAATAGAATATATATATATATATATATACATCAAGTATAGGTGGTTTTGACAGATGGTTTTTGGCCATATGTCTAACCACGCATGCACTCATGTCTTTGTCCATCTGTCAAACCACCTATACGCAATTAATAAATAGGATATATGAGTAGTACAAGTGTATGGAACTCAAATCTTGGAGAAGGTGAATCGTCTTATCTCCGTTGCTAGGAGCCAGCAGAGAAGTCGTCGGACCTCCAGTAGTTCTGCTCTGTGCCGCCATGGTACGTACGCTCGTTGCTCCCATGCATTCATTCATCTAAAAAGTTCGGAAAGATCCGTATATAGATTCATGCACACGAGATCTAATTTATCTTATACGTCTTTGTGGTTTGGCATGAAACCAAGATCAAGCTGAAGATCGTGTTAAAGGTCACCATGAGGTGCAAGACAAGCGTCATGATGGCGGCTGTTGCCAAGCTTCAAGGTTGAAGCTCTATACGAGTAAGATAATACTTGCTTTACTCGTCCATTAACCGATCGAGCGGTTTTGGCAGGCATCGACGAGATGACGTTGGATGTGGAGGGCAGCAAGCTGACGGTGATCGGTGTTGTCGACCCGGTGTGCGTAGTGAAGGTGTTGAGCAAGATCAAGGTGGTGGTCTACATCGAATCCGTCAACCCCCACAAGCCCCCGCCGCCCAAACCCAAACCTGAACCTGAAGAGAAAAAGTGCCCATCACCATGTCCGACGAAGTGCCCACCACCATGTCCGTGGCCCCGCCCGCAGCCGTGCCGCTCGGTGCCATGCCACTGTGGCACATGCCCGCCGCCATGTCCCCAGCCTTGCCGGTCGATGCCATGCCACTGTGGCACGTGTCCACCGCCATGTCCGCCGCCGTGCCGGTCGTTGCCATGTCACTGCGGCACGTGCCATTCCGGCTGCCAGTCCATGGGCAGTGAAGACCCCGGTGGGTGCACCATCATGTAAAACAAAAGTTCCTGATAGCTGTCTTGTTTTTTTTTTTTTTTTTTTTTTTTTTTTTTTTTTGTAATGATCATGCACGTACTTTGAAGAAGGAATGAACCGTGTCACTTTCTTTTGTCTGTATATATCTGTTTGTCGTTGTAATATGTTTTTTTTTTTTTTTTTTTTTCCTGTACTTGTTTGTTATAATATATTATGCTAGCTGGTGCATATTTAATGAATCGCAAATATTAGTTTCTTCTCTTCAGCCATCAGCCATCACCAACTATAGAGATCGATCGAGAAAGACTATCATATATTTCGCACAAAATATGACCTTCCAACGTAATCAACGTTTCAGGAAACCAATATCACCAGCACAATGAGCACGGGCAGTGGTTCTTCAGGGTTGGAACCAGACCTGGGAACAGGCTGCTAGCTTTGCTCCATTAATTCAGCCACTCACCAGCGTTCCTCCCACTTGCTAGCAGATCGAAGGAAAAATAAAAAGTCCTCCATGAAAGCCCCCTCGAGTATCTGGCTATCTGGCCACTTGTGCACCATATCGATAATATATGTGCATGTCATTTATTCCTCTTGATAAAGTAAATTAGAGAAGCAAATTAGTTCCAAAATTAGAGAAGCAAATATATAAAGTATTATGGTGATGGTGATATTGATAGACACGCGATCAAATTAGTTCCAAAATTTCGAACGATTCCCGCACCAAAACAACAATTCAAGAAACGATCTTCACATAATCATGGCTACAATACATCTATTATATGAAATTTATTTGCAGCACTACACCTTTCTACAATTCAGCTTTAGAATCGAACCGGTACTTCAATTCTTGGACTGGCCTTATCAAAAAAAAAAAAAAATGCTACCCTGTACCGTTCTCTTTCTTTTTTTTATGGTAAATATACCGATCTCTCTCTCACACACGCGCGCGTACGCACGCGAACATTTTGTTTTCTTCTTTATCCTTTTTAGGTATAAGCATACCGTTTTCTTCTCATATTATATGCTTGAATCCAGTTTGTAACAGATGTAGGAGAGGATGGAGGAATTTGTATCCATGCATGGCAACAACGAATCTTATTTTAATATTGATTTGATATTTTGATCATCGGAAAACATATCTTTTTTTTAAAAAACAATCAAGATATGAGGTATAATAAATCCAAGTACAAGCGTTTTTTATGCATGTATGTATGTAGTATGCTACTTTAATTGATGAGGTATTTCCAATCAGCCAGAGAAAACAGAAAGCAACATACTATATATAATATATTGCATGTTTAGGAAATGTTATGAAACTAAATAGTTGATATTATACCCAAAAAAAAAAAAAGTTGATAAAATTCTTATTGCATGAAAAGCCATATCTATTCATAGCCCCATATGGCCCCCATTAAGCATCAACTTCGGGTTTCATCCATGAGTGCAAGAACTATCATCGTTATTGTACTCCTTCCACTCTCTTTTTATTGACCGGATCAGATGACTACCCCAATACTTTGTTCAATAGCAATCTTCTGGCAGGTTCATGGCCAGATGAATTATTTGATTGGTGACAAATCTATTGACACCTAAGCTCAAATATCAACAATATTTAGAGGTGAGTTTGAGACATTGTATGCGGCGACTACAAGCACGAGCAACAAGTGAGAACGCGGGGGAAAGGCAAAGATGATGGCTATGTTATGTACATACATATATATACATATAATATAAATGCCTATAAATACGCATCGATCAACAACTTAACTTGATGGGCGCGGCACGTAGAGCCCATACTTTTGGACCACTACAGCTGCTGGGCCAACGCTCCGGACCAATAATATCAATCACAGATAAAGCACGCTGAAACCGTCCCTCAACGAATTTTTTAAAATACAGTACTTCTATTTATTAAAATATTATTTTATGCCGGCTTGGTATCCAAAGTAGGTAAATTTGTAGGTTCAACTCACAAGTTTTCGATGAATTTGGCTATCATAAGAGGGAGAATGAACTTGAGACAATCTAGATTACCTCTGGAATGGATAATATGTAGGAAAAAAATTCTATTAATCCCCTTGGATCATGAGAAGATTGGAATACAAAATATTCAGATCTGATTTGTATGATAACAGATCTCATACTATTTATTATATCCATTATCGAGACCTGTTAAAAAGGATTTAAGATATATACCTGTATTCGTCATTAATCCCAAACCTATAAGAGATGTTTACGTGAACATCGGAGGCAGAATCATTCTCTCCAGCATCCTCACAACAGGCGGCTCATGGGGCAAGTCGTGAGATCAAATCTCACGTAGAATATAATATCATAACGAGGAGTGAAAGGGGACATAGCCTATTATTTATAAACAAACCTTAACAAGCCCTTCCATCATGGGCCAGTTGGGTCATAGCCTATACTGTACCGCCTCAACCATACCAACTCACGTGAAGTGCTCCTAACCCAAATAATGATCACATAATATTTGGTTCAACATATGTCTATCAACATGGATCATAAAATCAACCCGGTTTTAATAAACCATAAAATAATAATTAATATTAGTCCAAATTAAAAAAAAATTCTTTCATTCTTCCACTTGAACTGCATTAATTATAATTTTGAAAATATTTAATTTCAAAAATGACCCTCGAGTTAAAAATAATATGTGGCCACTAAAATATGATCCATAGACAGTATTTATAAATGACTCGATCCAACAATATCCATTATACCGAATCATTGAAGTTATTGTACCACTTATCTAATACAAGATTACAAGCATCATAAATACTATCGACATGAGTCTTGGTATAGTAGTATAGTAAAAAAATAGCATCAAAGTGATCCAAAACAAAACATGCTATTTTTATTGTCGGTCCTCCAATTTCTTTTCAACATGCTTGAAAAAATAAAATAAGCAAGAGAAGTTCCATGACTTAAAAAAAATCAGTATGCCTCCAAACACAATGATATCTCATAATTCTCAAATGATATATATCCATACAACTGTCATTCTCAAGACAAAACACATTCTTGAGATACTATGTTGTATTTTATTATTTCACATGTGCACATAAATCATATAGGAATGCAATCCGTCAATTATCATGTTAATAATATATATAAATACACATGATAAAAATATCAATGAAACAAAATTTTATTATAATAAAGCACAAATATAAAATCACTCTCACCAACCAAGCACAACAAAAGAACTTAATATATCCATATTTTCAACATGCTTTGAAAAGCATTTGAAATTTAAACCCTTGATCAGAGGATCAGCTAACATGGACTTTATTCATATGCTCTCGATACTTATGTGTCCTTCGATTATAATTCATCAATTAAAGTAATTAATGATAAATCAAATTTGTCAATCAGGTCAATGTATAAATATATCAAACTTTCACTAATCCAAAAAATCAAAAAATTCTAAAATATCCATATTTTTGACATATTTCATAAAAAAAACAATGGATCTTATCCATTTGATTAGGGGATCAACAAACATTAACTTTGTACAAATATATTTTACAAATTTTTTTCTTTTCAACTAAAATCTCTGACTGATAAATATTTAATCACCTCATAGATAGGGATAATAAAAATTTTTATTGTTATTTTAAAGAAAATAGCTGCAGTACAATTATAATAAAATTTAAGTGGTTTTAAGATAAAATCAACCAATTATAGGATCCATGATAAAGTTCCATAATAAAGGCAATATGAATGGTGACTTTACAACATTCTACAAACTTTACTTGTATATTCAAAAATGCCACTAGATTCTATCTTCATACTTTTGCTATTTTATGAAATAAACCCTCCAGCCATTCACGTATTGAGAAATCAAATTATCATAAAAAATGACATATTTCTATTTCTTATTATGTAATTTCTTTACTAGTACTACATCAACTAGTAAAGGAGGTACTAGAATTAGTTTGTATATATAATGTTGTTCTCTCACTATCCTCCAGCAGGATCAAATATAATATTTATATAAATAAAAAAAATGATAGCAACAATTTATTTTTTCTTCAATGTCATATTTCTAATATAGGAGTATCTAATATTATGCAAATCAGAATCTACAAACATGACATGATTTAACTCAATATTCTTTATACCTCTATTAGGATAGTAAAATATGTATTTATTTAAAAAATATTTGGATAACTAAAATAAATAATATATTATTATAAAACTAAGATTTATTTATAGATAGATTATTAATGATAAAGTATTGCAAGACAGCTCCAAACATAAAATCCAATAATATTCGGATTCCTACTAGCCTTCGACTCAAAAGTATCTTGTATAACTATTTTACCAAGAATTTATTCAAAATGTAGATGACAATTCTTTAGGATCTTATACTAGAGATATCATGATAAATTGAATCTATTTATCATACTTCACACCATGTCTTTCAAAGTCTGCTTTGCCTTTCGGTCATATCATTTTGTTTAGAAATTTCAGGCATGGTATATTAAATACATGTCCTATACTTATACAGATATTTAATAATACTATTTGTTTATTATATATAAGATCTTAGAATGTGACTGATACACCTTATCAATATTCTTATCATTTTTTCAAAAATATCAAAACTTTTGAACAAAATAAGATATGATTATTAATTATTCACATATATGATTTTAAGTTCACTAAATTGCATAACAGAAAAACTAAAATATAAGGAGTAACCAATGTATTAGAGATAGAAAACTTATAATACTAATTTTTGGTACAATACTCTTTAGTTTCAAAATATAAGCTATAATACCATCATACCGTCTACCTCACATCGATTTATCTATCTATCAGCTATCCAGACTTTCTTTTATTTGATTCTATATATTTTTCACAAATGAGGTCAAGATTATATTAGATCACCATTCTTGAATATAACGACAAGAATAGAATTAATTATATAAATACATTACAAATAAAATGATTCACTTTGTATCACTTTTTTAGACAACTTTATTCCAGAGTACTCTTATAAGTCAACCAAGATGAAAGATCATTATATAAAATAATATTTATATTTCATCATATTTTGTGCCTGCATAATTTCAGTTTTCATATTTTATTTCAATCAAAGTCATCATTATGGGAGCATTAACTCTATTGAATACAAATATATTAACTACTAAACAATCTTTATGCAATTAATCAATAGAGAAACGTATATAATATATTCTAGAAAACTTTATAAGCATTATCTTAATAAGAGCTCTTGGTCCAATACAACAAAACTTTCTTTTAAAAAAAAGTGACACACATAAAGTATTTCTCTTCAACATATAATGCTATGCAATCTCTTAAAATATATTACATGTTGTCCAGTGAAGATGCAACCCAAGAGGGGGGTGAATTGGGCTTTATAAAACTTTCAAACTATTTGTAATAAACTAATGCAAGTATGTGCCAGATCAATTCAATGCTTGTGTTTTGGTAATGTATTTTTGTGCTTCAAAATAATATGCAGCGGAATTAACAAAGTAAATGCATAAAGAAAACAATCACATAAACACAAGGATATATAATGATTCGGTGCACTCAAAGGCACCAACATCCACTCCCCAAGATCCCCTTGGGAATTCACTGTAATCTCAACCGATTACAGCCGATTAATTTTCTGGGCTTACTAATTAAAACCCGACTTGTTTTCACAAGGCTCACAAGTCAAAACCTCACTTGGTTTTACGAGCTAACCAAGAACCTAAATGGTTTTAAGGCTTACCACCAACTTTTCTTGGTTTTCCGGGCTAACCAAGAACCTAATTGGTTTTCCAAGGCTAACCAATAACCTCCATTGGTTTTCCGGGCAAACCAAGAATCTAATTAATTTTCAAGGCTAACCAACAACCTCCTTGGTTTTCAAATAGGCTAACCAAAAACCTTTACAATAAGAATAAGAATGAAAGTAATGAATACAATAAAGCTTTCTAAAATAAAGCAAATATCTCTTTGAAGCTTTTGGACGATGTTGAAGAAGCTTGTCTTCAATTTGTTGAAGCCTTTGAATGAAGCTTGATGTTGTGGACTTGGAAGCTATCTTTGAAATTGGATGTTTGAAGGCTCAACTCTCTCAAAATATGAATCCTTAAAGTGTATGGAACTTTTCTCTCAAAGGATTACCTCTCCATTTGATTTGTGTTGATTATATAGCTCTCCAAACCTTAAATGACCGTTAGAGACCGTTGGAGAGGAAAAACTAGCCATTACAAACATCTTGGGAAAGCTCTGTTCTTCAGAAAACTAGCCATTGCAGAGCTGTCGTCCGTTCAAGTGTCGACACTTCAGGTCATGTGTCGATACTTAGGATCGATACTTAGAACAGTGAGTCGACACTTGACCAAAGAAATATCTTCTGAAGTCTTCTATTCTGTGCTGGTGAGCCGACACTTCATCTGATGAGTTGACACTTTGAGTCAACACTTGTCACCATGTGTCGACACTTCAGGCAAGTCTTCAACTTCAACAAATTATGTAACCCAAAAATCTCAAGCGATGAGCTGATCCATGTGTCGATACTTTGAGTCGACACAACATATCCATGTGTTGACACTTCAGCGGTGCCAATTGAAACTTTCTATGCATGCCAGCATGTGTCGACACTTCACTGTCATATGTCAACACTTGGTGTTATGTATCGATACTTTGAGTCGACATCTTGAGTCATGTGTCGATACTTTGAGTCGACACATCACTGAGATTTTCTTCAAAGCTTCTGAACTTATGCTGAATCAATATTGTGTTGAACTCATATGTCCATTCAAGCAATCTTCAACTATCGAAGTCTTCTTTGAGCAGATTTTTCATCTAAATTTGGATTTCTTCAACTGAATAACAATCTTTTCAATCTTTCAACATTTAATGAGTACCTGAAACTGATAAATACTTTTAACATGCATTAGTACTTGATATGGCTACATCGCTGATGTGGGGCGCGTGTCAGGTCTAGCTGGACACGGTCAGTACCATGTGGATTTTTTCAAAAGATCCTCCATTCGGGAAGAAGTGCTTCTGCTCCTCCACCAGGAGCCTTCCGAAGATGGGTCCACTTCGACCGAAGTCGAGCACCCCTCTGCCGCTCCGCCAGGAGTCCACCCAGGAGGGGTCCACCTCGGTCGAAGCTGTCGACCCCTCGCTCCCTCGCCAGGTGGCACCCCAAGACGGGTCCAACTCGGCCGAGGTTGAGCCGAGCCCTCCTGCTCCTTTGCCAGTTGGTACCTGAAGACGGGTCCACCTCGGTCGAAGTCGAGCACCTCTCTGCCGCTCTGCCAGGTATCCACCCAGGAGGGGTCTACCTCGGCCGAAGCTGTTGGCACCTCGCTCCCTCACCAGGTGGCACCCCCTGATGGGTCCACCTCGGCCGAGGTCGAGCCGGGCCCTCCTGCTCCTTTGCCAGCTGGCACTCGAAGATGGGTCCATCTCGGTCGAAGTCGAGCACCTCTCTGCCGCTCTGCCAGGTATCCACCCAGGAGGGGTCCACCTCGGTCGAAGCTGGCGGCCCCTCGCTCCCTCGCCAGGTGGCAACCCAAGACGGGTCCACCTCGGCCAAGGTCGAGCCGGGTCCTCCTGCTCCTTCGCTAGCTGGCACCCGAAGACGGGTCCACCTCGGTCGAAGTTGAGCACCTCTCTGCCGCTCCGCCAGGTGTCCACCCAGGAGGGGTTCATCTCGGCCGAAGCTGGCGACCCCTCGCTCCCTCGTCAGGTGGCACCCCAAGACGGGTCCACCTCGGTCGAGGTCGAGCCAGGCCCTTCTGCTCCTCCGCCAGGTGGCACCCGAAGACGTGTCCACCTCGGCTGAAGTCGAGCACCTCTCTGCCGCTCCGCCAGGTGTCCACCTAGGAGGGGTCAACCTCGACCGAAGCTGTCGGCCCCTCGCTCCCTCGCCAGGTGGCACCCAAAGACAGGTCCACCTCGACCGAGGTCAAGCCAGGCCCTCCTGCTCCTTCGCCAGCTGATACCCTAAGACGGGTCCACCTCGGCCGAAGTTGAGCACCTCTCTGCCGCTCCGCCAGGTGTCCACCCAAGAGGGGTCCATCTCGATCGAAGCTGTCAGCCCCTCGCTCCCTCGCCAGGTGGCACCCCAAGACGGGTCCACCTCGACCGAGGTCGAGCCGGGCCCTCCTGCTCCTTCGCCAGCTGGCACCCGAAGACGGGTCCATCTCGGCTGAAGTCGAGCACCTCTCAACCACTCCGCCAGGTGTCCACTCAGGAGGGGTCCACCTCGGTCAAAGCTGGCGGCCCCTCGCCCCCTCGCCATGTGGCACCCCAAGACGGGTCCACCTCGATCGAGATCGAGCCGGGCCCTTCTGCTCCTCCGCCAGGTGGCACCCGGGTCCACCTCGGTCGAAGTCGAGCACCTCTCCGCCGCTCTGCCAGGTGTCCACCCAGGAGGGGTCCACCTCGACCGAAGCTGTCGACCCCTCGCTCCCTCGCCAGGTGGCACCCCAAGACGGGTCCACCTCGACCGAGGTCGAGCTGGGCCCTCCTGCTCCTTCGCCAGCTGGCACCTGAAGACGGGTCCACCTCGGCCAAAGTCGAGCACCTCTCCACCGCTCCGCCAGGTGTCCACCTAGGAGGGGTCCACCTCGGCCGAGTCTAGCGGCCCCTTGCTCCCTCGCTAGGTGGCACCCCAAGACGGGTCCACCTCGGCCGAGATCGAGTCGAGCCCTTCTGCTCTTCCGTCAGGTGGCACCCGAAGATGGGTCCACCTCGGCCGAAGTCGAGCACCTCGCTCCGCCACTCCGCCAGGTGGCGCCCCTTGACGGGTCCACCTCGACCAAGATCAACCCTACTCTGCGAAACCTTGGGGAAGCAGAAGCACGGGTTGCGAGGTCGCCGCTAGAGCCGGCACGCACCGCGCCCTGTAGGGGGCGCTAGTACGGCCCGCAGTGACACACGAAACCTCGTTTACACCAGTCAGATGGGGCCCCGCAATCGAGGAATAGAATCCTTGCGGATAGGAGCATGAAATGGCTGGAAGCCCACCGTCAATGTCTCAAAAAGAGAGCTCCCACACTCGGCCCAAAGCCTCGCCAGTCTTCCCTCTTCGTGACACACGACGGATGAGGTGGTCCGGCCACCTAGCTCCCGGACCCGAAGAAGAAGGGGGAGGAGAGGGACTAGAGGTCGGGGGGAGCCTCCCTGAGAGGAAGGCGAGCTTGAGGCAATTCGATGGTATAAATGAGATGGTAAAAATGGGGGGACAGGTAAGTCGAAAAAGGGAGAAAACGCCAAGAGAACGATCCTGGGAGTCCTCAGGCGTGAGCTCGGTGAACCCAGCGCAGGAAGCCGAGCTTCAACTCCCCTCTTCCCCACACTTCTTTTGTTTACATCTCCTCTAAGCACGGGAATCCTTCGTGAACACACCTTAGGGGATCTGTTCCATCTCGCCGCTCTCTAACTTAACCGTTGGAGTGCCCCCGCCGGGACTACCGGCCATGGTCTCTGACTTTGTTTTGCAGGTCCGGAAGTTTGGAGATCTCGAGGTGAGAGAGTCCGAGACCGGTGCCAGCTCAAGAGCTACAGGCCACCACGGTGAGATCGGCAACAGTACTCATATATACTTAAATATTTTGTCAATCATCAAAATCAAGACCAGAGTCAACAATCTCTCCCTTTTTGATGATGACAAAATCTTTAAGTATATGAACATGATAAGCTTAAAAAGATTAATAATAAGATAAACATGTAAGCTCAAAATCAATAAGTATCAAGCTCCCCCTCAAAATATGATTTCAAAAATATTTTTGAAAATATACAAAATTTTCAAATTTTCTTCCTCTTACTAATTATTCACTTAAGATTATAACATTTTGCTTTTTTCTCCCCCTTTTGCACTTTCTTTCATTTCTCATACGATTTTTCATGTTTATCCAATCTTTTTCTTTTTCATACTTAACATTTTTCTTTCTTTTTTTGTCATCATGAAAAAAAGGTGAAAGGCAATACAAAATGGGAATGATGATAGAAAGAATAGCAAGTAGATCATCAAAATCAATTCATGAAATCAATTAATAATGGTACCACTTGAATATGATACTAATCGAGTATGATATCAAAAAAAAGAATGCCATGCACATGCAAGAAATAATTTTATGTATATTAATTTAAATAATTATATTATCCATTCACCTCACTTGTTCATGGGATAAGGCCACAGCGGCACCCTAACACGTCATAAGAGATCCTAGTGAATGAAAAGAGAAGGTCTTTAAACCCTACTTACTCTTATGACCGGACGGCCATGGTGACTAACCCAATCCAAAGCAGCTACTATGAGCTCTTTTTCTCATTTAAACTAAAATTTGATACCAATTGAATATGATACCACTTGAATGTAACTTCCCTCAAAGGATTAGATTTGAAAACAAGGAGAAGGAGTATCAAGGCAATATAAGTAAAGCATGATATCAAAGAAAACATTGAAAGCATCATATATGTATATAATGATAACAAATCTTTGGATGCTCCCCCTAAATGTTATTTCTTCTTAAAAATATGCATTCATTTGAGGAATAGATCATGAAAGCACATGCATCATAATTTCAGACAATTTTTGAGATATGAACATAGATTCTAAGTCTGAAATCAAAGATTTAAATTTTTCAAGATATTCATGATGCAAAGCAATGAACATTTAAAAGCATTTAACATTGATGTGGCAGGATCGCTGACGTAGAGGAACCAGCAGGCACCATGTCAAGAAAAGACGCTGCGTCGACTCTCCAACCCGGATTCCACTACCGAGCTGAGCTCCCTCAGAACAACGAGCCGAGCTCAGTCCTCCGCCAGGTCGTGCCCGCAAGCTCAAGATGCCTAGGTCGGAGCCGCCTTCTGTCCTCCAGATCGAGATCCTCGGAGGCTAGTGCCCTGCAGTCGAGGTCGAGCTAAGCGCTCACCCACCGATGTGGAGCCTCTCCGAGCGCGCGCCCTCTGGATCGGGTCCGCCCTCCGTCCTCCAGAGCGAGACCCTCGGAGGCTAGTGCCCCGCGGTCGAGGTCGAGCTAAGCACTCACCCACCGATGTGGAGCCTCTCCGAGCGCGCGCCCTCTAGACTGGGTCCGCCCTCCAGAGCGAAACCCTCGGAAGCTAGTGCCCTGCGGTCGAGGTCGAGCTCAGCGCTCACCCGCTGACGTGGAGCCTCTCCGAGCGCACGCCCTTTGGATCGGGTCCGCCTTCCGCCCTCCAGAACGAGACCCTCGGAGGTTAGTGCCCTGTGATCGAGGTCAAGCTAAGCACTCACCCACCGATGTGGAGCCTCTCCGAGCGCGCGCCCTTTGGACCGGGTCCGCCTTCTGCCCTCCGGAGTGAGACCCTCGCAGGTTAGTGCCCTGCGATTGAGGTCGGGCTCGGCGCTGACCCATCGATGTGGATTCTCTCCAAGCGCGCACCCTCCGGACCGGGCCTGCACTTTGCCCTCCTTCGCCAAGGCGCCCCCACAAGCTCGGAGCGCCTAAGTCGGAGCGAGCCCTGCCATCCTAGCTCAGCCCTAGCCCGAACGAGGTCCTCACCAGCCCAAAACACCGACGAGCTGCCCGAGGACTGCACTGAAGCCCCTTCCAGGCCGTACTGACCACCTGTGACTACCAGTTACACCAGAAAGGCAAGTAGCACGTTGATCGAGATGCCACACTCCTCACCAACCACTCAAATTGCCTAAGAGAAGAAGCCAACCGGAAGATTCGAATCCCGCGGGCGGCGGCCCGCCAGTCGAGGCACTGCCAAGTTTCCCGGAATGAGACAACCAAGAGGAGTGCCAGAGCGCCTGACAACTCTCCTTATCATGAATCAGGAAAGACTCCTCGGGACACCGTCGAATGCACCTGACAACCCGACGGGGATCCCGAGACAAGCATCCGACGGTAACATAGTTTGCAACAAACTCAGAGGTAACACAACAACTCCAACACACAAGCAAAAAACACAAGCTAGAAAAAAGAAAAAGAGAAGGAGTGCAACCCCCACCGGCAAGAGGGTCATGGCACCACCACCACCATGAGCACAAGCGCAAGCCCGACCAAGAGAGCGAAGCGCCATTACCTCCATAGTTGAAGGAAAATGAGGGATACAAGGAGAGGTGGAGGAACAGGGCACCCCCTATCCCCGCTATCACTCTCCCCCTGCAACGTTTTCACCTTCGCACACATTTTCCACTCCTTCTAGTGCGGAGTCTATCAAGAGGGGCACGACCAGGAGGATCTGTTCCCTTGGATCATCACTGACTTGATCGTCGGAATGCCCCCACCAGAAACCCCGGCCAGGGTCTCTAACCCCTATCTCGCAGGTCCGGGAGCGGAGGACCGCTGAGCGGCAAGACGACCACACCCAGCATGGAGGTCTGGGATCCGAGGACCGTGGGCGGCAGGGGGAGCACACTCCGGCACCAATAGCAGCTACGGGCCATGACGGTCTTGGCGGCAACAGATTGGCGCGCCAAGTAGGGGGGCAGGACGGGCGTGACTAAGTCCACCTCCTCACAGGTCAACATACCATGGAAGAACGTGACGACACAAGCTAGAAAGGTCAACTGATTAGCGATCTTCTCTAGGCCTCTCTAGGATGTCACCCCCTCCATCCCCTTCGACGGGGAATCCGCTGACGAAACCATCAGGCACACAGTGAAAGTGTACCTGGAGAAGCATGAGTGCAAGATGGCGGGATTCTTCCATCGGTTCATCAACAGGCGAGGCTTAGCCGGCGAGCCACCGGACTACCATGCCCGCAACTGGTGAAGCCCTTCACCGGTCACGGCGAGGTAGAGTATCATCGCTTCCACCGCGATCATGGCCATGGCATTGAAAAGTGTCGCAACCGCGAGCAGGGGATCGAGAAGCTCGTCAAGGAGGCTCTCCTCCAAAGGTTTGCATTGGGGGCAGACCTCAAGCTGGGCCCCAAGTGCTCGCCACTCTCTCGTCAGCTTCGATCACCGACAGTCACCCCACCGCGAAACCGATGGGCGTGATTGCCTGGAGAATCGTGCATGCATCTAAGAAGACTCGGGGAGCAAGGGACTCCGAGGGTAATTGCCCCGCTGTGCGGGGAGGAGAGAGCGAAGGAGAAAGGTAAATAAAGATGCCACGGATGTCGAGACGACGGTCGCGAACCACCGTGGAAAGGCCCCCACGAGGCGGTCGAAGCTCCATCATGAGGGATCCATTATCTCAAAGAACTCGACGGCGTCAGGCTCCCCCGAGGGAGGAGGGCCTGTAGCCTACAAAGACGCCCCCAATAAGGTAAGTTTTCTTACCAACAATCATAATAACAATTTTTTCCTTGCATGGGTATCCGCATGTCTTGCAGGAAAGAATCGACAGCGTCCCCGAGCCCAACTCTAGGATGTCAGAGAACTTCGAGCCACGTAGCTCCCAGTCCCAAGAGTCTCCGAGCCCAGCTCCTGGACGTCAGAGGAACTTCAAGCCACGTAGCACCCAAATTCCAGGCATCCCCGAGCCCAGCTCCCAGATGTCAGAGGAACTTCGAGCCACGTAGCTCCCAAATTCCAGGCATCCCCGAGCCCAGCTCCAGGATGTCAAAGAATCTTCGAGCCACGTAGCTCCCAAACTCAAGTGTCCCCGAGCCCAGCTCCAGGATGTCAAGGCACCTTCGAGCCAAGCAGCTCTCAATCATCAACATCGCCGAGCCCAACTCCAGGACGCCAACTCAAGACCGGAGCTCAGATCTCCGGCTAAGAGAACCTCGAGCCACGTAGCTCCCAATTCCAAGCATCCCTGAGCCCAGCTCCAGGATACCAACTCAAGATCGGAGCTCAGATCTCCGACCAAGAGACCTTTGAGCCAGGCAGCTCCCAGTCAACAACATCCCCAAGCTCAGCTCCAGGACGCCGGCTCAAGACCGGAGCTCAAATCTCCGGCCAAGAAAACTTCGAGCCAAGCCTCTCTCCATCTCAAACGTCTCCGAGCCCAGCTCCGAGATTCCAAGAGATCATGGGGCCACGTAGCTCCCATCAACGTCTCAAGCCTAGCTCCAAGGCATCAAAGACCTGAGCCAAGATCTCGGGCAACCCCTGGGCCCGAGCCTAGCTCCACGTCTAGGAAGTCCTCGAGCCTAGCTCTAAGGCAACCAAGACCGGTAAACCCCTTCTCTAATCTCCCCACTCGAAAAGAAGATGAGAGGGGAAGGAAAGAAAGAGAACAAAGGGGGAAGCCCGGCAACCCCCTTCTCTGATCTCCCCACTCGAAAAGAAGACGAGAGGGGAATGAAAGAAAGAGAACAAGATGAAAGCACAACTAGCATCCTCTTCTCTGATCTCCCCACTCTAAGAAAAAAAAGAAAAGAAAAGAAGAAAAAGAAAGAAAGAAGAGAGGAGAACGAAAGAAAGAGAGAACAAGAGGAAAATACAGCATCATCGAAGCTGCCACTTTCCCCACTCAAGACCGGAGCTCAGATCTCCGGCCAAGAGAACTTCGAGCCATGCAGCTCTCTTTCACCAACGTCCCCAAGCCCAGCTCCAGGACGCCCTCTCAAGACCGGAGCTCAGATCTCCGGCAAAGAGAACCTTGAGCCACGCAGCTCTCAGTCACCAACGTCCCCGAGCCCAGCTCCAGGATGCCCTCTCAAGACCGGAGCTCAGATCTCCGGCCAAGAGAACTTCGAGCCACGTAGCTCTCAGTCACCAACATCCCCGAGCCCAGCTCCAGGATGCCCTCTCAAGATCAGAGCTCAGATCTCCGGCCAAGAGAACCTCGAGCCACGTAGCTCTCAGTCACCAACGTCCCTGAGCCCAGCTCCAGGATGCCCTCTCAAGACCGGAGCTCAGATCTCCGACAAAGAGAACTTCGAGCCACGCAGCTCTCAGTCATCAACGTCCCCAAGCCCAACTCCAGGATGCCCTCTCAAGACCGGAGCTCAGATCTCCGGCCAAGAGAACCTCGAGCCACGCAGCTCTCAGTCACCAACATCCCTGAGCCCAGCTCCAGGACGCCCTTTCAAGACTGGAGCTCAGATCTCTGGCCAAGAGAACCTCGAGCCACGCAGATCTTAGTCACCAACATCCTTGAGCCCAGCTCCAGGATGCCCTCTCAAGACCGGAGCTCAGATCTCTGGCCAAGAGAACCTCGAGCCACGCAGCTCTTAGTCACCAACATCCCCGAGCCTAGCTCCAGGATGCCCTCTCAAGACAGGAGCTCAGATCTCCGACCAAGAGAACCTCGAGCCACGTAGCTCTCAGTCATCAATGTCCCTGAGCCCAGCTCCAGGACGCCCTCTCAAGACCAGAGCTCAGATTTTCGATCAAGAGAATCTCAAGCCATGCAGCTCTCAGTCATCAACATCCTCGATCCCAACACCAGGACGCCGACCCAAGACCGGAGCTCAGATCCCCGGCCAAGGGACCCCCGAGTCGCATGGCTCTCAGTCAACAACACCTTCTAGCCCCGCAGCTCTCAAGTGTTACAACTTCACCCCAAGCAAGGTGAAGCCCCTCTCTCTGATCTCCCCATGCCAAAAAAAAAAAAAAAAAAAGGAAGAAGAGAAAAGAAGAAAGGGAGTGAAAGAAAGAGAGGAAAAAGGGGAAGAACCAAAGAGAACAGATGACAAAAAAAAAAGCTCAAGCTTCATTAATTAAACACAAGTTACAAGTATTTTCTGGGCTCCCGACATGCCGGGTGACCCTGACTGAATATAAGAAACAAAAGCACAAAATGAAGCAAGGAAGAAAAGGGTCACTCCGCACCGGCCGGCTTCTCTACTAGATCCTGAGGTCGAGAAGTTTCTAGCTGGGCTGCCCTAACTCCGGAAGGGTCACCCGCAGCTGGAGTCAGGTCCTGGGCCCATGGCTCCTGCGATGACCTCCTCGTCAGCCTCTGCCTCCGAGGCCGAAGGATACCTGAGGCAGCTACGGTCCTTGTCAGGAATAAGCGCCGCGACCCGGCTGTGCAGGTACAAAAAACCCTTATAGAAGGAGTCCGACGCCATCTGCTGGATTTCAGCAACGAAGTCCTCCGAAGCCTTGAATCTGGCAACGGTATCCTCAACACCCTTCGTGGCCTCAGCGGTCACCCTCCTTAACTCGGCGGCCTCCAGCCTGGCTGCCTCCGTCGAGTTGGCTACCATCTCTGCCGCCTTCTCAGCAGCGGCAAGTTTCTCCTTCACAGCTGCCAGCTGTGCCTGGGCAGCTTGGGTAATCTCCTTGTGCCGGTTGGCCTTGGCACTGTACCAGTTTAGTTTTTTCTCGACGACGGAGAGGTCGTCGATCTCCTTCTTCGAGCGGCTCCACTCTAGGTCACGAGCCATCAGGAGTCCCTTCGCTCACCCCTCAGTATCGACGAGCTCTTTCTCAAGGTCCTTGACCTTCGACTCAAGGATCCCGTTTGCCCCGACCTTCTCCTTCAGGTCGGCCTTTAAAGACTCGATCTCGGTGGCCTGCTGCCACTCGAGATGCTCCCATCTCTGGTAGCGGCCCTTGATGTAGAGGGCCTCGGCACCGATCTGCACCATGAAACGAGGTTAGCCTAAAAAAAAAAAAGAAGAAGAAAAAGAAAAGGAAAGAAAGAGGGGGATAGCTCATCGAGTATAGCTGGGAAAAGATGGCGCTAATGACATCGGTCAGCCGCATCCCGGCCATCTCTTGCCAGTCACATACCTGGATGGAGAAATCCATCATGCGTTCAGCTAGCTTAGGGCTCCGGAGAAATGAACTCTCCGGTCCCATCCTGAAAGGGAGATGGCACCGCGCCTCCTCCCTCCGGCTCTCTTCATGAGTAGGCGGCCTCGCACCGCTAGCTGAAGGATCTCGGGGGATAGGCCAGAAGGTCAGTGTCGGTACAGGCGGCACCTCAGCCGTGGCCCTGGGTGCAGCCCGGATCTCCTCATCCTTGACATCGGCAACGGGCGGACTCGGAGGACGGCAGGGTGCAGCGGCAGTAGCCGTGGCCCTCGCCCAGACCACTACCTCGGGCTCTATAGCAGGGGCCTGCTGGGCTGGCCTTGGTGCCATGGAAGCTGCCCCCTCCACCGGCACGGGAGCAGCGCGGGACACCTTTGAACTCCGACCCGTCGGGGTAGTCGAGCTTAGACCGATCACTATCGTGGGAGCGGTCGCAGAAGCGCTCTCACTCTGGGCCCACCTCGGTGTAGGCTCCCCGGCCAGCTCGGTCGGCGGCCTCTTCTTGGTGATGGTCAGAAGGTCACTCTCGGAGAAGATCATGCCTGTATATAAATTACACAATAGTTAGAGCCTATGGGAAACAATGCAAGGAGTACAAGAGTAAGGGAAAAGAAAAGTTCAGGTCGAACTCATCCAACCCATTCGTTGGGTTGACCCTGGAGTCGGCAAGGTTCTGCTCAGACAATAGGACCTCGAGAGGAGGAATCTGGGTGGTGCGGAGCTGTTCATAATCATCCCAGTCAGTCGCATCGACCACAGAATTTCGGTTGGGAGACTTATCCGGATCACTCCAGACCTAGTCGACCCCCTCGACCTCAACAAAGAAAAACTTGCTCTTCCATCCCCTGATGAAAGAGGGAAGCTCGAACTTGATGCCCTTCGGGCGGGAGGACAAGGACCACCACCCATCCTTGGTTGGATGGCGCTTCAGGGCAAAGAAAGTCCTGAACAAGGAAAATCGGGCAACGAACCCGTGGAGGTGACAAAGCACAATGAAGGAAAAATGATCCTAATAGCATTTGGCACTAGCTGCGCGGGAACTAGACGATAATTATCCAAGACAGACAGGAAGAAAGGATGGAAAGGAAATCGAAGACCCCCATAGAAGGCCCCTTCGTAGTAGGCAAGACGGATAGAAGGTGGAATGCCATAGACATCCCGGACGGTCCTGAGTTTCCTGGCGGTGATCGTTGAGGTGACCCCACCAGGACCTGTAGGCCGGATGGACTCAAAAACAGGAGCAAAAGGAGGAGGCAAAGAAGGGCCAGATCCTGGTTCCCTGAGAAGTACCGGACCAGGAGGACGCCTCCTACTGAGTTCGAAGCGAGTTGCGTCTTTTTCTCCATCAGAAGAAGAAGAAGATGCCAGCCTCCACTCGGAGGGACCGGCCTCGTCCTCTGATCAGTGGAGGGGCGGAAGCCCGGACCAAAATGGGACATCCTCGAGAACGAGGGGAAGGAAAGACTTGGAGTAGAGGACGGAAGAGAAGACTCAATCTAAAGAAGATGCCAGACCCCGGGAAAGAACCCTATTCTAACGGGGGAAGGAGGGAGAAGAAGATGATCTGTTGCCTTAGAAAACTCGGGGTGACTGGAAGGAGGAAGAAGCTTGGGCACGGCAGCAGCAAGCACGGAGAATTCAAAAAGAATAGATGGTTCGGGCAAGGCCCTCCTTTCATTTAGAAATGACCCGAGGGATTCGTACCGATCCAACCCCTCCGCCAACGGATCTATGCCACGTGCTATCCATCGGCGAGAGTGGCGTCCCGGCTGCTCTGAATTCTGTGCCAATATTAACTACTCCTCGGCATGGCCACATGGCATCCCCGCATTGGTCCGCAGGGCCGGCCTCGAAGTGCCAGCAATCATGGCCATCATCATGCCAGATTTTGGTCTTTCCACATCAGCACCACAATTACTCCCTTCGACCCGAGCGCCGCGTACTAACGTGCCTCGGGAGTGGGAGGAAAATGATGTGGCGGGATCGCTGACGTGGAGGAACCAGTAGGTGCCATGTTAAAAAAAAGACGCCGTGTCGACTCTCCAGCCCGGATTCCACTACCGAGATGAGCTGAGCTCCCTTAGAACAACGAGCCGAGCTTAGTCCTCCGCCAGGTCATGCCCGCAAGCTCGGGATGCCTAGGTCGGAGCCGCCTTCTGCCCTCCAGAGCGAGACCCTCGGAGGCTAGTGCCCTGCGATCAAGGTCGAGCTAAGCGCTCACCCACCGATGTGGAGCCTTTTCGAGCACGCGCCCTCTGGACCGGGTTCGCCCTCCGCCCTCCAAAGCGAGACCCTCGAAGGCTAGTGTCCTGCAGTTGAGGTCGAGCTAAGCGCTCACCCACCGATGTGGAGCCTCTCTGAGCGCACGCCCTCTGGACCGGGTCCGCCCTCCGCCCTCCAAAGCGAGACCCTCGGAGGCTAGTGCCTTGCAATCGAGGTCAAGCTCAGCGCTCACCCGTCGATGTGGAGCCTCTCCGAGCGCGTGCCCTCTGGATCGGGTCCGCCTTCCGCCCTTCAGAGCGAGACCCTCGGAGGCTAGTGCCCTGCGGTCGAGGTCGAGCTAAGCGCTCACGCGCCAATGTGGAGCCTCTCCGAGCATGCGCCCTCTGGACCGGGTCCACCTTCTGCCCTCCGAAGCGAGACCCTTGAAGGTTAGTGCCCTGCGGTTGAGGTTGGGCTCAGCGCTCACCCGCCAATGTGGAGCCTCTCCGAGCACGCGCCCTCCGGACCGGGCCCGCACTTCGCCCTGCTTCGCCAAGGCACCCCCACAAGCTCGGAGCGCCTAAGTTGGAGCGAGCCCTGCCATCCCAGCTCGGCCCCAGCCCAGACGAGGTCCTCACCAGCCCAAAATACCGGCGAGCCGCCCGAGGACTGCACTGAAGCGCTTTCCATGTCATACCGACCACCTGCGATCGTCAGTTACACCAGAAAGGAAAGCAGCACGTTGATCGAGATGCCACATTTCTCACCGACCACTCAAATCACCCAAGAGAAGAAGCCAACCGGGAGATTCGAATCCCGCGGGCGATGGCCCGCCAGTCGAGGCACTGCCAAGTTTCCCGGAATGAGACAACCAAGAGGAGTGCCGGAGCGCCTGACAACTCTCCTTATCATGAATCAAGAAAGACTCCTCGGGATACCGCCGCATGCGCCTTACAGCCCGACGGGGATCCTGAGACAAGCGCCCAACGGTAACCTAGTTTGCAACAAACTCAGAGGTAACACAACAACTCCAACACACAGGCAAAAAACATAAGCCAGAAAAAAGAAAAAAAGAAGAAGGAGTGCAACCCCACCGGCAAGAGGGGCATGGCACCGCCACCACCACGAGCACAAGCGCAAGCCCGACTAAGAGGGCGAAGCGCTATTACCACCATAGTTGAAGGAAAACGAGGAATACAAGGAGAGGCGGAGGAACAGGGCACCCCCTGTCCTCGCTATCACTCTCCCCCTGCAACGTTTTCACCTTCGCACACATTTTTCACTCCTCCTAGTGCGAAGTCCATCAAGAGGGGCCCAACCAGGAGGATTTGTTCCCCTGGATCGTCACTGACTTGATCGTCGGAGTGCCCCTACCGGAAACCCTAGCCCGGGTCTCTAACCCCTATCTCGCAGGTCCGGGAGTGAAGGACCGCCGAGCGGCAAGACGACCACACCCAGCGCGGAGGTTCGGGATCCGAGGACCACGGGCGACAGGGGGAGCGTACTCTGGCACCGACAGCAGCTATGGGCCACGACGGTCTTGGTGACAACAAGCATGATTTTAAATTCATTTAGAATGATTTGATATCCATACAAATGCTAGAAGTAATTCGATAGCAAGTCTAGCTACTGGATTAAGGGTTTATCAATATGCACACCTTCTTCTTAAATGTAACCCTTAACTACCAGTTCTATACTTATTTCAAATCATTTCTAACTAAAGCATAGATATCAAAAATGAAGACCCACAAATCATAATATTTCACTTAAAATAGTTTAAAACTATATTAATCAAAATCAAGTATAAGTCTAATAATCACAGGTTTAATCATGAGGGCATGAAATCTATCAACATCAAAAAGGTTCATGATCACAACAAATGACTATTAGTCTAAACTTGATTTTAATTAATCAATTGAAATAATTTTCAAAGCAATATGCATCTTTAAAAGTATTTTTCATGAAATAATTTAAGATACATTAATCAAAATCAAGTGAAGGTCTTACAATCACAAGTTTAATCATGATAGCATGAAATTCATCAATATCAAAAAGTTCATGATTATAACCAATGATTATAAATCTAAACTTGATTCTAATTAAATATTTAAAATAATTTTTCAAAATAACTGATGAAATATTTATAACAAATATTCTATTATATTTTTAATTATGTAAGGAAATGTTTAGAATTTATCAATATATATAATCCTTCCTTTACTATTTAGTCCAGAATATAGTAGGTCCACTTCTTTAAATTTCTTATACGGCCATTTTTCAAAAACTTTCTTTCTTCATATTAGACTGCAAGACATTCCTGCACAACATACTTTTCCTCATTTACCTTGAAGCAAAGATGGGCATCATCTTCTTTTTCATCTTCCAAACTAGAATCTTCACTATCGCTCCAAGTTGCCATCATTGTCTTGAATTTCTTTTTGGCCTTGAGGGCTATTATCTTCTTCTTCTCTTGATCAGCAATCACTTCCTTTTGCCACAAATTCAACTCATGGGTCATGAGTGAACCAATAAGCTCCTATAAAAGTATGATTTCTACATCTTTAGCTTCTTGGATCGCCGTCATCTTTGGATCTCATGATATTGGCAAAGATCTAAGAATTTTATTAACCAAATCAGCATTAGAATTGATTTTGTCAAGACTTTTCAATTCATTAATAATAGTCATAAATCTAGTAAACATGTCAGATATAGATTCATAATGCATCATTTCAAAGATTTCAAAAGAATGTACAAGCAAATTAATTTTAATATTCTTCACTTGAAGAGTACCCTCATGAGTAACCTCAAGTATGTCCCATATTTCCTTCGCTTTTTTGCATGTGGAGATCCTATTGAATTTATTAGGGTCCAATGCACAATAAAGCAAGTTCATTGCTTTGGCATTAAGCTCAGATTGCTTAATATCATTTTCATCCCAATTCTCTTCGAGTTTTGGAATGGAAATGCAATTAACCAATATTGAAGGAATATGTGGATCATTAACAATCATTTTTCAAAGATAATAATCTATAGATTGAATATAAATGTGCATGCATGTTTTCTAATATGTGTAATTAGTGCCATTGAAAAATGGTGGTCTAACACTATACCTACAAGGGTTGACAGGATCTTTTACTCAAAATCGTTAGATTTTCAAACAGAGTACCACGCTTTGATACCAATTATTGCCCAGTGAAGATGCAACCCAAGAGGGGAGGTGAATTAGGTTTTATAAAACTTTTAAACTATTTGCAATAAACTAAAGCAAGTATGTGCTAGATCAATTCAATGCTTGTATTTTGGCAATGTATTTGTGTGCTTCAAAATAATATACAGCATAATTAACAAAGTAAATGCACAAAAAAAATAATCATATAAATACAAGGATATATAGTGGTTCGGTGCACTCAAAGGCACCTACATCCACTCCCCAAGATCTCCTTGGAAATTCACTATAATCTCAACCGGTTACAGCCGATTAGTTTTCTGGGCTTACTAATCAAAACCCGACTTGTTTTCACAAGGCTCACAAGTCAAAACCTCACTTGATTTTACGGGCTAACCAAGAAACTAAATGGTTTTAAGGCTTACCACCAACTTTTCTTGGTTTTCCGGGCTAACCAAGAACCTAATTGGTTTTCCAAGGCTAACCAATAACCTCCATTGGTTTTCCAGGCAAACCAAGAATCTAATTAATTTTCAAGACTAACCAACAACCTCCTTGGTTTTCAAATAGGCTAACCAAAAACCTTTACAACAAGAATAAGAATGAAAGTAATGAATACAATAAAGCTTTCTAAAATAAAGCAAATATCTCTTTGAAGCTTTTGGACGATGTTGAAGAAGCTTATCTTCAATTTGTTGAAGCCTTTGAATGAAGCTTGATGTTGTAGACTTGGAAACTCTCTTTGAAATTGGATGCTTAAAGGCTCAACTCTCTCAAAATATGAATCCTTAAAGTGTATGAAACTTTTCTCTCAAAGGATCACCTCCCCATTTGATTTGTGTTGATTATATAGCTCTCCAAACCTTAAATGATCGTTAGAGACCGTTGGAGAGGAAAAACTAGCCGTTACAAACATCTTAGGAAAGTTCTGTTCTTCAGAAAACTAGTCGTTGCAGAGCTATTGTCCGTTCAAGTGTCGACACTTCAGGTCATGTGTCGACACTTAGGGTCGATACTTGGAACAGTGAGTCGACACTTGACTAAAGAAATATCTTCTGAAGTCTTCTGTGTTGCACTGGTGAGCCGACACTTCATCTGATGAGTCGACACTTTGAGTCGACACTTGTCATCCATGTGTCGATACTTCAGGCAAGTCTTCAACTTCAGCAAGTTCTGTAACCTAAAAATCTTAGACGATGAACTGATCCATGTGTCGACACTTTTAGTCGACACAATACATTCATGTGTTGACACTTCAGCCATACCAACTGAAACTTTCACTGTGTACCAGCATGTGTCGACACTTCACTGTCATGTGTCGACACTTGGTGTCATATATCGACACTTTGAGTCGACACCTTGAGTCATGTGTCGACACTTTGAATCGATACATCATTGATATTTTCTTCAAAGCTTCTGAACTTGTACTGAATCAAGTTTGTGTTGGACTCATATGTCCATTCAAGCAATCTTCAACTATCGAAGTCTTCTTTGAGTAGATTTTTCATCTAAATTTGGACTTCTTCAACTGAATGACAATCTTTTCAATCTTTCAACATTTAATGAGTACCTGAAACTGATAAAGTCTTTTAACATGCATTAGTACTCATATATACTTAAATATTTTGTCGATCATCAAAATCAAGACCAGAGTCAACATTACAGAAGGATTTTATAAATTTTAGTGAACATACCACTTTGGTGGTTACCATCCATTGAAATTTACAAACCTTCTAATGAGGTATCATTAAGTCATGACTCTAAGATGGCATAAGATATATAAAATATTAATCAAGCTTTTTTCTCTAATTTTTCCATCCACAGGAGACTCAATTAGGTGGAAGGTTGGAACGACCAAATAAGAAATGTTTTTCTTATTTTCTTTTCTTATTTTCTTTGACTTTTTTGTCTTCTGGAGATTCAATTGGGTCGAAGAGGCTTGGAACGGTCAAATGGAAAATTTTTTCATATTTTTTCTAATTTTTTTCTCTAATTTTTTAGGAATCAGACGGAAGGCCTGGAACAGTCAAATGAAAAATATTTTTTCCCAATTTTTTTTCTAAATTATTAATAAATATTAGTAATCATTATATCTAATAAATATTTTTTAGATATATTCATTAATAAATTAATAAATATTTATTAATATTTGTTAAGTTTTTTTTGTTATGTATTTAAATAGTATCATCTTTCAAATATGAATGACTGTTATCATAGATCGTGCCACACGACAAAGATGATGTTATTTGCTCAAGCACTTGGGATGCATCTCTATTTTTATAACCGTGCTTGTTACTTGTGCATATTGGCACATGTGATGCTTGCGTAGATACCACTTCATCACCATCATATCAACTCCAATAAATTAAATAAAATAAATTTTTTAATATTTTATTTATATTAATTTTTTATAATTAAATAATAAATAATAATAAATATATATGATGGCATGATAAAGATTATAGCATTCTATTGTTAGTAATTTTATTAAAAAAATAAAAAATGATTTATAGCATTTCATTATTAAATTGCTTGAGACTTCAATGCCATTTTAATTGGATGAAATTGTTTTGTGTCTTGCCATTGCCGTCAAACTCACCACATTGATGGAAATCGTGTATCATGGAGCTATACACCACTATGGACCATCGATGTGCAAATGTTTCTATTTAATATGGTTGATGGATGATTTGAAAATTTGATATTTTTTATTTTAAAAAAAGCTTGTAATGAATGATTTTATTTTTAAATTTTAAATCTTTTTTTGATAAAAAAAGGGATAAGGGGGATAAATCTCAGTGTAGCTACCCTGCAGGCTCCCATCTCGCCAGGTAATGTTCGATTGGAGACGCTCAGATTTTTACAGTCTCTTCCCATCTAATGGTGAGTATGTCAACCTGACACCACTAACACGTCGGCTAATAGAACGGGGATAAAAGGGGAGACTCTGACCTCTCACTCACATTAACTGTCGCAGGTTTCAGAAAAATTTCTGGATTTAATCAAGTCATCTGCAAGATCATATCTCTAACCTGCAATCGGTTGGTAATTTTAAATCTATTTCAAATATTATATTGTATTATAGATTTTATTACATTCGATAGGATTGAGAATACAAAAAAAATCATCCAATTTAGTAGTGACAATGCTAGGATATTTAGTCGATAGTAAAATATCTGATCAAGTGATAATAATGGTGTTGGGTGATGCAATGGACGAGGCCTAAAATAGGGGGATTGGATGTGGTGAAGGGATGGATAGTGATTTTTTTAAAAAAATATTAATTTAAAATGTTAATAAATATTTATTAATTTATTAATAAATATTTATTAAATATAAATATTTATTAAATATTGTAACTTGGCATTCGGATAGTGCACTATGACTTGGCATTCGGATAGTGCGCTGTGACTTGGCATTCGGATAGTGCGTTGTGACTTGGTATTCGGATAGTGCGCTGTGACTTGGGTTTCGTATATTTTTCGTGTTTTCCTCTAGCCATTCTCTCGAACAAGTTGTGGACTGTTCTCTCTTTTCTGACTGGTATCTTCTTCATTCTTTATCCTGTTCTTCTTGGTCCTTTTGAGGTGCAAATCTAGTTTGTTGTCCAGAGGTTCTCCATCTTGTTCTTTTTGGTGCTCTTAGGGTGTAAATCTACTTTATTCTCCGGACATCCTCTGCTCTGGGTTCCTATGGAGGATCCTAAGGGAGTCGATGGCCGGCCGTCCCAAGCTCCAACCGAAGATAATAGTGACCGAAGCTGGTCTAGGGTGGTTTAGGAGACCTTTCGTGGTCCCTCCTGGACCTCCCACAAGGTCACAGAAGAAGAGATTGAGCGCATTCAAGGTTACTTCAGCAAGGTTCTTGAATTTCCAGCTCCCATGATGGATGTAGGATGGAGTGAATGGGAAAATACAGCTCTGATCATCCAAAGCTTAGGCCAAAGAGTTTCGACACAGTAGGTGGCCAAGGAGTTCAAGCTATGGCTTCGTTTGGAGAAGGAACCTGAAACCTTCCCAATCGCCGACGACCATCTCATCATTCAATTTCGGATGGAGGCGGAGTGCGGCCAAGCCAGAAAAGGTGGCCCTTGGTTTGTAACAGGTCAGTTACTGGCGGTTCAACCATGGGTTTCGGAGTTTGTTCCCGCTCACCGGCCAGTTTAGAAGACGGTTGTCTGGATGCATCTCCCTGGGTTGCCTATGGAGTTCTGGAGCCAGTCAACTATCCTCGCAGTGGTGGCTGAGGTAGGGAGGCCCCTGGATATCGATGGATTCACGGATCACCGGAGGAAGACTGGGTATGCCCGGGTCTGAGTGTAACTGGATGCTACCAAACTCTTAACTTGAGGCATCTTGATCCTAAGTAAAAAGGAACGTTTCTGGTAGCTTTTTGTTTTTGAAAATCTACCGGTAGTCTGCTACCAATGCGGTCGAATCGGCCATGTTGATGAGGTATGCCATTTTGCTGGAGGAGCCCCATCAGGTGGGAAGGACCATGGCCACATCTCTGCTGATAATGTTGTGGCTGTGGAGGGAGATGTCCTTTTGGATGTGGTGCTTCCTTCGGCAACTGAAGGCTCCTCTGCTAGCGATGGGGGTCGACCGAGACTCGGCCCTTGGATCGTCACTTCCCGAATTTGCCAGGCTCAGGTGTTGAAAACACCGGTGAATGCTAGGAAGGAACCGGAGAAAATGTCAGGCTCCTACTCGAGCTCGTCTGAACCTCCCTCGTCTTTCTGTGGTATGAGCTCTCCCAGACACACCTCCTCTTTTCTGAATTCTCCATCGGACTTCGATGGTTGGCAGAAGCCTACCAAAGTTGCCCGGCATCAGTCGCCCGAAACTAGCTTTGGAGATGCGATAGGTGATGAGGCAGGGCCTGGAGCTGGGTCTCTGCACTAGCTCCACTGGATGATGGAATGGATCTGTACTTTGGTGGGGAGCAGAGCATGCGAGATACCTTTATGGACGATCCTTCGATCATTTCCCTGAAGCATGCTCGGAGCCCACCCAAGGCAAACTCCAAGGTGCCCTCCTCCTCTCTTTCAAAAGCTTCAATGGTCCAGGTCAGTACCTTAAAACCCTATATGGATAGGGGCAAGGTCGGAGGGGGAGTGAAGAGTTCTGGTTCTTTATCGGTGGTGGAGGGTGAACTTAGTGGTGGGGGGAGTGAGAAGCATCCTGCTCTTGTTATTGTGGGAGTACCAGGGGAGAAATCCTCAGCTTTTCCCAATACTGGAGTGGTTCGTCCGAGTGGGGAACATGATGCTGATGATCCAAGAAAGCCTGTAGGGAGTTTTGCCTTGGTGAGGGAGGATGGGAATTCTCTTGTAACCCTTGTAGGTTGTCGTCAGTTACCACCTTCCTTCTCTCTTCTCTCTAAACCAGGGGCGAGTGGGGGAAGGTGTGAACCTACTTTGGCCAAGGGCCCTGTGTCTCTACATACCACGGAAAAAGGGAAGGATGTGGTTCCTAGGGGAGGCAATCAGGGCAATTCATCCACTGAGTTTGGTTTTCCAACTCCAGGGGATTCTCAGGGAGGGTCAGTGGGCGGTGTTAAGGGGAGTTCTGCTAGCGAAGAAGATCTTCGACACACATCTCTGGGGGTCCTGGGTGAACAAGGAAATGATAAAATCTCAGGGGTCCTCTCTGACTGTGGCCATGCTGTTGTTGCAAAAGACCTAAAGAAAGCCCTTTTTGATGGGGCTTCTGATATGTAATGCTTACTGCATCTTGCCAGTGACCTTCTTGTTATACTTGTTCCTTTACTATTGCCTATGAAAATACTTATATGGAATTTTCGGGGGGCTAGTAAGCCTTCCTTTTCTTCAATTTTGGAAGGTTGGGGTTTTTGCATCACCCCTCCTTATGCATTTTTCTTGAAACCAGATTAGCTGGATCCTCCTTGGAATGAGTTCGGCATCGGTTTCCCTCCACATGGGGCTTCTATGCTATTGATTCGCAAGGGCTGTTCGGGGGGATTGTTATTGCTTGGGATTTAGGGGCCGCACTATTGATGTCTTCCATCGGTCTCCACAGCACATGGCTATTATCGTCACTGAAACTAGTGGACATACTTGGCTCTTATCTAGGATTTATACCAGTCCTGATTACAAGGAAGGAGGCACCTCTGGAGAGAAATCACTGGCTTAATCGATCAGGGCATCCCTATTATCATAGCAGGTGATTTCAATTGTGTTCTTCATCTGGAGGACAAGAGAGGTGGTAGGCCTATCATGAGGATGCTGGAGTCAGAGATTGTCACTATTTTATACAGCACAATGCTTTACTTGATATGGGCTTTACCGGCCCTCGCTTTACCTGGTGTAACAATCGCTCGGGATGAGCGAGGGTCTGGGAGCGAATTGAAAGAATCCTGCCCACCCCTACCTGGATCCAATGGCATCTTGCTTTTGTGGTTCTGCACCTCTCTAGGATTGGGTCGGACCACTGTCCATCACTTCTTTCTACGAATTCAGTGATTTCTTGTCATCCTTTTTTTAGATTTATGAAGTTCTGGCTTGCTTATCCCCGATCTTGGGATATTATGCGGGATGTTTGGAGGATGCTTGTTCGGGGAGATGCTAAATACCGAATAACACATAAACTTGAGCTTCTTAAAAGGAGGCTGAGATGGAGGAATAAGGCAGAGGTGGGGAACATCTTTTTCAGGCTGGAGGCTGTGGAGAGGTAGAGTTGTCAACGGGTCGGGTCCGGACCCGAGACCCGCGGGTCTGGATCCAATGGGTCTGGATTTGGATCTTAATCTGGACCCATTTACCCAGACCCAAACCCGGACCCGATTAGTCATATTTAAATGGATTCGGGTCTCGATATTACATATCCAGACCCGACGGACCCGAAACCCAATTAAATAAAATAATATGATATATATTTATATAAATGTGGGATGTTGGATCATAATTGAACAGTTAAAATAATAAAAGAATAGAATCCTCCACTCTTACAAGCCCATGGGCCATAGTGGTATTCGCATCCGGGTTCGGGTCTGGATACCCGAGATCCATTTGGGTCCGGGTCTGGTACCTTAAAATTGGACCCATCGGGTATTCGGATCCGGGTCCGGTAGCTAAAATCGGGTCCGGGTCTGGATATTTGGGTTCCGACCCGTTGACAGCTCTATGGAGAGGGACATTCTTTATCTCCAGGAGTGGGAAGCCAGAGAAGGTGCTCTTCAGGACCATGACCTTAGTACCCTGCATAGACATCTTTTCAATCATCATTTCCTGCTTCTTCAACAAGAGGCTCTTTGGAGGCGGAAATTCAGGACCCAGTGGATCAAGGAAGGAGACAGGGATACCAAGTTCTTCCATCAGGCCACCGTCATTCGGAGGCACACGAACCATATAAGGTCCCTTCGGATTGCGGATGGCCATTGGGTGGAGGACGACTAGGATGTTCGACAACATATTATCTATTTCTTCCAGTCCAGATGGACAGCTCCTATAGCCGATCTTTCTACTTTTTGCTCTCCTCTCCCACCGACCAGGGTGTCAGACCGGGAGAATATGCTCTTACTTCCCACTTTTCTGTGGACGAGATCCAGGAGGCTCTTTTTTTTATGGTCGAGGACAAAGCCCCTGGGCTGAACGATTTTCCCTCCTTTTTCTTCAGCAAGTATTGGACCATTGTTTGGCTGGAGGTAATTGCTGCTATCTAGTAGTTTTTCTATTCTGCCAGGATGCCTGATTCCTGGAAGCAAACCTATGTCACTCTTATTCCTAAGCGCAAGGACGCTTCGGATCCTAGCCACTTCAGGCCCATCAGTCTTTGTAATACTTTGTACTAGCTTTGTGCTAAACTCATGGTCAACCGGATGAAGCCACTTCTTCCCAGTCTAATTAGCATTGAGCAGGGAGCTTTTCTGGAGGGTCGCTCTATCTATGACAACCTATTGATTGCACAGGAATTTATGTATGATCTTCGCAGGGCTCCTACCCGGAGTAGCCTTATGGCTATTAAGGTGGACATGGAGCGGGCTTATAATCGTATGCATTGGTCCTTTATCCACAAGGCGCTGATGGACTTCGGATTTCATTCCACCTAGATATCTCGGATTCTTGCCTGTATTATTGGCCCCTTTTATACAATTCTGATCAATGGCACTCCCTTCGAGTTCTTTGCCTATAATGTCAAGCTTTGTCAAGGTTGCCCTCTATCTCCGTACCTATTCATTTTTTCTGCTGATGCTCTGTCGTGAGCTCTGCGAGTGCCACCTCAGGGATTGGATCTTCAACCTCATGTCCCAGCTCCTGAGGCCAACCCCATCTCGCATCTTCTGTTTGCAGATGATTGTCTCCTTCTGGGTTGGGCTTTAGTTCGATGCGCTCTGGCTTTCCAGAGGATTATGGAGGATTATTGTCTTGCTTCAGGATAGAGTGTCAATTGCCACAAATATGAGATTCGTTTCAGTTCGAGGACCCCCACCTCGGTTCAACGATCCATCTGGGATATCCTTGGCATTGTCGATCATGCCGGTGCATTATCTTGGAGTTTCAGATACAGGGGGTAGGCTAACAAAGGCTAATTATCATCATCTCATTAACAAGATCCATGATAGGGTGTAGGGCTGGCAGGCAGGATTCTCTCCTTTATGGGTTGGATCACTCTGATCAGATTCATCCTTACTTTCTTGCCGGTTCATCTGTTATCTCACGCTATCCTTCCAAAATCTGTGACTCTCAGACTTGATCAAATTATTCAAGCCATCCTCTGGGGAGCATCTTTTGCTAGCAGATCATCCATCTTTTGAGTTGGCAATTAGTATGCCAATCCCGTTGGGATGGTGGGCTCGGTATCCACTTGATGCTCTCCATGCGGAATGCCATGTTCGCTAGACATGTTACTAGGTTTCTGTTGAGTCCGGACAGCTTATGGACGGATATGATGATGCACAGATATGGCCTCTTATACCCTTCTGAGCATTACCGATTTGGGCATCATTGTTCACCCATATGGTGAGCTATGCTTACTGCTGCCCTGGATATCACCCTCCATATCAGATGGGTACTAGACAACGGTACTTCTATCAGCTTCATGTTCGATCCGTGGATCGCGGATACCCATTATCTCGCTGGCCGACCTTCATTGGTATGGACATCAGTAACTCTTTATCCATTCCTGATCTTTTGCTTGCCGATGCCTCGCATTGGAATCCGTCGTAGGTTATTCGAGTATTTGGTAATATTTTGGATGCTCGGGTATTATTGATACCCTTACCCATCCATGCTTGTTTTGATACTCGGATCCGGAGGACTTCCTCGCTATTCCCAGAGCGTCCACCTCTGAGCTCATTTCCATGGTTAGCTAGGCCCCTCTGCGGAGTCTGGATCTCGGTTCATCCTAGGGTGAGCACCTTTCTCTGGAAAGTTGCATGGGGTTGCTTCCCTCCCAGAGCATTACTTTCATCTAGAGGAGTGCATGTCCCCTCCTACTACCTAGTTTATGGTTTGGAGGATGAGACTCTGGTTCATGTCCTCTTCTTATGTTAGCGTGCTACCCACATCTGGGACTTGGCTTCTTCCTTCCTTCAGCAATGTTGCAGACTATATTGATCACTTCCTGGGATTACTCCGACAGGCCATATCTCAATCTAATAACATTTTCATGGCCTATATTGCTTATCATATTGGGCTATCCAGGAATGACATAATTTTTAATTCTACTTCTCTTTCTGCAAGGCTGATAGTGGAGATGGCTCAGACACATGCTCATGTCTTTACCATGATGACCGCGATATCTTCAGAGATCTAGGGTTGCCACTCCGCTCCTCGAGTGTCTTATAGGATTTTTATTTTCTGAGAGCCCCCACCTCTGAATTATATCACGGTCAATTTTGATGGGAGTATCTTAGGTACGCATGGGGAAGCCAGCTTTGTTATCCGAGGCCCGGGTCTTGGGTTTCTCGCTGCAGGAGGGCATCATGTTTATGACCTGTCTGTCCCGAGTACGGAGTTGCGAGGAGCCTAGGCAGGCATTGCCAATGCTTGGCTGGTTTTGCAGGCGGATCATTTAATTATCTATGATGACTCTGCTACAATTATTGCTTGGATCCAGAAGGGTCCGATCATCACATCTTCTCTTGCGGGACATTGCTCTTCTGCTATAAGGATGCTCCTCTTGTCTTGTTCGCATATCTTTAGGGATGCTAACTCGGTAGCAGACTGGGTAGCCTCCTCTATTGCCCACCATTCGGGTCAAGTTTTGTGATCTAACCTTGGAAGCTCCTAGGACTTTTCAGGATATAGTACTTTCAGACTTCCTGGATTGTATTCATGTTTGATTTTTAATCTGAATACAACGGTTTACCAAAAAAAATATAATAATTAAAAATATTAAAAATATATTTTTTATTTAATATTTAAATAAAATATGAAATAAAACTAAAAAATAAATAAAACTAAATATATAAAAATATTAAACTAATATTAAAATAAAAGATCGAATAATGTTTTAATATCAAATAAGTAAAATAAAAAATATGGTTGAATCGCTCGAGGATAGAAAAATCGGGGAAAACTGGAAAAAACCTAACAAAACAAAGAAAAGTGGGAAAGAAATTTAGGTCTTGGTTGGGAGAGCATAGTAGGAGAGAAAGGAAAAGAATAGGAGGGAAAGTATTTACCTTCCGTTGGTTGGGAGTTTTTTTGTGGATGAAAAGAAAGGAATCGGGAGAAAAGAGAAGGAATACTAATTCTCTCTAACTCCGTATTTTTTTCTCTCTCACATCGAGCAAAATATGAGAGAAAGGAATCAGAGTTTAGTAATTTTTTATAATTTCTATTTTATTTTTTTTTAATAAAAATATAATAGAAAATCATATCTAACGTTTAAGAAATATAATAAAAAAATTATAACATTTATTTTCCTTTTTTTTTTTTTTCTATTTTTAATTATAAATATATATATATATTTTTTCTTTCTCAAACTTCCAATCATAAAAAAAAATATTCTTTTTCTTTCCTTTCTTTTTTTTTTTTTTTCTTCCTTGCTCACTAATATTATCCTCCCTTAACCTTTTCTTTCCAAAGCTCCCAACCAAGGCGTTAGGCCGTTCCAAAGCCTCCCACCCCCACCCACGTCAGTCTCCACGGTACAGGGAATGGAGGAGAGGGTGTTTTAAATTTTAAATCATTGTACACATTTCGAGACCCCTCCCCCTTTTCTAGCTGCGAAATCCACCTCCCTCTCCGGTCCTCTTTCCGAGCTCCTGCGCCCTACTCGCCGTCGCCATGGGCATAAAGGTTAGGACTTTCGATCCATCGACCCCTCCTTCGAGGCTTAATGCCTCTTCATCTCGCTGTGATGGCTCTGTCTCTTCTCTCTCTTCCTCTGCTAGGGCTTAACAAAGCTTCTCGCCGACAACGCTCCCAAGGCCATGAAGGAGCAAAAGTTTGAGAGCTATTTTGGCAGGAAGATTGCCATCGACGCCAGCATGAGCATCTACCAGTTCCTCGTTCGTCAATAAACCTCCTTCTTCTCTCTATTTGATCGGCAATCTAGTTCGCGGATTCAATTCTTTCTTTCCCTCCTTCTGTCCGCTTGTTTTTTTAGGGTTTTTGAGTAAAAATTTCCTTGACTTCCGCACTGGAAAAGAGTTGTCCCTTTGTTGTATGAGTTGTAGGGTTTTGGGTTTCCAAAAAAGTTTCGATTTTTATGCTCGGTATCCTTTATCTTGTTGCTAGATTGTTGTGGGAAGGACGGGAATGGAAACCCTCACCAACGAGGCTGGTGAAGTCACGAGGTGATTTTTCCTATTTTTAAAGAAATCCATACCGAATTCTGGTTAACAGTCTCTACTGAATGTCTCAATCGCTGACACCTCTCTCTCTCTCGGCACTTGATGTATTGGTATCTGGTAGTCACTTGCAAGGGATGTTCAACCGGACAATAAGATTGCTCGAGGCCGGAATAAAGCCAGTGTAACTTCCTCCCCTCTTTCTTGAAGGCCATGCGTATCCCACAATTCCAATGGTTAATATTTGTTATTCATAAAGGCTTTTTCTTGCTGAAGCTTGTAAACTGTATGACAGATATGTTTTTGATGGTCAGCCACCAGATTTGAAGAAGCAAGAGCTTGCAAAGCGGTATAATTTAAGAAGTTTCCTTTGGATGACTTTAAAATATTTAGGTACACTTGGAGGTTGCATGTGTAGCATTCGGTAAGCTATTGCATTCTACAGGTTCTCAAAGAGGGAGGATGCCACCAAGGATTTGAATACAGCAATAGAGGTAAGTGCTTGTCTTTTATTGACTGCCCATTTAGAATGCTTTGCTCTACCCGTTTGATAACTTTGTTTGTCCTATGTCAAGAAATTTCCATTTCATCCTTTTTATCCCTTTGCAGGCTGGAGATAAAGAGGGTATTGAAAAGTTCAGCAAAAGGACTGTAAAGGTAGTTTTCAGTGTCCTCCATTTACATCCCACATTTTGTTTTTTAAAGAAGACAGTTCATGAATGCTATTGCCTTATCCATGAGTGACCCAAAGATTCAAAATTCTGGAAGGAAATTTTCTTGTATGCAAAGATCTAGTACTTCACCACAATTTGCTTTTTGACTTTTGAACATTGACACTCGACATAGCAAATGCAGAATATTTTACCACACTGGCATGATGGTGTCTTGTTGAATGATGGAAATTCCTGTGAAGACAAAGCAACAAGAAATATTTATTTTCTTGATTGTGTTGAATGTAACCATAAAAACTACTCTGCCATCAGAGGCAACAAACTGGGATCATTTTATTTCCTAGTAGTAAGGGATGAGCATATTTCAGACAAAGGTTTTAAAATCTGGTGGGATGGCAGGGCATCCCATCATCCAAAGTGTTCATATGGGGTGCTGGAGCAAGTGTTGGAATGGGATGGGACAAACATCCACTGTTCCAAGTGTCGGGATGCACAGCATGTCATTCCATGGAAAAACTTTTAGATGACACTGTCCCACAGTATTAAAACCTTCATCTAGACTTGGTGGTTGGAGCAATGATAGAACTGAGGCCAAAGCTACATGTTTAATTGTTTCCAGATCAACTGTATCCAGCCTTGCAAAACATCATTACATGTGAGGGTCTTTACCTTAGAAAGTGCATTCTTAGATTGGCTGCTACAGGCAAGTTTGATTCATGATCCATGTGTGGCTTAAAGCTGCTGATTTTATTGAGTTAAGTGTTGGTATTGGAGAAAGGTGCCAACTTTGAGTACTTTCAACTTATGACATCTCAAACAACATTCAATAGTTCACATAGTATATCTATTGGTCTTGCCACTGTTGTTGATGTTTGCTTCATTGCTAAAGTGTGGGTAAATATTCCGATTCTTAAGAAAATGCATGCCCTTGGCTTGAAGTGTGGTCGTCCAAAGCAATATGCCATTTCATCCTATGACTTTTTGTGTCTGTTGTAGTGTCAATTTTTGTGGCATATGGAGGTGAATCTCCAGTTTGATACTGTAATACATGTATTGGTTACATTTTGGTGCTCAGAGCTCATAACAGTTAATTTGAAACGTATGGGACTATTATTCCCTAGAAAGATTAAATGATGAATTTTTGGGTTTTCCTGAAATTGTTTGTTCTGGACAGGTTACAAAGCAACACAATGAAGACTGTAAACGACTTCTAAGATTGATGGGTGTGCCTGTGATTGAGGTGATATCAAAACTTGAACCATTTTGCTTATTTTTTTTTGAACTTCTTCATTCATGTATTTATCAGTCAAAGAGCTACTTCACCATATTTTAGAAGCTTAAAGATGGCATGACCAGGCAGTAAATGTACTTGTCTTTTTCATATAAGACTCATTTGAGCAAAATAACCGCACTTATAAAAGCAAAATCCACCATACCAGGATTACAGATCACCTGTTGGCTTGTGACTCTAACAACTCATGACCAAAGACATATGCTGTTTTATGAATATCAAATGTTCACCCTTAATCTAGAAATTTTCTTGACTTGCTTACTACATTCTACAGGCACCTTCTGAAGCAGAAGCTGAGTGTGCTGCACTTTGCAAAAGTGATAAGGCATGAAAACAGTATGCTGGCTAGTGGCTACTATTTCAATATTTATATTTTTTAATGTCATGATTATTTAATCTCTAGGTATATGCTGTGGCATCCGAGGATATGGATTCACTAACTTTTGGGGCACCAAGGTTTCTTCGCCACTTAATGGATCCAAGCTCCAAAAAAATCCCTGTGATGGAATTTGAAGTCTCAAAGGTGCCTTATATCGTAGACAGTGTTATGCTTGTAACTTCATCTTGAACTCTCTGATCTCATGTTTAAGTTTTAGGTACTGGAGGAGCTAAAGCTCACCATGGACCAATTCATTGACTTGTGCATTCTTTGTGGATGTGATTACTGTGATAGTATCAAAGGTATGATGGCTTTATAAATACTAACTACAAGTTGCACAACATGATATGTTCAAATATTTAATCTGCTGCTCCATCCTTCTCAGCTTAACACCTCTTTTGGTTTTTAAATGAAAAGGAAGTTTTAGCAACTAGAAATTTACAACCAATTGCCAGTCTGGTGCAACCTACTAATTTATTTTGCCAATATTCCTAATTTAGGCCAACTTGAAGGTAAGCGTAACGACCCAAAAACATTGTGTGGTTGGGGGGATGGGTTGTGTTTCTAATAGTTATAATATAAATATAAATGAATATATAGAGATAAAGGGAAAAATGCTGGGAATAGAATAAATGTTAATGATGTCTGCTCAAACTTCAGCTGGAAACACTGCTTTTATCCTACTGAATAACAAACCCTCACCCTCCTAAGTAATTTTTCTAACTCTGTTAGCATTCAATTATCCTTAACACATCAATCACCGTTATATTTTCTATAAATGACATTAAGATTATTAATGAGAAGTGAAGCTACAGGCTAAGTGTTGATTCTTGGTGTATGCATGTCATTTATGCAGAGTCTGCATGCACAGCAGTTGTACTAACCACTCAAATCTCTCTCTTAAGCAGTGCTTGAGAAAATATTATTTTGTTCCATTCGTAGCTTTCTACCTTGCAAAGGAATTGCTTGTGAAATGCGGTTGATTCATTGGACCGTGAACAACCTGTTTTTGTTCTGTTGTTGTAAACTTATTATTGTCATCACTTATTTTGTCATCATTTTTTGTTTTTTTTTGAAATTTGCTTTGCATGACACAGAAACTGTGTTATAATGCTGTCAACGCATTCCTTTGAAATAGGTATTGGGGGACAAACAGCTTTGAAGCTTATCTGTAAGCATGGTTGCATAGAAAACATATTGGAGGACATAAACAAAGAAAGGTGCATCTATCAACATGGTTACTTTTTTTTTTTTAATGTCTCAGACATATTTGCCTATTTTTTTTTAAAATTTTGTTCTGATAAAATTTGATCCTTTTTTGTCTGGTATGTATAGAATTGTCAAGTAGAAACATGATGGGTTGCCAAGCTAGATAGACATGAGTTTGTTCAAGGGGCAATTGTTGTTATGAGGTCTTGTTATCAATGATCACAAATTTATGTGCTACATAAGCTAATTTTTGATCTAGTGGAATGTAACTTCAATATAAGACAGTTGTGATCCAGTGATTGTGCTTCAAAAGCATTATTTATCTATGTTGAATGCATATCATATACACGTGTGTGTGTGTGTGCATGCATTACTTATGTCACCATATATGTATAAAGTATCAATCAACTCGGGAATATTCTTGCTCTATTTACTTTTTGATATGATGAATACTTGGCCAATTTGCTACTGTCCGTGCATCTGAAGATCTATCTGAAGGTCATTACCAATGAACATGACCAAATATTTTGTTCTTTTCTTTGTCCATTTCACTTTTTGTCAAGTTGTGTTTACCTTTCAAGAAATTGTTGGTGGTAGATGTATATGAACAATGGCTACCTAATTGACAAGGCCGAGTCTAGAGTTACACTCATTGTCTTTAAGACAATTTCGTCCCGCAATGGTGCTTACGGTTTTATGACGATTGTCTTACAGGATACAACGATCTTCTTCTAGTGAAAGCAGCACTATAATTCACCAGAAATTCGAATCAGGAATGCTTTTCTTTCTTTGTATGCACTATAGCTATGCAAATGCCTAAGAGACTTACGATGCACTATAGCTATACTCTGTTATTCAGATATGCAAATGCCTAAGAAAAGGAAGGAAAAACTGGATTGAATGAAATTAAATGAATGAGGAATGTGGACCTATTAATAGCCTTAAGGTGCCTCTTGGAAGCAACTTTCTGATTTCATCGGAGGGAGTTTCTGATGTCGTTTTGTAGTGAGATATGCCTTTACGCGATCGATACGTTTCTTCAATCACGATCGGACATCATGATACGCTGATTCGTATCGTGATCTCTAGATCACGCGATCAGTGCGCTTCTCAACGCGTCGTTTCACGATTCGATGGCATCCCTGATCTCAGAAGAGACGTTGATCCATGAGCGGACGCGTGATTACGTCTCCGGATGCGTGATCCGTTGTTTCGCGATTCTGAAATCCCGTCATCCGAGTCGGCTCCTTGTTGCAGAGAGCGCCCTGGTCTAGTCGGCTCGATTTTCTCGAGTCGACTCGTCCAGACCACATGATATGGCTCTGTGGATCCGAGCCAGCTCGACTCTGGTCGAGTCGACTCATCCAGACTGCATGATACAGTTCTGTGGATCCAAGCCAGCTCGATCCTGGTCGAGTCGACTCGTCCAAATCGTGTATTCCCATTCTATGGATCCCAGTCGACTCCCAGTCATCTGAGTCGACTCGAACAACTCGAGTCGACTCTCCTTCTTGCAATCTTGATGTAGTGCCAATCAATCTCGACTATCTGATTTGTTTGATCAGGAAAAAATTAAAGGCTCCTCAAGTTCCTCGCGACGATGCGTACGTGCGAAGTGCGAAGTGCAAAGTGCGCCTACAAAGCATCCATTGCGCCCTTGTCGCCCGTTGCACACGCGCGTGCGCGTGCGCGTGCGGGTAATGCTTCGCATCACCCTCAAGCTCTCCACCTATGATGAGCCTAGAAGTAAGAGTTTGGAAAAAGGTTTTCTTATAAAGAGCTTTCTCTTTTTCCAATCTTTCTATGTGGGACTAAAAGTTTCCATCCCACAGGATGGTTCCCATCCTACAGGATAGTCTCCCTTCCCACAGGATAGTTTCCCATCCCAAAGGATAGTTTAGGAATAAAAAATTCCTATTCACTTTTTTCAACAATCCCCTACATAAATGGAATTTTGGATTGAGATCAAAGATCAGTAAAGACGATCCCCCACAAACATAGAGTGTTAAATGCAAATGAATATGCAGACACTTAAAGAAAGAAGTTGAATGAAGTTGTATCAGGATAGGTAGCTTGTGGCTTTGAACCTTAGTATTTTGTTATCGAGTTTACTTGCTAAAAGTGAATGTAATGTCTTGAACTTTTAGCGTTTGATGTAAATTAAGACAATAACAATCACACTACTTCTTTCCGAGCATTTCTTTTGGTTCTCATGGTTGTGTTCATTTTGGTCCCGAACAACTCCTGGTCTCATGAGTGCTTTAGAGAATTAAAGCCTTTAAAATTCTCATAGAATTGGCCCAGTTCACATTCACATAGGTGATTCTTATTAAGAGTATCCTGTTATATCCCACATGATATTCATGTCATAAGAATCATTAAAAGCTATGCTTATCCCAGTACCTTTAGCAGGTAGCACTGATTATCATAGGAATGAGTAGGATTTTACATCCTTAGTGCTTCGTTGACATATTCATAATTTAGTTGTCCTTTTTGAACCTAGATCTTGGGATCTCCAGTCAACTAGGTTGGGTATCCACTATGAAGATTACTTTGTTATAAGCTTTAAGCCCATTCCCCTCGATAAATAATTTACTTGATCTCTTGATAAACCTTTTGTCAATGGATCTGCAAGGTTTTTCTTTGACTGAATGTAGTCAATAGAGATTTTTCCATTTTCAAGTAATTGCTTAATGGTATTATGTCTGCGACGTATATGTCTAGACTTACCATTATACATTTTATTATGTGCTCTGCAAATAGCTGATTGATTATCACAATGAATATATATTGCAGATAGGTTTTGTCCAACATAGAATATCCTCCAAAAAATTTCGAAGCCATTCTGTTTCTTTTCCAACTTTATCTAAAGTTATAAACTCTGATTCTATAGTGGACCGAGCTATATAAGTTTATTTTGAGGATTTCCATGACACTGCACCTCCTCCCAAGGTGAATACATATCCACTAGTGGATTTAGTATCTTCTGAAGATGATATCCAGTTAGCATCACTGTATCCTTCTAGTACAGTTGGGTATGTTGTATAATATAATCCAGAATTTAGAGTATATCGTAGATATCGTAATATCCTTACTAGTGCTATTCAATGATTTGGACCTGGATTACTAGTAAATCTGCTTAACTTATTGACAGCATATGCTATGTCCGGATGGGTGCAATTCATGACATATATTAAACTGCCAATTATACGTGAATATTCCAATTGTGATATGGGTTGTCCAGTATGCTTAACAAGATGTAGATTAACATCTACATGTGTTCTAAATGGGCTGGTATCATACTCATTGAATTTATCTAATATTTTTTCAATATAATGAGATTGAGATAATATTATTCCATCAGACGTTCTAGTGATTTTAATCCCTAATATAACGTTTGCGATATCCATATCTTTCATATCAAAATATTTGATCAACATTTTTTCTTTGTTTGTTTAATCAGATCAGTATCACTTCTTATGATTAACAAATCATCCATGTATAAGCAGACTAATATATACCCTGTAGGTATGGTTTTGGCATACACATATTTATCATATTCATTGATTTTGAATCCATTGATCAACATGACATTGTCAAATTTTATATGCCATTGTTTAGGTGCTTGTTTAATCCATATAAGGATTTCACAAGTATGCACACCTTTTTGTTTCTTTGCCTGGAACCACAAACCCTTCAGGTTGTTCCATGTAAATTTCTTCCTCTACTTCACCATTAAGGAAAGCTGTTTTTACATCCATTTGATGTATTTCAAGATTGTTAATAGCTGCAATAGCGATTAACATTCTTATAAATATTATCTTTGTTACAGGTGAATAAGTATCAAAGAAGTCTAGACATTCCTTTTGTTTAAAGCCTTTAGCTACTAATCTGGCTTTATACTTATCAATTGATCCATCAGCCTTTAACTTCTTCTTGAAAATCCATTTACACCCCAAAGACTTCATACCTGATGGTAAATCTACCAATTTTCAGGTATGATTATGCATGATGGTCTCAATTTCGCTATTAATAGCTTCTCTCCAAAAGGGTGCTTCTGGTATAGACATTGCCTCTTTGAATGTCTGAGGTACATTTTCTATTATGTACGTAATGTAGTCAGGACCAAAAGATTTTGTAATTTTAGGTCTCTTACTACGACTAGGTTCATCTTCAGGATATTTTTCCTGATGACTACTACTTGCCAAATTATCATAAGTTATTTTATTTGAACTTGTACCAGATATCCCTTTATAAGGGAATATCTCTTCAAAAAATGATGCATTTTTTGATTCCATGATTGTATTTTTCTGTATATCAGATATATCTGATTTATGTACAAGAAAACGATATGCACTACTGTTTTGTGCATAACCAATGAAAATACAATCAACTGTTTTAGGTCCTATTTTGACTTTTTTGGATTCTGGAATAGCTACTTTAGCTAGACATTCCCACACTTTTAGGTAATTATAAGAAGGCTTTTTTCCTTTCCATAATTCATATGGAGTGATATCCTTCTTCTTAAGAGGTATTTTGTTAAGAATATGATTAGTCGAGAGAATTGCTTCTTCCCATAAATTCTGTGGTGCATCAGAATTTATCAATATGGCATTCATCATTTCTTTCAATGTTCGATTTTTGCGTTCAGCAAGTCCATTAGATTGAGGTGATTAAGGAGCTGTAGTTTGATGAACAATGCCATATTCTTGACAAAAGTCATTAAACGGTGCATCGTATTCACCATCTCTATCACTCCTTATAGCTTTGATCTTTTTACCAAGCTGATTTTCAATCTCATTTTTATAACATTTAAACATATCTAAAGCCTCATCTTTAGACTTTAGTAGATACACATAATAGTATCTAGTTGAATCATCAATAAATGTTATAAAATACTTTTTACCTCCTCTAGATTGTACTGACTTCAAGTCGCATAGATCACTGTGGATCAAATCTAAAGATTTAGTATTCCTTTCTACTGAGTGGAATGGTGTTTTGGCTAGCTTAGCTTCAACACATATCTTACATTTGTAATTTGGATCGATTTCACGAATAGGTAACAATTCTAAATTCATTAATTTCCGTAATGAATTAAAATTCACATGACCTAAGAGGAGTCAACCATATAAATAGAAGAAGCATCTTTATTCTTTTCAATGTTGCGATGTACAGTCATTACATTCATCTTGAATAATCTATTATTCACGTAACCTCTATCCAGAAAGATCCCTCCTTTAGTAAATACAAATTTATCAGACTCAAACACCATCCTAAATTTATGTGTGCTTAGGAGGGAGCCTGATACCAAGTTCTTACGGATGTCAGGAACATGCAGTACATCGTTCAGTAGAAGCTCTTTGCCCGATATCATCTTTAGAATAATGTGGCCAATTCTTTCTATCTTCGATGTAGCGGAGTTGTCCATTAGCAGATTTCTACCTCTGATAGGAGTATACGATGAAAACATACTCTTATCACAGCAGACATGTCGAGTAGCTTCAGTGTCAACATATCATTCATTTGGTTTATCAACCATGTTTGCTTCAAACACAACTGCTGACAACATCATCCCTGACACTTCATGGGATAGGGTATCTTCAGTAGTATTGACTTCTTTTCTTTTTCCTTGAAACGACAATTCTTGGATTTGTGGCCTATTTTATCACAAATGAAGCACTTTCCTTTGAACTTTTTAGGATTGTTCTTCTTCTGTTTATAGCCTTCACCAGGAAACCTGCGTTTATTCTAGTTGACCTTTTCTTCCATGAGGTTGGGCTTAGGCTCAGCATGATGTCCTCCTATCATCTTATCATGTCTTTTGTTTTCTTCCTCGATCCTCAGGCGGACAATCAGATCTTCAAGTCCCTCTCCTTCCGCTTATGCTTGAGGTAGTTCTTGAAGTCTTTCCATGATGGAGGTAGCTTCTCAATTATAGCGGCTACCTGGAATGACTCACTCAGAGACATCCTTTCTGCATGTATCTCATGCAGTATGATCTGCAGTTCTTGAACTTGCTCCAAGACGGTCTTGTAATCTACCATCTTGTAGTCAAGAAACCTGCCGACCACAAATTTCTTATGACCTGCATCCTCGAGTTTGTACTTCTTGTCCAAGAATGCCTACAGCTCTTTTGCTGTGCTTATACTACTGTACACATTGTACACAGTATTCTCTAATCCATTAAGGATGTAGTTTTTGCATAGGAAGTCTGAATGCTTTCATGCATCGACAGCAACAACAATTTGCTTGTCGTTCTCTCCTTTAGAACTGGTGGATCTTCGTTGAGAACTCTTACCAGATTCAGAGTTGTTAGATAGAACATCATCTTATGTTGCCATCTCTTAAAGTCGGTGCCGGCAAACATCTCCGGCTTCTCGGCCTGAACTGGTGCAGTCATTATTGCCATCACTTGAGCATCACTTATAGTACGGAAATTGTCTTAAGATTGTTGGTGGTAGATGTATATGAACAATGGCTACCTGATTGACAAGACCGAGTCTAGAGTTACACTCTATGTCCTTAAGACAATTTCGTCCCACAATGGTGCTTACGGTTTTATGATGATTGTCTTCCAGGATATAATGGTCTTTTTCTAGTGAAAGCAGCACTACAATTCACCAGAAATTCGAACTAGGAATGCATTTCTCTCTTTGTATGCACTATAGCTATGCAAATGCCTAAGAGACTTACGATGCACTATAACTATACTCTGTTATTCAGAGTATACAAATGCCTAAGAAAAGGAAGGAAAAACTGGATTGAACGGAATTAAATGAATGAGGAATGGGGACCTATTTATAGCCTTAAGGTGTCTATTGGAAGCAACCTTCTGATTTCATCGGAGGGAGTTTCCGATATCGTTTCGTAGTGAGATATGCCTTTATGCGATCGATACGTTTCTTCAATCGCGATCGGATGCCATGATACGCTGATTCGTACCGTGATCTCTAGATCACGTGATCAGCGTGCTTCTCAATGCGTCGTTTCATGATCCGATGGCACCCCTGATCTCAGAAGAGACATTGATCCGTGAACGGACGCGTGATTACGTCTCCGGATGCGTGATCCGTTGTTTCACGATTCTGAAATCCCGTCATCCGAGTCGGCTCGAATTCCTCGAGTTGGCTTCTTGTTGCAGAGAGCGTCCTGGTCGAGTCGGCTCGATTCCCTCGAGTTGACTCGTCCAGACCGCGTGATATGGCTCTGTGGATCCGAGTCAACTCGACCCTGGTCGAGTCGACTCGTCCAGACCGTGTATTCCCGTTCTATGGATCCGAGTCGACTCTCAGTCTTCCGAGTTGACTCGAACCACTTGAGTCGACTCTCCTCCCTGCAACCCTGATGTGGTGCCAATCAATCTCGATCGCCTGATCTGTTTGATCAGGAAAAATTTAAAGGCTCAAGCTCCTCGCGACGATGCGTACGTGCGAAGTGCAAAGTGCGCCTACAAAGCATCCTTGTCGCCCGTCGCACATGCTTGTGCCCATGCGGGTGATGCGAAAGCTCTCCACCTATGGTGAGCCTAGAAGTAAGAGATTGGAAAAATGTTTTCTCATAAAGAGCCTTCTCTTTTTCCAATCTTTCCATGTGGGACTAAAAGTTCCCATCCCACAGGATAGTTCCCATCCCACAGGATAGTTTTCCTTCCTACAGGATAGTTTTCCATCCCAAAGGGTAGTTTAGGAATAAAAAACTCCTATTCACTTTTTTCAACAGAAACTTCTGCTTAAAACAAAGAATGGTAATGATCCTCATCTACTAATGTCTATTTGAAGAGAATTTCAAATATCCATGCAAAGTGGATGTTTCAGTATGATGAATTGGCTTCTGCTTGTGACATGTTAAGAAGTCAAAACTTGCATGGATAATGGTTGCTTGTCATTCTTGTGTGGTCTCTCCATAGCGGATGCCTCCACAATTTCACATCACCACATCATATTGAAACCTCCAAAAGTTGCCTTGGGTCTTCATTATATATTAAGTAACTTCATGACTAAACTATTCTGAATTTCTACTTTTTTTTAATAAAAAAAATAGTGTATGCTAGCAATATGCTGTTCATGGGCAATGGGTTGTAAAATATGTGAAGCAAAATGTTCAGTGCTGTCCAAATTTTCTTTAGTACCTTAATCGAATTACTTATAATCAATTTTATCAAACTATGCTCCTGAATTGATTGCTAATCATGGTTTTACAAACCTATAAAAGCCTGGTACTGGTTTTTGGCTGGACTGGTATGGTGCCGGGCTATCCCATGTCAACACATGATATGGGTCCTCGTACTGGTACCGTACCAGGATGGCTAGAAATCCTTGTCTTTTCATTACATTTTTGGATTTTTATTTATGATGAAAATGTTTAGGCCAGCTTGTTCTGTATTTTTAATATTTATGATTTAGGAACTCTATTCAAAGCTTGGGAGGTGATGTACCTTGAGTAAATCTGTCAGGTAGTGGCTTAGATTAAAGATTTAAGGGCCTTGGTTGAGGATATTTCATTACATAAACAGTTAATAGTACTATGTGGTTTTCTTGTTGACACCACGTGGAACCAAACATTGATGAAATTGTGCCCTTGTATATGGAAAATCTTTTTATTCTTACCATCTTTGGAGGTGATTTTAGAATAATATTTGGTAGCTTTAGTTGATGCTGAGAAGTGATAACCTTAAAAAAGAATCTGGCATCTGGTGGCTTTAATTAAAGATTTATCTGCCTAGATTGATGATATTTCATTAGGCACACACTTCACAATGCTGTGACATTGCGGATTGACTTCTATGGACGAGGTTGAGAAGGATGAAGTGCTTGGTGGAACATATCTACTTGGCAATAACTCTCCTTTCAATTCTTGTGGAAAAAGAATTATCTTTTGCAAACTGTCATTTTCCATCTAGAGTGTCATCTATTGCTACTTCATATTTAGAAGAAAAACAATATACTGGAGCAAAAACTTCATTTATAGAGTGTTTAGATGAGCAAAGTACCATTTGATCTTTTCCATTCTATGTGAATGAAGACAAGGGTTGCATTGGACATTTCAATTCTTTATAAATATTCATGCTTTATGTTTATCAACAGTTCTTTTTATGAATACTCAAATATACCTTATGTTTATTGACAACCCTTTGTCGAAAAGAGTGGACAATCGGGTAGATAGAGTGGCTTAAATTGTTTTTGTACTCCTTGTTTGACAGAATGAAATTGGAAGGCTAGGTTTGCTTGTTCATGCAGCTTGTTTAAATTGCCTATGGTAAATGCCTCAATTAGACGAGAAAGGGTCACAGTCTTTCTGTTAATGGATTTAGGTTGCCTTCTGTAGAATCTCAGCCTCACATGCAAAAAAAAAAGTATGAGTGGACTTGTGCACCTGTTGATGGCTCATGCAAAATGGATTTTGTTTTTGTTGGCTTTGTTGTTGAGTTTCTGAAAATGCAAGATTTCAAGCAGTTGTGTAGTAACATCACAGGAATTCTCTGTCCCTCTTCTATGTTTTTAAAATTTTGTTTAAAGCATTTTTTTTGGTAGGTATCAAATACCTGAGGACTGGCCATATCAAGAAGCTCGGCACCTGTTTAAAGAACCTATTGTGTCTCAAGAATTTCCAGAGCTCAAGTGGGCTTCTCCGAATGAGGAGGTATCTAGTGATATCCAAGTTGGTTCGTATGATATCCATTCGTTTGACTTCAAACTGATAACAGGATGTTTTCTTTTCCTCTTCTTTTAGGGCCTTGTGGACTTTCTGGTGAAAGACAATGGTTTCAACCATGATCGAGTGATAAAGGTATTCATTCATGCCATAAACCAATATTTTCTGCAAGCCTATTTTGCTCAAAATCCTTGATATTAACTAATTATTTTTTTAAAAATACTCAATAGGCAATAGAAAAGATTAAAGCAGCAAAGAATAAATCCTCCCAAGGGCGGTAAGCACTATAATATCATTGTTTATGTTTTCCCTGTTTTTTTCTGATAGTCTATGACTCTATTTAGGATTTTGCAGACTGGAATCCTTTTTTAAGCCAGTTGTGGGTGCATCCATGCCTCTTAAACGGAAGGTATGTGTTACATGATTATTGCACCTTTCCTTGTTTCTTATTTTTTCCTATCCTTTGTAACCACAGCAAATGCGTGTTCGAGCATTAGCACCTTCTCTGCATTTATGGTTCTGCTCTTGTGATGTTTAAGTTTGGCCTGGACATCTTAGAGATATCTGGAGCATTAAACTTCATCAGAACTATTTGTCTTTGACTAGTGATATTGAATACCATTTCATTGAACAAATAAAGAATCACATGGGGCCGTTGGTTGTTTTGTGAATCCTGTCTCTTGTTTAGCATTTTAAAATTTATAAGGTTGTCTTTGGATGCTTGAATCATGGTATACTTTTTCCTTTCATGAGCACTATGACATGGTTGTTACAAATAGTAAATATTTATTTTATTTTTCACTAACTAGAAAGGATGGTCACATTAACATAGAAAAGAATTTTAGTTGACAGAGGCATTGTGAACTAGCTTTCTTAAGGATTTATTTTGAAAAGCATTAATGTCAATGCTTGTACATATGGAAATGAAACTGGAAAACTATAATTCAGATCAGATGGCTGCTGTCATCTTCAAGTTTTCATTTACATGTTTGTTCATTTTTTCAAAATTTAATTTTGTCTTAGAAGTTGAGTCCATTGCATCACAATCCTTCTGCCTGATTTCTAGTGCCATTCATTATCTGCAATTTCTTGACTGCATATTTCACTTCTGCATGCATATGCAGCACATATAAATATTCATCATGTGCATCAATGCTCCTAGAAAAAAAAATACCAGAATGATAATATGCGTATAAGTGGTTTGTAAACTAACTTCAATTTCATGACCGTTTAGTTATATATAACTTTTCCATTAATACATCTCTTTGGATGCTGACAATTAACTTAAAGTTTTAAAACATGATTACTTCTGGAAGTTGTCATATCAGCTTTATGTAAGAAGCTCACATTTTCAATAATACTACGATCAGGGTTAGTTCAAAATCTGTATATAGTGGTGTTTGTACAGTGCCAAAGTTAAGCAGTTTTTCTTAGTTTTTATAGGAGTCCAGCATAAGGTTTCTTCCTTCTCATCTCTTTTTTCTCCATAGCTTTCCAGACCTACGGATCTATTACTGCAAACAATGCCACTAGGGGCGAGTGTGTTGGAGGGTTAAAATTGGTTAGCTGTTCTGGGCCTTCCAGCCCATGATATGGAGTCATCTGGGAGTAAAACATCAGTTTAGGGGATTTATGGGTTACCTTGTCCAATGCACTTATAATGACAGCTTTTTACTTGTCAATCTATGAATATTTCCCTAGGCAATAAGGTTTTTTAATTATCTGACACCGGTTCATGTGACACAAGCAAGCTCATTTTGGTGGATTGATTCAGGATCAGGTTTTTTTGAAGGACCACCATTTTGGTTTAATTGCTCCCACTTTAACATTCTCTCATATCTTTCTATCTGCATCTATGTCTTGCTTTTCTTCAGAAACCAACAGCATATAAAGAGAACCTAAGACCCGAACGTTCATCTGCTTTAATTTTTTTTCCCCCATTATCACCTCAGTGCAATATCCTTCCTCATGTCTCTTCACTCTCTTGCAAATAATGTCCATTAATTTGCAATAGTTATTTTCTTCTGAATATCGCTTTAATGAAAGGGCAGTAGAAACTGTCACTAACGGTGCATAAATTTATAACAATTTTCAGATAGTCAATAATCTTGAGATAGTAATTACTTATTTTTTCTAGCATGAATATGTGACCTTAGAAAAGTGCTTCATTGATTTAGTAGGACACATCTTATATCAAGTTAAATCTTCTGTTACAAATGATTACGCAAGCTAGAACTGACCATTCCATGCTCTCCGTGATACCTGGGTAACAGAAAAACACATGCACACTTGGCACTCCCAGACCAGCATTCAAGTGTAGGATGTTCAGTCTGCAAGTCTGCATGAGCTCGAGCACCAATACTGGCAGTTTAAAACAACCAATCTCAGGGCTGCAATTCAGATGCCATGAACCAGTATCTATGGGTGTTTGTTTCAGCAAATGATGCTGATAAAATTGTACCGATCCTTATAAGTAACTGGTGAATTGTTGGATCTTTTATGTTAAGATTAAAATTTGTAAAGAACATCCTTGCATGGGAATTTCCTATCGAATCTTCTGCAGTACAAACATATGTAGCTAGTTGGATTATGTAATTATAATCTGTCATTCCAGGGGGCCTTATTGATTGGTCTATTTAGAAGGTGGAGAATCACTTTATCAATTGTATTCAAACTTCATAGGTTTGAACTTTTTAGGAGAAAAAAAAACAATTTTTTTTTCTTACATTGTATTCAAGCAAGTAATTCACATATGAAAGAAAATAAAAGAGTAGAATTCTCTTGAACTTGTTGGTATATAGATCTCGAAGAACCAGCCAATTCTCATCCTTTAGCTGATGCATGGCATAACTCTCTCTCTCCTCTCTCTGTGGCTTGCCTGCTTGCTGTCTTGCTTGCTCACTCTCGTGCTTGCGTGTAAGAATGATTGTTCTTAACAAGCTAGGTTGGATTGGAAATACGAAAATTGGGAACACATAAATGATGCATGGAATTACGTAATCAGGAGTAAAAAAATTGGATGGGCTGGGCTTTTTTGTGGAGAAATATTTTCACCTTGGTTCCATATACAAGTGATTTGATTTACTTTTGACTCAATAATATTTTTGCTTTTCTAAGATGATACGACATTTCTGTCTTGTCCTTTTTAATTTTTAGTACACTGTATTGTCCTTGAGTTGTTTGAAAGAGCAATAGCGGAATCTCTTTCTAAATTAGCTGCTTCAATTACTTGTATATTGAAATGGGATTTTGCATTGCTTTTGCTAATCGTTTATAATGTTTGCTCTTCTAATTTGTTGAACATCAGGAAACACCGGACAAGGTAGCAAAGGTAACAACAAACAAGAAGTCCAAGTCTAGAGGTGGGAAGAAAAAATAGTTAGAAGTGCAGTCAAGTCAAGATATGAAAGTAGAATAGCAAATTCTGCCGGGCAGATCAGGAAAACTAGCCTCTGTGTTTCTTGTTTTTCTGTTTAAGACCTGTCGCAATGTCCTCATCGCACACTACAAGAAATTTGAGTTCTGTAGAGTTTGGCAGTCTTGCTGTTCATGTTTGGAAATTTTTCTTTGTTAGTACCGCATTTATGTTAGGATTTGCAAATTTGAAATTCTGACAATCATTCAGATGCCTGTGTAGTAGCCGTGGAAGTCTTGTTAGTACCGCACTTAATGTTTAGGGTATGAGCTGCTCCCATCTTTTGGGTTCTCTGATTGTCATACTTTACCCAATACCTTTTGTACTCTTTATCATTGTACTTCTGTTGCCGGCTGCCACTAGTAATCTCTTGAATCACCATGGTTTTACTCGTGAGAAGAGAAAACTCTGCCCTCGCCGGAAGCTGCCCCACAACTGAAACACTATCGGGGCTTTACCGGGGGGAACCCGGGGATGTGGAATGCCATCAAAGAAGAGGCATGAAGATGCCCGACAACTGAAACACTATTGGGGCTTTACCGGGGGGGGGGGGGGGGACCTGGGGATGTGGAATGCCATCAAAGAAGAGGCATGCAACCTGGGTGCTGGTTCTTGGTAAGATCAACTCTAGCCCCTCCTGAACTCATTCTTCTACAGGCGTCAGGAGTCGCTGGACCAAGCCCGCTGTATTGCGTTCCTGGAGGCGTTAACAGTGCTACCGCTTGCTTATGATGCCTCGTCTTGGATGAAGCAAGGCCTCGGTGCTTAGAAGCAGGAGTAGATCGTGTGCCGAGAATTACGTCCTGCTATAATTGTGAGAAACCAAATGGAGTGTTTACGTTGTGGAAGAAGGGAAAAAGTAAAATTCGATGGAGTTCATGGTGGCTGCATCTTGGAAACTCAAAACGTGGGGCAAGATTTATTTATTTATTTTTCAGCGTAGCTTATTATAGTTAATACTATTAAAAGTTCATATTGGTTAGACGGTGCTGTTGTGAAGTATGTTGGCTTTTGTAGTTCTTCTTCCTGGCACAGGGCCCCGATGAGAATTCTGTTTACCATGACTCCAAACGGCAGCATAAACAGGGACAACAAGAGACTATCATGTTAGGATACGTGTCTAGCCAACTAGTTAGCAAGTTTTACATGTTGGCAACGGTTGTGTTTGTCACTCATTATAATTCTTAAAAATAAATGATTTTTTTAAATTTTTTTTTTAAAGGAATATAATATAATCCTGCTCGTATACAATTATCGGGAATGTTCCTTTATTAACATTGCTTGGAGTAAAATCATGGGTGATACCTGGTCCTCCCGTTTTTAAACAGAGGGCTGGAATAAATTTTTTACCAAAAAAAAAAAAAAAAAAAAAAAAAAAAAAGAAAAAGAAGAAGAAGAGCGGTATGACCCCTGAGGTATCCACGTAATTTGTCAGTAAATTAAACTTTGGGGTGTTTGGTGGATGATGATGGCAAAGTAATGAACAAAGAGGCAAACGACTAATATGATTACTAAATTCCATCCATTCTCATAAAGAATATCACATCTACATAGAATGATAGAATCACCATGCCAAACGACCTCATCCAAAAACTGCCCCTACTTTCCAAAACGCCCACCTCATACCCTCTCCTTCTGCGTTTACGCGAGGAATCGCACTTCCAAAAATGAAGTTGATTGGGCCTCGGACCGAAGGAACTTAGCGCACTAATGTGGCCTTTTTTTTTGCATATCTTGTTACAATCCCTGGTTTTTGAATTAAGAGAAAAACATCCAAGAAAAAAGTTCTGTCGCTAAATTGGCTACCAATTTGTCAGGATACTACATACGGTTTATGAAGATCACCTTATAACATTACAATGCCAATGGATGCGATGTGTGCATGGTAGTAGATATCCATGTACATATGCATTTACAATTCCGCCATGACAGCACTAACTCCTTATATTAAATTTGTTAGAACTGAAGGAGCATTTTTTCAATAAATACAACAAAATGATAAGTAGCCCAGAAAATTAAAATTACGACCGCTTCTGCCAAATAAAGAAATATATAATAAGTCTTTTTATCGTCTAGCTTTTCATTTTTTTTAAAAAAAATTGATACTGCATTAAAAGTAGGGGTGGCAGAATATAAGTAGGATCCACCAACCCATCTGAAACTATCTCACATAAAAAAAAATTAGATGTTTTTTTTAAATTAGGTTTATTGTGATAAACTGGCTCGAGGAAGGTTGATTACTAGTTCAATTGAATCCTTTCTGAACCAGTCATCCTAGCCAGAAAACTCGAAGGTGACTTTACGGGCTGATAAAGCAACAATTCGACATCACCGTCCTAGCTACATCACAGGTCAGTCTTCGGCCCACGCCGAAGATATCGGTCTCGAAGCATATTCCTGGCCCATGTTGCCTTGGATTGGTCCGAAGAAGACAGTTACCTCATCTCTCAGCTTGATCCGAAGAGGACAAGTTCGAAACAAAATTCGAGCCCACTCCGAAGAAGGCAGCTCCGATGCAAATGGTTAAGACATCTTCGGCTTACTCAGAAAAATGTAGGCACAAGGCGATCAGCTAATCTTACTTCGATCCCTTCTGAAAGAGTGGCTTTGAAGTAAATCTCCCTTTAATCTCGACCTGAAATTACCAGAGGTGGGTATGGTTGTCATGACCTACCATGTGGCCACTAACTCCAATTCCAACAATTTCGAAATGGCCAGAATTAGGCAGCAACCACTTATGGTTACGGGGATGTTAGGCTAACTAACCCCTAACTGAAAGCAAGTGGGCTCAACTGCATTCCGTTACATCCACTTTTATAAATACTGGTAAGAGGGGACACTCATGGTAAGCAATTTGGAGTCACTTTCACTCTCTCAGAACTCTCCGTTCTGTTGCTTGAACCTTTACTAACTTAGGTATCGGACTGTCCCCACCGGAGAAAATTCGGTCAGGGACTTGTTTTGCAGGTACCCTGGGAGGTAGACCAGCAATCCAGCCGCTCCATCCGGTTTGCAAGGGTTCAGTGCCAACAGATTGGCGCGCCAGGAAGGGAAAAGCACAGCAGCGACTGTCAACGATGCCTGGTCATTTTCCTTTTGGAAAAAAGAGTTTGAAGAAACCATAATGGTGAAAGGAAGAACTCAAAATGCTTCGACAAGTAGGGGACGTCCTCCCTCTTAAAGGAACGACCTCCGGCGGAGAATAGTATCCCACTTCCTATGCTGGTTATAGGACAGCACCAATTTGAAGCCTTTTTGAACCAGTTCATGCACTAACAACCATAATTCAAAAGTTTCAAGAAGCTGCCCTCCAAGCAGGGCACCTGCTAGCCATTTCCAGGCACAGCTATCGGTCTAAATCGAGGGAGGATCACCACCGTGAGTCTACCCGATACTTCCCTCAAGGTTGGCTTTCTCATGAAGGTCGAAGTCACCGGTGCCATAAGTTAGCCGATAGCCGACTTGAGAGGAAGAGAACCAAACGATCCTCCCCAATCCCTTTCGAAGACTACTCTTGGAAGTGCTGGGCAAAAAGAAACCCGCTACAACTACGAAAAAAATTTCAAGATGCTTGAATCACAGATCACGAGGCTCTGCGATCAGAGAAGAGATGGCTAAGTCATGGCCTTTGACTTGAGGCCTCCTTTCACCTCTAGAATAATAGAGGAAATAGTCCCTCGGCACTTTAAGGCCCTTCAGATGGAACCTTACAACGGGACTACTGATTTGCTCAACCATCTGGGCAGCTTTAAGGCCCACATGATGATTCAAGGAGCTTCTGATGCATTGCACTGTCTCGCTTTTCCTGCCACTCTGAAGAAGGTGGCTCGAATATTGTATTCGAGCATACGTCCAGGTACCATCGATTCCTTTTGTGAATTAGAAAAATTGTTCATCTCATATTTTATGACTTGCCACAAAACATCCTGTAACACGGACAGTTTGTTCCTCCTTCATCAAAACGAAGAGAAGAGTCTTAAAGGTTATATTGCAAGATTCAATTCAGCCACCCTTGAGATCCTCGATCTCAATGAGCACATAGCCATGTCCACTTTGAAAAAGGGCCTACGATCGTCCAAGTTCACGTTTTCCCTGGATAAAAGGTTCCCGACAAGTTACGCCGAACTCTTATCAAGGGCTCAATAGTATGCGGATGTCGAAGAGCAAGTGGCAAATCAATGCCTGATCGAAAGAAAGTCTGTCTCCAAGAAGAAGAATAGCAAGGGGACGAATTCCCCTGTACTCCCCAGTAATAATGACTCTACTCGATGGCATAGTCCCAGGCCCAAAATGTTGGGCAAAAAATTTGATTTGTACACTCCTCTTAATCTTCCAAGGAAAAAGATCCTAATGGAGATAGAAAAAGAAAGCTACCTACAATGGCCACGCCCCATGAAGATGTCCCCCACTTTGACGAATAGAAACAAATATTGTCGATTCCACAAGGATCACGGTCACAACACCGAAGATTGCATCCAACTTAAGGATGCTATAGAAGACTTGATCAAGAAGGGGTACCTAGGAAAGTACGTCAGCCACTCTGAGCTCCGAACCGAAGCTGCTGCCCCTCAGAGGGCTATTGAAGAAGTCGAATTGCCCAACTAGAGGCTGACCGATGGAAGGGTAGGCATGCTACATCGACGAACTGACTAGAGAAGATCCGAAGAGGATGCTCCTAAAAGGCTTAAGAGCAATAACCCCATATGCTTCTCAGATGATGACCTCCAGGGAATTCAGGTCCCACACGATGATTCAGTTGTAGTTTCAGCCGTTGTGACCAACTACGATGTAAGACATATTCTAATAGATAATGGAAGCTCTATAGATATTTTACTTTATGATGCATTCTCCAGAATGGGTTTGTCTAAAAATAAACTACAGAGGTATCCCACACCTCTGACTGGGTTCGGAGGCAACTAGGTCAGAGTTGAAGGAAAAATAATACTACCTGTAACTCTTGGCACCGAACCATGGCAGAAGACACTCCCCATCAACTTCGTAGTAGTCCGAACCCTATTAGCTTACAATGCCATCTTAGGACGACCAATCTTAAATAAATTTCGGACCATAGTATCAACATATCACATCCTAGTATGCTTCCCCACTAGAAATGGTATTGGCGAGTTAAAGGGAGACCAAAGAGTTGCTCGACAGTGCCTGATGATACAGGACAAGCAATCGGCTAATCCCATGACACTGGACCAGCTGTACCCAATAGATCATACTGAAGATGGTGGGGAGCTAATGGAGAAGACCATCTTCATACCTTTAGCCGAAGACGATCTAATGAAAACTGTGTAAATTAGGAGTCTATTGGATGGAGAAACAAGGATAAGATTGATCCATTTCCTTCGGAGTAATGCTGATATCTTTGCCTGGTAGGCTTCGGACATGCCTGGAATTCCAACCGAAATAATCACTTATCGACTCTAAGTAAGCCCTAGACACAAACTAGTTAGGCAGAAGAAGAGGAACTTTGCTCCCGAAAGACAAAAGGTGATCAATGAAGAAGTAAACAAAATTCTCAAAGCCAGATTTATAAAGAAAGTACACTATCCTGAATGGCTAGCCAACATCGTGATGGTGAGAAAGGCTAATGGTAAATGGAGGATCTGTATTGACTATATAGATTTAAACAAAGCCTGCCCAAAAGATAGTTTTCATCTCTCGAAGATAGATCAACTGGTTGATGCCATGTCGGGTCACCAATTACCGAGTTTCATTGATGCTTTCTTCGGGTACAATCAGATCTAGATGAATTCTGAAGATGAAGAGAAGACTGCCTTCATAACAGAGAAATGACTCTATTGCTTAAAGTAATGCCATTCAGGATAAAAAATGCCGGAGCCACATTCCAATGGCTGAGTAACAAAGTGTTCGAAAAGCAGTCAGGGAAGAACATGGAAGCCTTTATTGATGACTTGATTGTGAAAAGCTCTTCAAAATTGACCATATCAAAGATTTGGAAGAGTCCTTTGATGCCTTGCGGCGTCATCAGATGAAGTTAAATCCGACTAAATGCACTTTTGGGGTGACTTCAGAAAAATTTCTAGGATTTTTGGTTACCAAGCGAGGAATAGAGGCTAATCCGGAGAAGATTCAGTCCATCCAAAATATGAGACACCCTTCTTGCAAAAAAGAGGTTCAACAATTAACCGGAAGGATCGCCTCTTTAAGTCAATTCATCTTTCGGTCAGCCGAAAGGTGTCTTCCTTTGTTCAAAGCTCTTCACCAATCCCGAAGTTTCGAATGGTCCGAAGACTGCTGCTTCACCTTCGAAGAACTGAAGAAATACCTGAAGAATTTTTCCTTACTTTCTAAGCCTCAAGAAGGGGAACCCTCTATTTATATCTCTCCACTTTGGATGAGACGGTTAGTTCAGTGCTTGTCTGAAAAGAAGCTGACAATCTTCAAAAATTGATCTATTACACCAGCAAAGTCTTGCACGATGCTGAAGTGAGATATCCCAGAATACAGAAGCTTATATACTCGTTGGTGATAGCGACAAAGCACTTGCGGCCATACTTTCAATCCCATTCCATTATGGTCCTGATATACCAACCTTTAAAAGCTGTCCTCCAATGTCCTGATACTTCGGGAAGGATAGCTAAATGGGCTATTAAGCTTGGAGAATTTGACATCAACTTCCAATCCAGATCAGTCATGAAAGCATAAGCATTGGCTGACTTCCTAGCCGAATATACCTGGAGGCAAGAAGATGACTTATCAGGAGCCAAAAGGGAGGAGGCCACTGGAGGGGATTCGGAAGCCATATGGATATTTCATGTAGATGGAGCTTCAAATTCTATGGGATGCAAAGTAGGCATTATCTTAACTGATCCTAACAGGCACACCATAGAATCAGCTCTGTGTTTCTCTTTCAATGCATTGAACAACCAAGCTGAATACGAAGCCCATCTTGTAGGACTTCGAATTGCCAAAGAGCTGGGGATTCAGAAGATTCAAATCTTTTCGGATTCTCAATTGGTGGTGAACCAGGTGAAAGGCAAATTTGAGACCCGGGATCCTACTATGATCTAATATCTAGGAAAAGTATAGATTTTGGTGTTCCAGTTTGAATTCTTCGAAATCGCCTACGTGTCACGAACAGAGAATTCTCGAGTTGATGCACTATCCAGGCTCGCCACCACTACTCTAGATTCCCTCAGCCGCACCTTCATAGAATATCTCGAAGCTCCAAGCATAGTAGAAGAAACACTAAAGGTGCATCAGGTCGAGTGTGAGCCCAGCTGGATGGATCTCATTCTAAGATTCCTGAATGAAGGATGCTGTCTGAGGATAAAATTGAAGCCAAGCAAGTCCGCTGGATGGCATGTCCATATGTCATCATGGATGGAGCTCTATACAAGAGATCTTTTACACAACCCCTATTAAAATGTTTGGGGCCGACGGATGCGAACAATGCCTTAAGAGAGTACATAAAGACATATATGGAGATCATATAGGGGACAGATCCTTAGCCAACAAAATAATACGCCAAGGTTATGATTGGCCCACCATTCAGAAGGATTCCGTCGATTTCATCTGAAGATGCAACCAATGTCAAAAGTATTCCAACATTCAAAGATGGCTTGCAAGTCAACTGACTCAGTTAACAGCACCATGGCCTTTTGCCCAATGGGGCATGGATATTCTTGGTCCGTTCCCTTCAGCATTCGGATAATGAAAGTTTCTTATTGTAGCCATCAACTACTTCACCAAGTGGGTCGAAGCTGAACCATTAGCACATATTACTGAAGCGAAGGTCGAAAGCTTCGTGAAGAACTTTATTATCTTCATATTTGGGATTCCTCATGCCATCGTCACTGATAATGAAAGATAATTTGACTATCCGAAGTTTAAGGACTTCTGTGCTCAATACCATATACTTTACAAATTGACTTCCGTCAATCATCCTCAATCTAATGGAGAAGTCGAAGTGACAAACAGGACCATTTTTCATGGTTTGAAGACCAGGCTAAACAATGCCAAAGGGCTCTGGGCTGAAAAATTAAATTCAGTTCTTTGGACATATCGAACAACTCCCAGAATGACTACGGCGAATCTCCATTTCATTTGGCTTAGGCATCGAAGCAGTCCTCCCTGTGGAAGTCACTCTACAATCCTTAAGGATTGATCATTACAAAGAACTTGAAAATTCAGAGGGCCGAAGAGTGGATCTGGATCTGCTACAAGACACCAGGCTTCGTGCCCAAATGAAGATGATGGCATACCAGCAAAAAGTTACCAAATATTACAACTCCAGGGTGAAGGAATGAACCTTCCGACCCGAAGACTTGGTACTGCGAAGGTCCGAAATATCCAGGCCAACGAAACAAGGCAAGCTTTCCTCCAATTGGGAGGGCCCTTACCGAATCAGAGAAGTCATGCACTCAGGGGCATATCAGCTTGAAACTCTGGATGGTTCCTTATTACCTCGACATTGGAATGTAGAAAACCTCCTCAAGTACTATCAATAAGAGACCTTTCTCTTTGAAAGACTTCAATAAAAAGTCCATGCAAAGGTGAGCCTAACCAGCCTATCTTACACTCAATTAAAAGTACAGGGATGGCTCAAGTAACCTACCATACGGTAAATCCGACAACATGCCAAGGTGGGCCTAACCAGCCTACCTTATTCTCAATCAAAGGCACAAGGATGGTTTAAGTAACCTACCCTACGGTAAATCCGATGATGTGCTGAGGTGGGCCTAATCAATCTATCTTATTCTCAATCAAAGGCACAAGGATGGTCTAAGTGGCATACCCTACGGTAAATCTGACAACGTACCGAGGCGGGCCTGAACAACCTACCTCATTCTATCCATGAAATGCCTAAGGATGGCCTAATCGACTTGCTTCGATGGCAAGTTTAATCCAAGCATTCATCCAAGTCTTTTTGTGGCTTCAACAAGTTCAGATGCTTCGGTTAAGATGAAGACAGATTGCTTGGAGCCAAAATGAGATCTTGGGACTCTTCATAAATGCTCTAGTTCAGTGTTTATGCTACTGAAGAATTTATACTTAAGTTTTATTCTGGAAAGCTCTCTTCTATCAAAAGAAAAGACTTTGACTTGAAGGAAAAGGAGATTTCATTGAAAAGAAAAACAGTACAGCCGACTAAGTTACATCCATAAAAAAGAAAAGAAAAGATAAAAAAAGAGGAGAGCTACATCAAGAAGCTATTTTTTCTCGGCCGATTCAGAAGCTGGGTAGGAATGGAGATCTCCTTGGCAGCCTCTTCGTCAGCCGGAGGAACAGATGTCTCTTCAGCCAGATTACCCACTTCTTTCTCCTTATCACTAGGTTTGGCAACAAGGAAAACATCTAGGTTCGGGTAGACCTCCATAATTTTATCCAAACAATCTGTATAGCCGATGAGGTAACTCTCTACTCCAGCTTCATGCATTTCATCATCGAAGGCTTTGAATTTCTTATAAGCCTCGACGGCTCGGAAAGCATCTTCTTTGGCCTGTTTTGCCCTTTGATTGGTCGATGAAACCTTCTGCTCCAGAATAACGATTCTCTTTTCCAGTTCAGCCCTGTGAGCCACCACTTCTTCGGTATTCCAAAGACAATTCCTTATTAGCAACTCAGCTGAGATCACATTCTTCCACCTCTTCTGCAATTCAGCCGCCAGCTCAGTTGCATACGTCTGAGCTGCCCTCGATTCCCTCTCCAAGGAACGGTTGGTGGTGGTGATGCGGGACAACCCTGATCAAAATTTATTCTAGGAGATCGGATCGTTGGTCGTTAAGAAACGACCCTAGGCTAGGTTAAACCATGCCCAAATTATTTTTTTCAAATTTTTTATTCAAATAAAACCTTTTTTCACATATTTTTTCTCGCTCTTTTTTTTTCTTTTTTTCCTTTTTTTCACTTTTATTTCTCTCCTTTTTTTTATTTTTTGCCTTATTTGAAGTCAATAGAAAGGACTGACTATGCTTTGATGAGCATGCAAGAAGACTCCCTGCTTTCACAATCGTGCGGGGGCTCTTCTTTATGCTTTGACAAGCGTGCAGAATAGGAACAGCTTCTGAGGGACAGATTCGGTGGGCTCTCGCCGGCGACGATACTGGACTGAAGGCGGTGGCATGGATGACGGTAGGCCGGCACGAAAGGGGTTCTGGCGGCGGTGATCGTTGACTGTAGACAATGGGATCCCCACGGGCGGTGGCTGGCGGAGGAAGCCGGTTTGCTTGTGGGAGCAGGGAGAGGTTTCGGCGGGAGGCGGCACAAGCACGAAGAGGAAGGCATGGTTTCTCCGGCACGGGCGTGAGCATGCCGGAGCGATCGGGATTGGGCATGCCGAAGGAGACGGGCGGCCGGAAGGAGATGCTGTGGTATGGCCATGCTCGGCTCAAACGGGCGACTGGAGGAGTCCTTCGGGGGGGGGGAAAGATGGCTGGGAATGTCTTCCGGCTGTGGACGACTCCAAGTGGAAGACGGGGCTGAGGAAGAGGAGTGCATGGCTACGGAGGGATGTTGGCTTGGTCGTTCGTGATGGGCGATCGGTGAACATGGTGGTTGCGAGCGATGGATGATGGTGGCAATGGAGACGGAAGGTGGCATGGAGGTTTGACGACAGATCATAGGCAATGGGATTGACTGACGGGGCTCACAGGGCTGAGTCCTTCTTGGACTGTGGTTGATCGACTTATAATGGAGGGAGAAGGTTGAGTCTTGAGGAAAGAGGAAGAAGCAGGAGAGTTAAAGGAGGAAGAAGGAAGATCCGGGAAGAAAAGATAACTGGGAGTCTCGGAGGAAGAAGGAGAGCATGGAGGGAAGAACCAAAAGAGAGAAGAGCAGGGGGAAAGAAGAAGGAGAGGAGGGGGAGGAGTCGGGATACACCCAAGCTCTTTTCTCAATAAATTCTTCGCTTCTTTATTCCAATGATAAAAGACACCTTTAAATAGAATAAACAATCGAAACCTCCGAAAGAGATTCGAACAAATCCTAAAACAATCGATAAGATAAATCCTAAAAATAAACAATCGGAACAAACTGAACAACCGAATCAAATCCTAAAACAAACTAATCCCAAAATTTCAAGATACCCCAATCCCTCGTACACCCATAAAAAATTTACATTATCTTCATTTGGATATGCTCCGAGATTCGTGCTACTTTGGGATGTGTGCTCATCGACTCTAGGATCTTGGGCCCTAGTGTGTGGGCTGGGCTGGGTTAGCTTCAGGTTCTAGGCTGGCTTCTGGGTTAGGCTGGCTTCAGGTTTTGGGCTGGGCTGGGCTTCAGGTTTGATCTGGGCTGCTTCAGATTCTGGGCTAGTCGATGTCCCCATCATTTCTCCTGAGATGGGGAGAACTCGATTCCATCGAGTCAGGTTTCAGAAAATTGGCTCCTCGATGCATCATCTGTAGATTGATTTTTTTTAATATAAATAATGTAATTAAAAATGACTAACCTAACCTAACCTAAACTTGCTCTGATACCAAGTTGATGCTGGACAACCCCGATCAAAATTTATTCTATGAGATCGGATAGTTAGTCATTAAGAAACGACCCTAGGCTAGGTTAAACCAGGCCCAAATTATTTTTTTTCAAATTTTTATTCAAATAAAACCTTTTTTTTTCATATTTTTTTCTCTCTTTTTTTTTCTTTATTTCCTTTTTTTTCACATTTTTTTCTCACAATTTTTTTTTTTAATTTTTTTGCCTTATTTGAAGTCGGCAGAGAGGACCGACTATGCTTTGATGAGCATGCAAGAAGACTTCATGCTTTCACAATCATGTGGGGGCTCTTCTTTGTGCTTTGATGGGCGTGCATAATAGGAACAGCTTATGAGGGACAGATCCGGTGGGCTCTCGTCGGTGATGACACTGGACTGAAGGCGGCGGCATGGATGATGGTAGGCTGGCACGAAAGGGGTTCTGGCGACGGTGATCGTTGGCTGCAGACAATGGGATCCCCACGGGCGGTGGCTGGCGGAGGAAGCCGGTTTGCTTATGGGAGCAGGGAGAGGTTCCGGTGGGAGGCGGCTCAAGCACGAAGAGGAAGGCATGGTTCCTCTGGCACAGGCGTGAGCATGCCGGAGCGATGGGGATCGGGCATGCCGAAGGAGACGGGCGGCCAGAAGGAGATGCCATGGTACGGCTGTGCTTGGCTCAAACGGGCGATCGGAGGAGTCCTTCAGGAGGGAAAGACAGCTGGGAATGTCTACCGGCTGTGGACGACTCCAAGTGGAAGACAGGGCCGAGGAAGAGGAGCGCACGGCTACGGAGGGATGTTGGCTTGGTCATTCGTGATGGGCGATCGGCGAACATGGCGGTTGTGAGCGATGGATGACAGTGGTGGTGGAGATGGAAGGTGGCATGGAGGTTTGACGACGGATCAGAGGCGACGGGATTGACCAACGGGGCTCACAGGGCTGAGTCCTTCTTGGACTGCTGTTGATCGACTTACAATGGAGGGAGACGATTGAGTCTTAAGGAAAGAGGAAGAAGTAGGAGAGTTAGAGGAGGAAGAGGAAAGATCCGGGAAGAATAGATAACAGGGAGTCTCGGAGGAAGAAGGAGAGCACGGAGGGAAGAACCAGAAGAGAGAAGAGCAGGGGGAAAGAAGAAGGAGAGGAGGGGGAGGAGTCGGGACACACCCGAAGCTCTTTTCTCAATAAATTCTTCACTTCTTTATTCCAATGATAAAAGACACCTTTAAATAGAATAAACAATCGGAACCTCCTTAAGAGATCCGAACAAATCCTAAAATAGCCGATAAGATAAATCCTAAAAACAAACAATCGGAACAAACTAAACAACCAAATCAAATCCTAAAACAAACTAATCCTAAAATTTCAAGATACCCCGATCCCTCGTACACCCATAAAAAATTTACATTATCTTCATTTGGATATGCTCCGGGATTTGTGCTGCTCTGGGATGTGTGCTCATCGACTCTAGGATCTTGGGCCCTAGGGTTTGGGTTAGGCTGGGTTGGCTTCAGGTTCTAGGCTGGCTTCTGGGTTGGGCTGGCTTCAGGTTTTGGGCTGGGCTGGGCTTTAGGTTCTGGGCTAGGCTTCAGGTTTGATCTGGGATGTTTCAGATTGTGGGCTAGTCGATGTCTCCATCAAGCAGCAATCTTATTCGACTTTTCTTTGGTAGAATTCGAAGCTCTTCAGCTATTTCCTTTTCGGCTATGGCCGAAGCCAGCTAGCTTCGGAGATCATCGCCAATGCCAATGGACTCATGAATGCTCTCTTTTCCAATAAAGAGACATTATGAATAACCTATCAAAGGAAATCATAAATGAAGTTGGTTCTACTGGTGCCGATACATTGCTATAAGATACTTTACCACTTACCTGTAGCATCCTGGGATAAATAGAGGAATGAGTGTCCTCCAATCCTTGTCTCCTGGTCTCCTCCC